>VDFB02058242.1:574818573-574863335 GCA_007258455.2 Sequoia sempervirens | reverse complement strand
CTTGATTGTCGAGGGATTTTGGGCTGGTTTATTTAGGAGATAATGAACCCTATCAGATTGTTGGAAAGGGAAGAATCAAGATTAAGTTGTAGAATGGGAATCATTGGCTACTACATGAGGTAAGGCATGTTCCAAAGTTAAGCAGAAATTTAATTTCAGCGATGTGTTGTTACATTTAGTGATAAAAATTTGAAGGTCACAAAGGGTGCCTTAGTGGTAGAAAAAGGTGTGAAAGTAGGAACCTTATATCTTTTTACAGGTCATATTGTTCCTTTTACTTTAATTGTTATGGAAAAAGGTCAATGTTCAGGAATAGTTGTTTAGAGATTGGCCGGTGAAAGTCATATAGTTGTTGTGGATTCTGAATCAGCACTGGCATAATAGACTTGGGCATATGAGTGAAAAGGGTATGAAATTACTTCATTTAAAGAATGTTTACAGTCTAAAATGTGTTAATATGGATTTATGTGAAAGTTGTGTGTATGGAAAACAAAAGAGATTAAGTTTTCTCAAGGATGGGAAGCAAAAGAAAGATGAGAAATTGGAGCTTGTGCACATGGATGTATGTGGACCAGCTCAGGTATCTTCTCTTGGTGGCTCTCTGTATTATGTTACATTCATTGATGATGCAACTAGGAAGCTATGGATTTATTTCCTTAGGCAGAAATTTGATGTATTTGAAACTTTTAAAAAATGGAGAAGCCTAGTTGAGAATGAGACGGGTAAAAAGCTAAAATGTCTTAGATCTGATAATGGTGGTGAGTATTGCGACAAAGAGTTTGAGATTATTGTTCCTCTAATGGTGTTCATAGAAAAATGGTTCCAAGGACTCCGCGAGGGAAAATGGAGTGGTAGCATGAATAGAACAATAATGGAGCGTGCACAAACTATGAGATTGCATGTTGGGTTGCCTTCAAACATGTGGATGGAGGCTGTAAAGATTATTGTTTATTTAATCAATAGAGTTCTCCCTAATCCTTTGGGTTGTGGTATTCTAGAGGAAGCATGGAAAGGAAGGTAAGAAGGTGAGTTATTCTTTTCTCAAAACCGATTGTGAAGCATTTTGCATGTAGATTACGAAAATAGAACCAAGCGATGCAAAATCAAAGAAATGTATATTTGTTGGATGGCATTGATGAATTTGGTTATAGGCTTTGGAATTTTGAAAATCAAAAAATTGTGAGAAGCAGGGATGTCATATTCAATGAGAAAGTGTTGTACAAAGATCAGTTGCAGTAGCATGAGAAGAAATAAAATGATTATGCAATGTTGGATGATATTCGAACAATGATGTTGCAGTGGTTCCTCATCTTTGGAAACAACATCAACAACAAATACCAAAACTCCTATTAAGAGCGATCACTTCCAAGGATAGAAGTAGGCCTCACGAATCTCTCTCCCTCTTTGTATACTATTTTGTTAACTAATGCTGGTGAACCAGAATATTATGATGAAGCTATGTAGGTGGATACCAAGGTTCAGTGGGAGCATGGAATGGAGGAAGAAATGGACTCCTTGCTGAAAAATCAGACTTAGGAATTATGCAAGTTGCCTGTAGGTAAAAAGGTTTTACCAAACAAATGGGTTTATAGCCTGAAAGAGGAGGAGGATGGAGGTAAGAAAGAGATTTAAAGCCAGATTAGTTGTAAAGGGATTTATACAGAGAAAAGGAATTATTGATTTTGATGATATTTTTTTTCTCAGGTTGTTAAAATGACTTCCTATTAAGTATTGTTTAAGTATAAATTAGTTCGCGAAGATTTGCATTTAGAATAGCTTGATGTTAAAACAACCTTTCTCCATGGTGATTTGGAAGAGGAAATATATATGGACCAGCCACAAAGGTTGAGGTCAAAGGTAAGGAGAAACTAGTGTGCAGATTGAAGAAAAGTTTATATGGCTTGAAGCAAGCACCTCTGACAATGGTACTTGAAATTTGATAGTTTTATGGCTGAGCAAGGCTACAATAGGTGTAATTCTGACCATTGTGTTTATTTTAAGAGGTTGGATAATGAAAGCTACATTATTTTATGTTTATATGTTGATGACATGCTTGTAGCAGGGTCTAACATGGATCACATAAGTGAGCTAAAACAACGGTTAGCAAAATATTTTGCTATGAAGGATTTGGGGGCAGCAAAACAAATCCTTGGTATGAAAAATTGTAGAGATAGGAAAAACAAAAAAATATTTTTATCTCAAGCTAATTATGTTGAAAAGGTGTTGCAGAGATTTCATATGGAAAATGCGAAAGTTGTCAGCACACCTTTTCCTAGTCATGTTAAATTGACTAAGGATATGTGTCCAAAGACACAAGAGGAAGAAAAAATGTCTAAGGTACCATATGCCTTAGTTGTAGGCAGTTTAATGTACACCATGGTATGCACGAGACCGGATATTGCACATGTCGTAGGAGTTGTTAGCAAGTATTTGAGTCATCCCGGAGTTGAGCATTGGAATGCGGTAAAATGGATTCTCAGGTATTTGAGAGGTACATCCAATAATTGTTTATGTTTTGGGGGCTCTAATACTGATTTAAAAGGCTATGTTGACTCAGATTTGGCAGGGGATATAGATACCAGGTGGAGTACCATAGGTTATGTATTTACAGTTGGTGGGACAATAGTGAGTTGGATTTCTCGATTGCAAAAGGTGGTTGCTTTATCCACCACAGAGGCAAAGTATGTTGTTGCAACAGAGGCAGCAAAGGGGATGATATGGCTACAACTTTTCATGGAGGAGTTGGGAAAACAACGGGCTGGAAATTACTTGTTTACAAAAGCCAGAGTGATATACATCTTGCAAAGAATTATTCCTTGCATTCTAAAATAAAACACATATAGTTGAGATATCATTTCATTTGGTCGGTGTTGGAGGATGGACATGTCAAGTTGGACAAGATACATATAGATGTCAATCCAACGGATAAGTTTACGAAGGCGGTGACAAGGGAGAAGTTGAGCTCCTCTTCAGCTTTGGTTGGCCTTCAAGGTTGAATTCAAGTATAATAGAGCAAAGGTACTTATTTCCAGTGGGAGTTGTAAGTGTAGCCCGATTAATAAAATCGGGATCGGTCTTCAGAATTGGGAGATTGTGTTGGTATAAGAACTGTCGGTCTCCAAGTGGGAGATTGTTGGTATGTTGATGTTGATCATGCTATCTTCATGCACTTGACATGTATATCCTTGTTAGGTCAGGGTGGTAGCTCCTGAAAAGCGAGGTTAGGGGTTGGCAACCCCCAGAAAAATTTTCCTCCCTACTTTTTAGTCATCACTAAAAAAAGGAAAAATCAACGAAAAAGAAAAAAAAACCGACTTTGTAGAACCCTAATCTGGAAGCTTCTAAGCTTGTTAAAAAGGGGTTCAGATGGGGGTTATACGTATGATGAAAAACGTGATTATTCGCAAGATTGTAATAGGTTTTTGCACTGGATAATAAAATCATTGGATGGCTGCGATTTGGTGGATGTAGCCCGAATTGGGTGAACCATGTTAAATTCTCTGTGTTAAAATTTATTCTGTGTGTTTTAGTTTCTCTGTTTTAATTAAATTTTCATTTAATTGTTAGATATCTACCTTTCTAACCCTTACACCAGCCTCCACTTTACCACATACTGAAGGGTTCAAATATCCTTATATAAGAGTTCTATTTCTGATTCTAGTCCATCGAGAATTGAGGATTGGCTTACCACATACCTAAACTATTTGCAATAAGATAAACACTTAATAAATATTTCTGGCTAGCGACATTCAAAACTTATTTTTCATATGTTTGGGATTCAAGAGTCAGGTTCATGGTCTACCTCTTATTTACAATACTTTGACAAATTTAGGAAGTAAGTCTGACCACGGATACCAGAGAATTTTAAGGCTTTCGAGAGTCAAGGATCAAAGATGTTATCTAACTTTGGTCTTACGATTTTAACATTTGGTAAATGGTATCTATGAGTCCTAGTGTCTAAAAATCCTTTTTCACCTTAGCATTAAACATTAAATTCTTCTTAAACATACTCAAAGTCATGCTCCAAAAATTTTAATTCATTTAAATAAAGTCAATTTTTTTTATGGTTCGAGGATCATAGATCAGGGACCTCACCTAACCTCTACCTCAATAAGAGACTATGTAAGAGATACACTCGATTGGTCATGCCTAAAAAATATTCTTAAAACAAGAAATTTCTCTAAGTCTTTAAATCAGACTTTAGGTATTAGTGTTTTGTCTTATAGTTTAGAGACAAGACACATTCATCACACTCGAAAGATGAAACCCAAAAACTTGTATTTATTGAAACTTATAAGTTTTAAGAATGGCTAGTAGTCGGGCATCGGAGACTTCCCACAACATTTTCCAAACTCTCAATTAAGGAGAATATCGATCACCTGATACCCAAAAAGCTTTCAAAAAATTCTAAGGAAAAAAACACCTTAGCAAGGCTGAGGCTCGATGCATGATCATATGATGTTAAAAACATCCTTGATTGATGCATCAAGAGAAAAACCAATTTGACAACAAAGAAAAAAAAGGAAAAATGAAGGAACACAAATAAAAAATGCCAGATTGATTCAAAACCCAACAAATGGAAACCAATACACACAAACCAAGAGGAATGATTAAATTGGTTGAAAACTTAATGGGGTTTTATCCTACCTGGAGAAAACATGTGGAAAGAGAAAAGAAGACACATGACACTACAAACAAACCACACACTAGTGTGCACAAGAACAAAACACAAGCATGAGCACACAGACATGAACAAACACAAACCCATGAACCAACCTGAAGCAATAGTAACAACGGATGGGTATGCACATCAAGGTTTTTTGCTAATGAAATTGTAGAGATCTTAAAAAAAAATAGCAGAGGAATGCCAAAATGAGCCTCAAAAACTTGACAAAACCTTTCAATGATCCTTCATTAATTGCTTATTAAATTTTTCATTTAAAATTTTTTTAGCGCCATTAATTTGATCGATTGATTTGACCAATGTGGGGATCGAGGTGACAAGACGTCGCCACCATCAGGCATTCGGGGGTTGGGTATTCGAATCATGAATACCCAACACCAAAATTATGAAATGACGAGAAACAATGAATCATTGAGCACCTTGGTGAGAGTTGAGGTTTGGGCCTGACGTGTATTGTATACCAATATGGAAAAACTCAATTTCCCGAAAATTGACAAGGTACTCAAAAGAAAGAAAACAAGAGGAAAAGAAAGAAGGAAAAATAAAACAGGGAAAGAAAAAGAAAAGAAAGAGAGAGAACAAAAATATGGAAGAAATGACAACACACAAAAAAGGAAAATGAGGGGGGTCCTAATTTTTTCATAAGACAAAAAGAGGCATAAGTGCAAGGCACAACATGACCTAGAAATGGGATCCAACTATCATTTTCCTCACTAGTTAGTTATCTGTGTTAGTGGCATCCCCTTCCAATACTTCATTCAAATGACATGTGGCATATAATGGATAAGTTGGTGTCAAGGTGGTGTTGAGGTGGCATTAAGGTGATGGAATGTATTCTATCATCCTGTGAAGTTCATGGTCTTTACTTGCCACTTATTGTTTAACACTATTGAAAAAGTTGTTCGTAAGGAAAAAAGATCTTTTAAAAATATATATATCATAAGAACGTTCGTTCAAAGCTACCTTTGGACAAATTTATTTTCCCCAAGTGCAAAAATAATAAAATAATCTCACTTGTTCTAGGCACCTTCAAACACAGGTGATTATCACACCATCTTCAAGCAAAGGTGTTTGTGAATCTCCCTCCCCCTCCCCATCCAAATTTTTTAATATCCCACAATTGGGACACACTATTATGGGTTCACCCATCAAAGATGGTTTATTAATTATTGGGAACTTGCACCTCCATTTATATTTTTGGGAGGGAGAATAAATAGTGAGGATTTATTTTAAAGATTGACAGTGGAAAATGGATGCAATGGCATGCATTGGATCAAGGAGAGGATGAAGAGTGTTTATTTAGTTTTTTATGATGAAGGTTTTAGATTAAATTAACTAAAAATAGGAATAGTAAGAAATAATTAGTTGCAACAAAAAATGGAAGAGAAAATAAGATGGGCATTTATTTTTAGAAATGGTGGAGGGGATATAGGTTGAATAAATAATACAATATTAATTTATTTAATTATCCATGAGAGGTGTAAAATGAAGTAATTAAATAATAATATTATTTAAGTAAATGTGAGATTGAAATTGAGGTAATTAAATAATAAGATTATTTAATTAGATGTAAGGTGGAAATTAAGGTAAATAAATAATAAGATTATTTAATGAGATGTAACATTGGGTTAAACTAGTTAAATAAAATTTATTCAATTAATTGGTGGTAAACTAGATTAATTAAATAATATAATTATTTAATTAATTAGTAGCAGGTTAGATTAATTAATTAGTAGCAGGTTAGATTAATTAAATATTATAATTATTTAATTAATTAATGATGATGAAAATATTAGTATAAAATGATGCTCAAATGATTTTATTTGTCTATAGAACTATTAGAACCAATCTCCATCCAAGTTGAATTAAATTGAAATTTGGTTAACTTGATAAATTAAAAGAATGAAAGATTAGACCTAGTATTTCTCTATAAAGTGCTCTATGGGTTGTAATAGAATATCCTATTGTTTTTAAAATACCTTGTGGGATTCTTTACTTTATTTTACTTTTTTATTAGATATAATCAACCTCATAACATTGTACATATGTTTTGTGAAGTATTTTATAGGATCAAGATTTTTGGAATGTTTTACCATATCATTGATCACCTGCATGAGTCTATGACAAGACGTTGTTTGTCAAAGTTCTTTGTGTGGAAAGCTTGGGTATTATAAATACCATATTGATAAGATTGAGTTGATGTAAATAAAAATGATTTGCATTGAACCTTTGTTGGGTTCAAACTTGTCCCAAAGATATGTTTGAGTGAACTCTATTTAGGGGTAATTTTTTACATGTTTCCATTATAATTGTATTTGGTTATATATGATGAGGTTGTATTTGCATCATGATTCAAAGGATCAAATTAGTTATTGATGCTTATGATAAAAATTTAACAAAAAAATATAGATTAAGTTAAATGAAATGAATTCATAGTGATATTGGCAATGCTTGTGTTTCAGATAGACCTCAAGCTACTAAGGACGAAAAATATTATAGGCATAGAATTATTATGAGACATCTTTTCCTAAATGTAAGAATACTATTTTTTAAAATTAAATGACCCTTTGGAATAAAAGATATGGATAAAATTATTATTTGTCCCTTTGGTTAAAACAAAGATAGAACTAAATGCATATGTAAAAATCCTTAAGTTTAGAAAGGGGAATTTTTTTTTTATGTATTTTATATCTAAATATATTTTGAAAGTGTTGTAGAGATAATTGATTATCAATAAATAATAGTCTCAAGAGAAAAGAAAAAAACAAAAACATTGATTAAATTCATTGAGATATGAAAAGATTTGATGGTTGACATTGGTGTCAAAAGGTGTCATTGATGTCTGAGGAGAGATAAGGTATGTTGTGGATCTGGTTCAAGAAGATGTGGTGTGCCTACATATGTAAAGATCAAAGGATCTATGTCTGGTTCATGAAGTCATGGTGCCTATTGATGGAGAGGAGCATGTATCTGTGATTGTTACAAAGTTGCTTAGAATACTGCAAAAGTTTCATGGAATGTTGACATGATGTTTTAGAGGGTTCTTCCAAATGACAAAGGTGAAAACAAAGTGTAGATTTGATGTGGGTTTTTTGAGTGCATTCAGGATATATAATTTGCATATTCAAATGATGTGTTGAATGCTCAAAATTGATCTATTTGTGCTCTTGGAAAAGGTTTAGGATTTACTAGTTAAACCATAGGTTTGTATTCATGGTATTTAACCAAGCTTATATTTGTGTGTTGATTGTATATCGATGGTAGAAAGTCACTTAAGTGACAACTCAAGCCTTTGGGATCATTCGGTGACTGGCCCCTTTACCGTGCTTCTTGATTGATAGTTTGTGTGTTCATCGTGACCAATCTTCACATCGTTGTAGTGAAGACAAGTGATGATATGTGTTCCATAATGCATTGTGTGTTCGCAATGGAGATTTGATGGTGCACATTCAATGTTAGAAGATACAACATCTATCGCTATGGTCCTTCGCATCGCAGCTAAGTATTTGTGTTTTCCTTTGGTTTGCACAATGAGCAATGAAGTTTGATCAATTGTTGTGATCGAGCCTTAGAGATCGACGGCTTCCCTGCCAGTCCATAGAGAATATGGTGAAATAACCTATATCAAGGAGACTACACCATATCGGTAGGAGATGCTTTACAGTACCTTCGATGTAACAAAAAATAGAAAGGGAATACAATTAACTTAAGGAATTCATCAGGGAGAAAGATAAATATTGGCGGAACAAAATGTTGGTCCCTTTGACACAACAAAGGCACCTCCCAACCTTATCGATATGATAACGATATTTTGATGAGACTCATCCAGTGATGAGCGATGAACATCAAGAGATAGTGGATGGTGAAGTAAGCTAAGAATAGATGGCAACCTCACCAAGGTGTTGGTCCTAATTTGTGGTATAATAGGTTAGTACTATATGATGAAGATCAATGACACAAATTTGAAGGAGGTTGATCTGAAAGTCAAGATTTAGGGTTATTGTGATGCATTATTTGTTCGTGATGGTTATATGATCGATGGTGGAGATTGAGCGATGTCAATCTAATGGATATAATTTAAAGGTGAGTGATGGTAGTGGAACATGACATCAACTGAAGATAGGTGGTCAGCTTTTATTGCATCATGATAATGGAAGTTGGAGGCATATGCAAAGAAACAATATGGATTGGGTATGAATACAAAGGAACCTAGATCAATGTGCGCACATTTAAAGAAGATTGATCTAACGATCATTTTTTAAAGATGTCGAGATAAACAAAGAACCAAAGGATCATGGAGCGAAGGACTCAAATCGACGGCTCAGATTTGAATGCGATGATCTCAAACAGCTAAGTCTGTGTGAACAAGGGTTTTGACTGGTAACCAACATAGAGGATAGATTTAATTGGTCCAACTACTCCAATTACCAGTATGAATGAAGATTTGATTTGCAATTCGGCAACATAGATCGCCATGTCGAGAGAGATCAAAATCATATCGAATAAATAGATAATAACATTTAATGCATATTTGATTCTAGGGTTTTACAGGTTGGTATCCTTAGTAAATTCTCTATATCAAAATTTAGTGAGTGTGAGGCTCGATGTAGATGTTGTGTATTGAAGAATATTTCTGGTAAACCCTAATAGAAGTTTCTAGATGAGTTGGACGGTGGTACATGGCTTGAGGCATTGATTGCAGATCGATGGAGTCAAGCAAAAGAAGAAGACAATCAAATAATTAGAAAATTTATTGTGTATATAGGAGAAGAGACTAAAGAGAGGGTGTAGTGCAGTAGATAGAGTATGCACAATCTATGAATGAGTTAAACCCAAACAAAAATTAGAGATTTAGATCTAGGTTAACATTCAGAGAGTAGAATAGAGAATGTTCTAAGTGTAGAATAGAAAAAGAGGAGAGTGTAGAAAAAAGTAGATAAAGGGAGTGTAGAGAAGAGGGGATGTGTTTCTGAGATTGTAGCATCAACAATAGAGAGAATGTTTGTATAGTTACAGAACAAAGATTGAGCAGTTACAATCAACCTTGTAGCAGAGAATTGGATTCATGTGAATCATTTGTATTTTTCATTGTAAATCTGATTGGTTGGTACCATTAGATAACTTATTTGGTGCTCAGTGCAGGGAGTTGATGCTTCCTTGGAGTTGGTGCTCCTAAACTATGGAGTTGGTGCTTCCTTGGAGTGGGTGCTCCTAAAACCAATGGATTGGCATCTCCTTAGGGTTGGTGCCCTTAAACATTGTAAATAGAAGATTTGATTGTGACACTAGATTTGAGCAGTAGACTCAAGCATAATTTGTTACTATGCTTTTCCCATCTTGATTTTTCCACATATATCATGTGTTATGTGATGATTTATGTGTGTACATGTCTATCTCTCTGCATGTTTAGTAAATCTACATAAAGGGCTAAAAGGAATTATTCTACAATATTGACTAAGGGCTAAGTTTTAATTTATCTACTGATTCACCCCCCCTCTTAGTATATTGTTGTGTTCCAAAAATTGGTATTAGAGCCCTAAGTTCTCTAGGAGAAGCTTAATTAGCTCGGGTAGATCTTGGATAAGTGAACACAAAATGGCTAGTCAAGAATGCTTATCAGCATATGATGGATCTCTCTTTGATGGGTCATAATATATGTTTTGGAGAGTTCGAGTGGAAGCATATTTGAGATACTTAGGGTTTGGTATGTGGATATCAATAGTAAATGGATATACAGTTCCTGTTACACCTCCAACTAATAAGGATGCAAAGAAAGCATATGAGGACAACACTAAGGCAATGGATGCAATTCTTTTTGGGTTGTCAAGCTTTATGTTTGTTAAATTAATGCACTGTCAAACTGCACATGAAGTTTGGGATAAATTAAAGAGGATGTATGAAGAGGATGACAATGAGGTGCAGGCCTTGATTCAAAAATATGAAGGTGAGTCTGAAAGTCTGAAGCTGAATGAAGATGAGAAGAGTGCAGATACATCCATAGGAGAAGTTGCAGCTAGAAGGGAGAAGTTAGAAGCATCTACTTTTGGATTAGAGGATTCCAATAAGGAGGAAATTGAATTCGTCAGAAGATTGAGAAGAAACACCAAAAAATATGAAGGTATGTTAACCTTTAAGTTCTCTAACTGCGGTAAAATTGGTTATCTTGCTTTTGAATGTACTTATATAGTGAAAATAATGACTCTAAGAAAGAAAAGGATATAAAAAGAAGAAGAAGAAGAATAATCTACACACAAGAAAAGAAAGGGGTTCATCTGGAGCCAGTAATAGCTCAGATGACAGTCATTACTATGCCTTGATGGCTAAGGGAAGAGAATCCCTACTTATGAAAAAAGGCTCTACGGTTCAAGAAAATGGTAAAGCTGAAGACCTTTGTGAAAAAGGTGAGCAAGAAGTTGAAGTTGACCTTGAAGGGGAGTAATGAGTGCTTTAGAAGAAATTGATAACTTGAGAAAGGAGATTGAGAGGATAACTAAAAAACTTGAAGAATCTGATCAAATTATAGTTTGAAAATGCAAGTTGAGGAAGCTAAAAGGATAGAATATGTAGTTAGATCTGAACTATAGTCTAAACCAAATGAGTGTATGGAGCTGGAAAAAGAAAGAATGACCTTTAGGAAAGATTTAGCAAAGGCTAAGGAGCAGATTGATAAGGGTTTGAAGTTAAAAGGTGGCTCTCAAATATTAGATGGATTGACTAATTCACAAAATCCATCAAAACCAAAAGTAAAATCTAGTCTTGGTTTTGAAAAAGGTAAAAGTCCAACAAGAATGCATTTGCCAAATTGTATGATAATTTTATAGTAGAAGAAAAG
This sequence comes from Sequoia sempervirens, assembly GCA_007258455.2. Lineage (NCBI taxonomy): Eukaryota > Viridiplantae > Streptophyta > Pinopsida > Cupressales > Cupressaceae > Sequoia > Sequoia sempervirens. The sequence goes on along the minus strand of VDFB02058242.1, from coordinate 574,851,819 downwards.
TGCTACACAAAAGATGAAAAAATTGTATGAAGAATGCCACTAAGAATGGAAAACCAAATAAGGATGTTGTTGATAAGAAGAAAGTTGATGAATAAAATAAGCCTGCAACAGATAAGAAGATGGAAAAATTAGTCCTTATAAAATTAAAGAAGAAGCAACATACAAAGGGAGCTGATGTAGAAATATTCACAAGGATGAGACATGCCAAGATGTCAAATAAAACCACCTCATCCTGCACAAAGGAAAGACATGACCAGGTATTCCTTGTTTTTCTATGGTTACTATTATTCATGTAATTATTTTTTTCATAGGGTTTGTGAATGTAGTACTACACCTAAAAGGAGCACAAAATATGTGAATAGGAATTCATTTTCTCCTATAGTAAACATTGATGTAATTTGCTACAATTGTAATAACTTTGGTCACATAGCTAAGAGTTGTAGATTAAATTGTGTAAGACCAATAGCACAAAGTAAGAAGAGGAATATGTCCCCTAGAGTGAACAATGGTTCACATATTCTTGAGAAGAAGGGTAACAAGATAGAGAAGAAGCCCAATAAAGTGTGAAGAGTGAAAGATCATAAGGAAACACTCAATGTGGCTACTCCTTCCTTACATCACTAATCTGTAGTGATAGGGTATGTGTCTAGGGGGAGCTTAATTGGTATCATATTCATCCCTAGAGATGAAAAGATAGATCAAGTTAGATAAAATAAGTTTTACAAATTTCTAACGACTTCATGGTTGCAGATTTATGGTTACACTCTTTCTCTTTGAAATGCTTGTCAAAGGGGAATAATATTTGTAGTTGGGAGAGAAGTTATTTAAGTGCTTTGTTGAGAGAAATGCTCCTTGTATGCAAAAAGAAGGAGATAAAAAATTGGTATCAGTTGGTATCAATCAAAGGGGGAGAAAAAGTCCCTTTTTGCCATTGCTAAGGAGAAGTAGAGGTTGCACAGCAAGGTGACCTAAGACAAGATGCTCAAGAGTGTGACCCTTTTTCATTGATGTCAAAGGGGGATAAAGGTGAGAAAATGCTCAAAGTATGAGCATGGAAGAAAATTATGCACATGCTCATAAGGGTGAGCAAAGGAGAGAGACCATTAGCTTAGATATTGTCCACAATTGGTTTCAAACCATTGGCTATAGGTTGAGCATTTAGTTTTTCCATCAATGACAAAGGGGGTGATTGTTGGCATATTGTTGTCATTGATGTCAAAAGATGATTAGAGGTGAGATGAAAATGATCAGATAAATAAATTTGTTGGCATTGATGACAAAAGGTGTCATTGATTTCAAAGGAGAGATCAGAGGTAAGATGGAATTGATCCTGTAAGGGAGATTGTTGGCATTGGTGTCAAAATGTGTCATTAATGTCTGAGGAGAGATAAGGTATGTTGTGGATCTGCTTTAGGAAGATGTGGTGTGCCTAGATGTTATGAAGATTAGAGGATATGTGTCTGGTCCTAGAAGTCATGGTGTTGATCGATGGAGAGGAGTATGTATTTGTGAATGTTGTAAAGTTTCTTAGAATACTGCAAAAGTGTCATGGAATGTTGACATGATGTTGTAGAGCATTCTTCCATATGACAAAGGTGAAAAAAAAGTGTAGATTTGATGTGGGTTTTCTAATTGCATTCCAGATATATAATTTGTAGATTCATATGATGTGTTGAATTCTTATACTGGATTTATTTGTGATCTCAAACAAAGTTTAGGGTTTATTGGTTAAACCCTAGGTTTGCAATCATGGTATTTAACCAAGCTTATATTTCTGTGTTGATTGCATATTAGTGGTAGCGGGTCCCTTAAGTCACAAATTAAGCCTTTGGGATCATTCGATGACTAATCCCTTTACCGTGCTTCCCGATTGATAGTTTGTGTGTTCATCAACCAGTCTTCACATTGTTGTTGTGAATACAAGGGAAGATATGTGTTTCGTGATGTAGTGTGTGATCACAATGGAGATCTGACGATGTGTGTTCAATGTTAGAAGATCCAATGGCTATCACTACTGTCCTTCACATCATAGCTAAGTATTTATGTTCGCCTTTGGTTTGCATGATGAGAGATGGAGTTTGATCAATGGTTGTGATCGAGCCTTAGAGATCGACATATTCCCTACTAGCCCATAGAGAATATGGTGAAATAACCCATATGGGGGAGACTACACCATATTGGTAGGAGATGATTTAAAGTCCCTTCAACACAATGAAGGAACCTCCCCACCTTATCGATATGGCAACAATATTTCAATGAGACTCATCCAGCGATGAGCGATGAACATCAAGAGATAGTGGATGGTGAAGTAAGCTAAGGATAAATGGTAGTCTCATGTTACCCTGCCAAGGTGTTCGTCCTACTCTATGGTATAACGGGTTAGTGCTATACGATGAAGATCAATGACGTAGATTTGAAGGAGGTTGATCTGACAGTCAGGATTTAAGGTTATTGCAATGCATTATGTGATCATGATGGTTATATGATCAACGGTGGAGATCAAGTGATGTCGATCTAATGGATATGATTTAAAGGTGAGCGATGGTGATGGAACATGACCTCGGATAAAGATAGGTGGCGAGCTTTTATTGCATTATGATAATGAAAGTTGGAGGTGTATGCAAAGCAGGGATATGTGATGGGTATGAATATAAAGGAACCTAGATCAACGGTGCACGTTTAAAGAATATTGATCTAACGATCATGTTTTAAAGATGTCAAGATGAACATAGAACTAGAGGATCATGTCATGAAGGACTTGAATCGACGACCCAGATTTGAATGTGATGATCTCAAATGGCTAAGTTTGTGTGAACAAAGGTTTTGACTGGTAACTAACATAGAGGAAAAATTTAATTGGTCCAACTACATGAATGATCAATATGAATGAAGATTTGATTTTCAAGTTGACAACATAGATCACCATGTCGAGAGAGATCAAAATCAGATCAAATAAACAAAGAATAACATTTAATGCATATCTGATTCTAGGGTTTTACAGGTTGCTATCCTTAGAAAATTCTTGATATCAGAATTTAATGAGTGTGAGGCTTGATGCAGAGGTTGTGTATTGAAGAAGATTTTTGGTAAACCCTAACAAAAGTTTCTAGATGAGTTGGATGGTGGTGCATGGCTTGAGGCAATGATAGCAGATCGGTGGATTCAATAAAAAGAAGACAATCAGATAATTGAAAAATTTATTGTGTTTGTAGGAGAAGAGAGTGAAGAGAGGGTGTAGTGTAGTAGACAGAGTATGCAAAATCTATGAATGAGTTGAACCCAAACAAAAATCAGAGATTCAAATCTGGGTTAACATTCAAAGAGTAGAACAAATAATGTTCTAAATGCATAACAGAAAAAGAGGAGAATGCAAATAGAGCAGATAAAGAGAGAGCAAAGCAGAGGGGATGCATTGATGAGATTTTCTATATAGTTGTAGAACAAATTTGAGTAGTTACAGATCAGACTTGTAATAGAGAAATGGATTCATGTGAATCATCTGTGTTTGTCATTGTAAATCTGATTGGTTGGTGCCATCAAATAACTGAGTTGGTGCTCAGTTTAGGGACTTAATGCTTCCTTGGAGTTGGTGCTTCCTTGGAGTGTGTATTCCTAAAACTAGGGTATTGGTGTCTCCTTAGGGTTGGTGCCCTTAAACATTGTAAACAAAATATTTGATTGTGATGCTAGATATGAGTAGTAGACTCAAGTAGCCTTTGTCACTGTGGTTTTTCCCATCTTGGGTTTTCCATATATATCATGTGTTATGTGATGTTTTGTGTGTTTACATGTCTATCTCTCTGCATGTTTAGTGCTAAAAGGAATTATTTTGCAGTATTGACTTAGGGATAAGTTTTAATTGATCTACTAATTCACCCCCCCTCTCAGTAGATTGTGTGTTCCAACAATATTTGAATATATTGTTCATTTTAAACTTTGGTAGTAACAAACAAATTTGTTGCAAATTTTAATTTCCTTGATAATTTAAATCTCTTATATTTTATACTCTAGGAAAAGTAGCATTATAACCACTTTCTCTATTAGGTAGAATCTCTTACCTTTATCATTTTTCTTTTAATATTTTTGAAGATAGTTACTTTCAAGGAAGTTACATTTAGTTCCATTTTAAATCCTTGAATTGTGTGCTTCTTTTGTTTAATAGGTTTCTTATGGATCACTATGAGGTGAATTCAAGAATGAAATATATATTTTGAGAAGATCTATATTCTCTGAGTATTAAAAAATAAATAATTTTCATGTTGATTTCTTACTTTACTTTGACATGTATATGTCTAGTAGTTCCATGCACATTAAATTAGGAAGAAAATATAATGGTGAGCATTTCACACCCATACCCTTTCCCCTTATGTTTTGAACCTTGTTTGGTTAAAGTATCCTTAATGCAATAACCAGTCTACAAGTGGCATATTCTTGCTTAAATTTGGCTCATGAAATCATCACATACCAATTCCATTATCACCCATCCTCTAATATTGATCTTCATCCCTGGATTCAATATACATCACCCTAGATTGTGTTTGCTAGTGTAGACTTGACCTAGATAATTCTTATGGTCATATATTTAAACTTCAAACTTTTAAAATCTAAAGATTAAATTTACACCTCACCACCTATTCACTAGTAATTATTCAAGTCAAACTAACATACAATTGTGTGTTATGTTGTTATATTTTAATATTTGTATTTACTAATTTAAAATCATAATGGAATGTGAAGTAACAACTACATTAAAAGGATAATACATTGTTTCATTATCTTCTTGTGGCATCATCTTAGCATATTGTTTTCATTCTTAATGTCTTTAATCTTTTACTCAAAGTCATAAAACCAATCCACTAGGGTTTCAAATGAGTGGAACATACACCTTGAAATTTAGTAGATTCCCCAAAGGTGTTTGTAAATATCACCAATCCTTATAAATTTAGACATCAAAAGATCAAGGTGAGAAAATTTTAATCGTGGATACAAGCTCAAGTAGATACATGCTAGATCATTCAAACACTCATGGAGATAAATTTCATAGGCATGGATTTAAACTAGAGTGAAACACAGTTAGTTTTTTATATCTAAGATAGTGATTTAAGCAAGTAATAAAATTTGGCATTGTGGTGAATCGATTTCTAGCTCTAATTTTAACTTGTTTATCAAGGTTGATTATATATATAGAGAGAGAGAGACCTTTTTAAAGAAACCTATTTACGACAACTCTTAGGCTTTGATCCCTTTGCATTGCTTCTTTAGTGAGAAAACTAGTATTTTTTCTTAAACAATAAAAATTGTTTTAAAGTATTTTTTGAAAGAACAAAGGTATTATGCATATTAGTTATATATTTACTTAATCTTCAAAATTCTCTTAAACCACTTGCATTCCAAATAAAGAAAGAAATAATAAACAAGTTTTCAACTTACAAGTGTATGTGCCTTCGAAGAAAAATGAACAATGGTTAGACAAAGGAAAATAAAAACTATTGCCTCTTTCTAGCATATTTGTTAACAATACCACCTTACACAATGATGGGGAGTGCCTATTATATTATTCATAGATTCAATATAAGGGTCATGATATTCATGATTGGGATGACAATGGTCTACTTGGGGAGTATTATTTGAAGACCATTGGTTGATACCTTGGCCTTTTCCTTTCTTTTATTTATTTTTATGTTTATTTTGTTTTCATGTTCTTAGTTAAAATTGGATGATGCAAAAACACCTTTGGTGGTGTATATTTACACAAGTGACTATGAAAATATATGTTGTATGGTTCATGTCACATTTCTTTAATCTTCTATGTATTTTCTCTTTATGTTTTCCCTATAGACTTGGGATGATGTAAAGTTGAAGTAATTAAAAATTGCTTTTATCATGTTGACTAAAATATATAGCTTGTTTGCTTTGTGTTTTTTCTTTCACCTTTTTATTGAGTCTTGCTTTTTGTGCTTCTCTGTTCTTATCTTTTTATTGTATTATGTAATTATTGAGCTTATGATTTTTTATGAGGTATTTTTATTTCAACTTATATATTATGCCTTGTCCTTGTTGCAAGTGTGTGCCCTTGGTCCCCTTGGTTGTTTAGCGCTGCCCTTCGGGATTCTTGACATGGCTTAACTTCCTCCCATTGATTCATTATCTCTGACAGTTGTATTGGGTATTAACAGGATGACCTTTTGGTGCAACGACAACTGTCGTTCCAACAATTGATATTAGAGCCTGGGTCACAAGTTTGAATATCGCAGTCGTGTTGGGGGGGTTGTTGCAAGTGTGCGCCCTTGGTCCCCTTGGTTGTTCAATGTCGCCCTCCAAGATTCATGACATGAATTAACCACCTCCCATGGGTTCATTTTCTCTTACAATTATATCAAGCATTAATGGGTCAACCTTTTGGTGCAATGAGAATCGCCATTCCAACAATCTTGTCTCTTTTTTATTTGTATGCTTTTCACATGTTACTTTTGTTTATTATGCATGCTATATTTACCCACTGGGGGGCCATCCTAGATTTATATTACTTATCTTCTTTGATGGAAATCAATTGGATATTACATAATTAAATCCCGCATTACATTCACCTAAATGCTTATATGATTGAACCTTACATGACACATACCTTTTCTTACATATTTTTATCTAACAAAATTAGGGGTCATCTTATTTCTCACAAAATCTATTTTCATGATTACATCTTGTTATATTATCTTAAATTGTCACATAATACATGATATACACTTATGTGATCATATATTTTTACATATTACTTTTTCTTCTCTCTAATTCTTGACATCATTTGCATGCAACCAACTGGAGGTAAAAATATAATATCACAATAGAATTTCATGGTTATAGTGTTGAAATGCACAAGACAATTGAGAGATGGGGTGAATCAATTGTAACCTAAAACTTCAAAACCCTCATTAACATTCAAATCCACATTCATTCATTAAACCCTTAATCTGTTATAATGAATTAATCATGAAATTCAAATAACAAAAACTTAAACAACTCAACACCAAACACAAGAGAAAACTAGATTTACGTGGAAAACCCAAGGAGGGAAAAACCACGGTGAGGAACAAATCACAATATAAGTAGTATCAACACTAAATACAATAGGATTCACTACCAGAGGGATCATTTCCCAAAGAAGAAAGGCTCACTACGAGAATAGAAAAAAAGATAGAGAAGAAATGTTACACAAAGAACATGATCTCAATGCAACAAAGAATCCACCATAATAGCTCCAAGACCTTCACAATTTGTTTGAATGATTGCAAACACCTTCTACTCCCTACATTTGGTAATCCAAAACTTGAAATTTTGCGCTTCTCTACTCAATTTCACACTCTATAACTTTGAACTTTACATCATTCACATCTCTTGCATCTATCTTGACATCTCTCAATAATTCAACTCATACTTATACCATCCTCAACCTTGAAACCCTCTCCAAGATTGGCTATGCACTTCAAACGTACAAATTCAAATTAGGTTAGTGCCAAAACACTTTCGTGGCAGATAGAAGTGAATGTTGAACACATAAAAATTTAATTGGGACCCAAATCAACAACACCACTCAACCACACACTACCACAAATAATCTTTATCCTTTGCATTTAGTGTAAACACCAAGTCGATCGTTACTCATGAAAATGCCATTGATCAATTAAGTACACACTTCCTCAAACCCAAGGACAACTTGTGAACCATACAACATGCTTGAACATGATCTAGAATATTCCAAAAACACCATAAAATCCAACAAACTCCTTCAAAATAACTCTCACCTGAGGAATATACAAACCCAATACACTCAGACAACTCTGCCATACATTGTTACTTGAAAAAACTATCTTCCAAAGCACCAAACCTCAAACCATCTTGAATGAGGTAAAATACCAATACCATCAATACACCTTCAGAATTGCAAGACCTAAAGCATAATTGTAGAGAAACGTGAGGCAAAAAAAAATCTCCTAAACAACTTTATAATGCACAGTCACACACTAGTGAACACAAATTCTATTGTACAATGATCAAATTGCACAACAAGATATTCAACCTAGAAGAAATGCAGAGCAAAACCAGAACATCTATCTATAACCCAGAACAACATGGTGACACACTGTTTCCTCTTTTTGTTAAATTTTATCAAAAGCACTTAGAAACCAAGCACCAAAGACATATCTAAATCATATTTAGCACTACTAAATACATAGATATAAGCTTATCAAATCAACACAAAAGGTTAACATCAGTAGCTTAACTAATGACAACATAATATAAAAAATCAAAGCATAGAAAACATCAATTATTCATCTTCAACACCAATTGGAAACTGTTCATACTCTTGCAACAATCTTATTAACCAATAGACATCAATAAAAACACAAGCTTGTTGACATCAATGACAACACCAATCTGCATATACTTGCAACAATCTCCCCCTTTGTCATTGATGGCAACACATGATGTGAAAAACCATCAAAGACACAATAGATCTAAACATACATGTTTATTTTTCTCTTTACTCACTCTCCCCCTTACATGACTCTCTTCTTCAACTTACTTTTCCTTTTAGATGTTTCTTTATCCCCCTGTTTTCATGATTTTTTCACATGATTCTCTCTCCCTTAGATCTTTTTCACATTACTCTCTCCCCCTTTGACATCAATGGAAAATGACATAATATTTGTACTGTTGTATTCTTTTCCTTTCTCATCAAACAACCTTCTTACAACTACTCTACAACACCTTTCCTTTACTTCTTTGAATACTCCCCCTTAGGAGCATACACAAAACTATATTATATCAACAATAATTGCACAATGACAACACTTACTCCCCTGAATGCAACAACCAACAATGCCACTACCTACTCCCCCTCAGAGGTAGCCACCAACATAAATCCAAAAAAAGAATGAATCTTGAGATCCACTGGATTGATGCATCTCCTTATGCATCTAGTTCAAAGAAGGAGGGGCAATAACCACCAACTTCTCTCAGAGATACTCAAAATTATCCTTAGGAAGAGCCTTAGTGAATATATCAACAATTTGATCCTTTGTAGGCACATATTCAATCTTCACTTCATTCTCCACAACCTTCTCTCTTAAAAAGTGGTATCTGATTGAAATATGTTTTTTCCTTGAATGGATCACTAGATTCTTTGAAATTTTTAATGCAATTGTATTGTCACAAAAGATAGAAATAGGCTCATTGTACACTAATTTGATATCCTTCAATGTTTTCAACATCCACAAAACTTGTGTGCAACAAGATGTTGTTACAATTTACTCATCCTCTAAAGTAGATAAAGAAATTGAATCTTGTTTCTTACTTAGCCATGACACCAATCTACATCCAAGAAAGAATGCACCACCACATGTACTCTTTTGGTCATCCACATAACCAACCCAATCTACATCTATGTAAGCACTTAATGTGAAATTAGTATCCTTTAGATACCACAAGCCATGATCTGGAGTGCCCTTTAGGTATCTAAATATCCTCTTCACTGCTGCAACATGTGATTCTCTAGGATCTTCTTGAAATCTAGCCACAAGAAAAACTACATGCATGATATCCGGTCTAGTAGCTACGGTTAGATATAGTAGTCCACCAATCATTGATCTATACTTTCTTTGATCAACCTTAGGAGATTCATGATTCTTGCTCAACTTACAACTAGTAACCATAGGAGTACATACCGGTTTGTAGTCTTTCATTACAAACTTCTTCAACATCTCTTTGACAAATTTTGATTGTGAAATGAATAACCTATATTTCTCTGATTGATTTATAGCCCAAGGAAGAAATTCATCTCCCCAAACATAGACATCTCAAACTCTTTCTACATCTCTTCTAAAAACTTCTTGCACATAGCTTCATTTCCTTCAAAAAATTATGTCATCAACATACACAACTACAATCAAAATTTGATCTTTTTCATCCTTAAAGTAAAGGTTACTATCCATGGTACCTTTATTTAATCCTTATTGTATCAAATACTCATCCAACCTTGCATACCAAGCTCTGGGAGCTTGCTTCAATCGATACCATTCCTTCTTTAATCTGCAAACCATATTAGGTTTATCTAATAACTAAAATCCTTTCGGTTGTTCCATGTATTCTTCTTCCAATTCTCCATTCAAGAAAGCAAACTTTACATCCATTTGATAAAATTTGAAATCCTTATGTGTTGCAAAAGCCAAAAACATCCTAATAGATTTCATTCTTTCCACCGAGGAAAATGTCTCTTCAAAATCTATTCCTTCAACTTGTGAATAGACTTTACACACAAGCCTTGCTTTGTTCCTTACCAATTTTCCATTCTCATTTAGTTTTTTTTTTAACACCCACTTAGATCCAATTATGTTTTTGTTTGTTGGTCTTGGGACAAGTTCCCAAGTTTGATTTTTCTCAATCTCCAATAGTTCTTCCATAGCTTTCATCCAATGTTCATCTTTGAATATGCCTCAATCACTGTTTTAAGTTCAACTTTAGAAAGTAGACACAGATTTACCTCTTCTTCAAAAACTTTCCTTCTTTTCAGTACACCTTTTCTCTTGTCTCCAATGATCTATTCTTCAAAATGATTTCTATGCACATACTTGGGGTTCTAGGAATCTTTTTTGGAGCTTCTTCCTCTTCTTCAAATTATACTTCCTTTTCCTTAGTCTTCTCTTTTTTAGGTCCATCTGATTCATATCCATCTACCACCACTGAGTTTCAAAAATCTTCATCAACCTTGACACTTGCACTCTCAACAAATTAGAACTTGCATCAAACTTTCCCAAATTCTCTTCATCTCTTTTGATATAACATTTTCTTCCAAACACTCTAAAGTATTTAACAATAGGTATCCTTACATACCAAAACTCATAGGGAGTCTTTGTGTTGTTTTCCTTAGCTTGAACTTTGTTAAGTATGTAAACATTAGTATGAATTTCTTCTCTCCACTAGACTTCCATTAGATTTTCTTCTTTCATCAAAGTCCTTGAAGCTTCCTGAATAGTTCTATTTTTCCTTTCAACCACTCAATTTTTCTAAGGTGTCCCAGGGGCAGACAAGTGCCTCTTTATGCCATGATTCTCACAAAACATGTTAAAGTCATTGGAGGAAAAATCTCCACCTCTATTAGACCTTAAACACTTGATGTTTACATCCATTTCATTCTCAACCATAACTTTAAATGCTTTGAATCTATCTAGGGCTTCAGATTTTTCTCTAAGAAAAGTAACCCATGTCATTCTTGAATAATCATCAATAAAAAACATGAAATACTTGTCACCTTAGAGATTTCTTGTTCTTGTAGGACCACATGGTTCTATATGCACCAATTCTAGTAATTCGATAGAAGATTTTTCTTTTCCTTTGAAACTTCTTGTTTTCTTTCCAATCTGACACTCCTTGCGGACAACATTGATAGGCTTTGTAATCTTTATCAAATATCTCACTTATTGAACTAAATTGATTCTCACCAAGTTATCAAAATTAATGTGACACATCCTACTATGCCATAACCAACTTTCATTGCTTTGAGTCATAAAAAAATTACCATCAACACCCTTAAGCTAATAAACATTTTTAAATGCCCTTCTTCCAGAAGCAATCACAGTCCTAGACCCTTTTCTGATCTCACATCCATCATCCTGAAACATAAGATTATATATCCCTTGCTACACATTTTTCCAACACTCAATAGGTTATGCCTTAAACCTTTAACATAGTAAACATCTTGAGTATTATGCTTGTCATCAAAATTGAATGAACCTATTCCACAAATCTTAGCACCTGAATCATCAACAAATCTAACAAGTCCTCCATTATATTTTTGAAGTTTAACAAACTTACTCTTGTCTCTGGTCATATGATTAAAGAAACCACTGTCAATGATCCAATAGTTCTTAAATATTTTCTATCATGAAAAGCTAATACTAAAGTACCTTCAGCCTTATCCTTTCTCTCTGAAGGGTATTCCTTCACACATCTTTCAGAGTTAGAAGAAACATAATCATCTTTTAAATCCATGAACAAGAATTCATCATCATCATCTCCATAATCAAATTCATCATCAAAAATACTTGCATCTTCTCTAACAAAATAGCTTTTCTTAATCATCTTAACTTTGTTCTCCTTATTTTTGTCATTCACAACTCCGTTTGGATATCTTGAAGCATAGTGGCCTATCTTTCCACAATTGAAACATTTTAAAGGTAATTTACCTTTGTATTTACTAGTACCTCTTCTCTTCCTTCTTAAAAAGTCAGCTTCCACTTCATCAATATATTCTTGATCCGGTTCTTTAGTTTGCTCTATTTTTACAGCCTTAAAAGAAGTCTCAACTTTTGCACCACTACTAGTACCAAACTCTCTTATTTTAAATACAGTTAAAGAGCCATACAATTGATCTCTAGAATACTGATCTAGATTTTGAGATTCCTCAATAGCAACAACTTTATAACTATAAGCTTTAGTAAGGGTTCTAAGAATTATCTTTACCACTTTTGGTCCTTTGACTTTTCCTCCAAGACCTCTGATGGAGCTCACCACTTCATCTACCCTCTGTATATATCTTGTAATGTTTTCATCTTGAGACATCCGCAAGTTCTCAAATGTGGTTTTCAATTTTTGTATCTTAGCTTGTTTGACCATATCATCTCCTTCATAAATACTTTACAACTTATCCCAAATTTATTTAGTAGTTTTTATATCCATAACTTTCACTAATTCAAAATTTGCAAGACTACTCAAGAGAAAAAAAGGTTGCTTTACCATTTGTTTCATGGGCCTCGATCTCATCACTTGTGCTCATTTTTTTTGTAGGTATGGTACATTGATTCTTCACTGATTGGAATACATTGTATCCAAGGTAAACCAAATAGCCTTCCATCTTTGCCTTCCAGAATGCATAGTTTGTGCCATCAAACATAGGGATCTCCTTATGCACCATCCCAGATCTACCTCAAGCGGTTAATCTTTTCTCCAGGGAACCTTGCTCTGATAACAATTGTTGAAATACACAAGACAACTAAGAGGGGGGGTGAATCAGTTGTAACCTAAAACTTCAAAACCCTCATTAATATTCAAATCCACATTCATTCATTAAACCCTTAATTTGTTATAATGAATTAATCATGAAATGCAAATAACAGAAACTTAAACAACTCAACACCAAACACAAGAGAACGCCAAATTTACATGGAAAACCCAAGGTGGGAAAACCATGATGAGGATTAGCTCACAATATAAGTAATGCCAACACCGAATACATTAGGGCTCATTGTCGAAGGGCTCACTGCCCAAAGAAGAAAGGCTCATTGCCAAAAGGCTCACTATTGGGATAGAAAAGAAGATAAAGAAGAAATTTTACTCAAATAACATGATCTCAATGCAACAAAGAATCCCCCACAATAGCTCCAACACCTTTGCAGTCTATTTGAATGATTGCAGGTACCTTTTTCTCGCTGCATTTGGTAATCCAACACTTGAAAGTTCGTATTGTTCTGCTCAATTTCACATTCTACAACTTTGCACTTCACACCATTCACATCTCTTGCTTCTATTTTGACATCTCTCAACAATTCAACTCATACTTATACTATCCTCAACCTTGAAACCCTCTCCAAGGTTGGCTATGCACTTCAAATGTGTAAATTCAAATTAGGTCGATGCCAAAAAATTTCTGTGGCAGATAGAAGTGAATGTGGACCACATCAAAACTTAATTGGGACCCAAATCAACAACACCACTCAACCACATGCTACCATAAACAATATTTATCCTTCTCATGTAGTGTAAACACCAAGTCAACTATTACCCATGCAAACACCATTGATCAATTAAGTACACACTTCCTCAAACCTAAGGATGACTTGTGAACAATACAACACACTTGAACACAATCTAGAATATTCCACAAACACCCTAAAATCCAACAAACTCCTTCAAAATAACTCTCAGATGAAGAATGTACAAACCCAATACACTTAGACAACTCTTCCATACATTGTTACTTGAAAAACTATCTTCTGAAGCACCAAACCTTAAACCCTCTTGACTAAGGTAAACTACCAACACCATTAATACACCTTTAGAATTGCAAGACCTGAAGCATAATTGCAAAGAAACACGAAGCATAAAAAATTCTCTCAAACACCTCTATAATGCATAGCCACACACTGGGGAACACAACTTCTATTGTACAATGATCCAACACACCCTCTCTTGAATATAACACCTCTAAACACATCTCACCAACATATCCAAATCACCCAGGAAGATCTTCAACCTAGAGGAAATGCAGAGCAAAACTAGAACATCTCTCTATAAGCTAGAACAACACCGTGACACACTGTTTCCTCTTTTGTCAAGTTTTCTCAAAATCACTTGGAAACCAAGCACCAGAGACATATCCAAATCATCTTCAGTACTACTACATCCATAGATAGAAGCTTATCAAAGAAAAACTAGATGTTAACATCAGTAGCTTAACTGATGACAACATAATGCAACAAATCAAAGCATAGAAAAAACTAATTGTTCATCTTCAACACCAACTGACATCTTCTCATGCTCTTGCAACAATCTTATTCACCAATAGACATCAATGACAACACTAATTTTCATATATGTGCAACATATGGTGGCTCCTTCATAGCCTTGAATTTTTCACTTTTAGTTATGATAGCTTCGTTAAAGCCCCACACCATTCAATTTTGGTTGTGATGTCTCCTTTGCAACCCTATAGTACCTTATTTTTGTTCTGGCATCTCCTTCATAACCCTACATCCATGATGGACCCTTCACATCCATATGAATTTGGTTATGTTGGCTCCTTCATATCCCTACATCCATGATGGATCCTTCACATTTATAGTCATAGACCACTCTCTTTTGGGTTAAAGTAATCTAGTCACAATCTTATACCCATATTTTTACTTTTATACATTCTTTGTTGGCATTATTAAGTAGTTTCTTGTGACTAATTTAGATTCTTATTAAGATGCTACTCATAGAATGTTGTACTTGCATGTTTGAAGATGGAGCTATCACTACAAGGATCACTTGCATGCCATCTTCCATATCCATATCATTTTTATATGTTCTTTTCATTTACTTTCATGTTGACTATTTATTTATTTTGACATGAAAGTCAAAGTAGGAAAAAATGTAAGGGTGAAAAGTGCATCCCTAGTACCTTTCCCATTCATATTCTCCACTTAATTTGGTTGTTTTTCCCTAATATAATCACTAGTGTCCAAATGGCATATTCACGTGTAAGAGTTTCCATCCAACTTGTAGCTTACTTGATTATGAGGATGTGTTCCTTGGTGATTCAAACCCAACCCTCAAATCTATCGTTTCTAGTTTTGGTCCAAAACTACATGTGTGATCTTGAACTTGATTTAAAACGTGTATGGGATTGATCCTGATAATCTTAAATCAAATTTAACTATAGGTGTAAACTAAATTGCTTCCAACTAGCCATTTCTCGTCAACACAAGCATAAAATATTTCAATTTCAATTTGCATGCTAGGATATTATATAAAAGGACAAAGCTATAGTACACTTCAATCATCCAATATCAAGACATTCACATATCATTAGAGAATAAATTGCATTAGCATTTGAGATCATAATTGAACAAGCATATATTTATATATATATATATATATATATTTGTTTGGTGTGTCTTCGAGTATGTTTCAATTATCAAATTATTCAAAAGACTTGACAAATAAAATAAGGCTAGAGAAAATTTTCATAATTAATATAAGAGGAGAGATGTGTAAATAGAAAAAGATGAACAATTTAAACACAAAAATAATGAACACACATCCATAACAAAACATATACCTTGGGAAAACTCTTTTGAAAAAATTGAGCCTCCAAATCTTGAACCAATTATATTATCATCAACACGTAAAGGGTTAAAATACAAATCCATGCTCAAGACTTCATATAAGAGCATATCAACATACATATCTAGAGATATCTTGATAGCATAACAATGCTTGCAAAACTAAACTGTGAAACCTCCATCTCAAGCCCTCAATAAATAGAAGAAGAAATACATGAAACCATGAAATAGTAATTAGAAAACTATGTGCTAAAACCACCCAAAATATGGCACCTAAATCCCTTTTCAAAATTGACCTCTCAAATATTAATATGAGTCCACAAGATAAAAATAACATATTTTTTACACCTATAATAATATTTTTATACTCCATTCACTAACCCAACACTCCATTTTGGCTCCACTATAACTATTCAAAAATATATTATTACATGTCAAAACATGCATCATAAGTTGGTCCAAAAGTGTCTCCCTTTTACAATGCTCCTATGTGTTATAGATGCTCTTACATTTGTAATGTGGGAGCCTAACTTCTAGAGGCCATCACTTTTGATTCAAGAAGCTAATTGAATCCCCTTCATTAAATTGAAGGTCTCAAAGAGTTTCATGTTGTCATAATTGAAGCCCCTTTTTTTGGTTTTATGATCCAAAAATTGTTGTTTGCAACAATTTAGAATTGAACCAGAAAACAAATGCAAAACAAAATATACTTACTCTAAGTTATTACAAACCTTAGATATAGAACTCACAAAATGAAGTTCAAAACAAGAGAAAAATCCAAGCACTCAAAACAATATTACCATAAAACTCCATTATGAATTTGATTTGTTCCAAGTGATTGGGATGTGGATGTTGTTGCACAAAGGTACCTATTTTGACTTGACATAAAAGAAAAATAAATAAATAAAATGGATGAGAATGTGCCCCAATTTATAAATTTTTGGAAGAGGCAATGAATGGTGGAGATGTGATAGAGAGACAATGATAAAATGAATAAAAGGATTCCCCTAGGATTGCAGAGAGAATGGAGGGTTGTGATGGAGGTTGTTGGAATGTGAAGGGCTAGAATACATCTATCAAATTTAGTAAATAGTTGCAGCAACCATGAGAGATGTAAGAAACAAGTGTATCTAGGACCCCTTTATTCATGGAAGTTGGTGGAGAGAATATTGGCACCATGAGGGATATGGGAAACATGCTCTTAGGTGTCCTTTATTCTTGGTGTTTGGTGGAGAGAATATAGTTGTAGCTAAATAATAATTTTATTTAATTATTTTAATCATATGTGAGGTGGAAAATAGGTCTAAATAATAATATATTTATATATTTGTGTGAAATGAAAAATGAACTAATTAATTAAATAATAAGATCATTTAATTGAGGGTCATAAGGGGAAGGTGATTTTGACTAGAAGATGTATTATTTAGTTGATTAAGATACGGGTGTATTAAGAAAATATTTAGGTGTCTACAATTGCAACTTATGTTCTTTTGAGTAGGATGCAAAGTTGAGAGACCTTTCCTAACAAAAAAAGGCACAAGGTGAAAAGCTAGTTGGCTTCCCTTCCTTAGAATAGAATGTCCTAACCGTTCTTTCAAACACCACCATTCTCAAATATGAGAGGCAAACACAATTTAGAAGACTAAAACTACAAAAATAAAAGATTGTAGATCATGTTCAAAACCATCCATTCAAGATGTGCAACGATCAAAACTACGAATTTGAGACTGAAGTAAAACAGAAACCAAACATAAATTCGTCAAAACTTCACAATTATAAATTTAATAACGAATATTTAATTCTCGAATTACAATCAAACATCCACTTGTCACACATAAGCCTACTTTGACCCAAAAACAAATTTAAAGAAAAACAAATTGAACCCAAAAAATAAATCACAAAATCTTTAAAAAAAAACTGTAATTTACCAATCACTCTTTTGACTGCTCATTAGTGCTGATGATGGCGAGGATTGAAAGCATTTCACATGAAAACAAAACGTGTTAACTATTCTTTAAATGGAGTTTTTGGGAGAGAGACAATTTCACACGGAACTGGAGTTGAAGCCACACATTTAAAAATCTTTTTTAATTTACTGGTTTCCTTTTTCAAAGCACTGTAACAGAGCTCGTGTTTGAAAGTTATGCCATTGGGCTTTTATTCCAAGGCCATGTTTTTAGTATCCCTGGTGTAGGACCCACAATACATATTTAATGCTTTCTTTGTACAGAAGATAACTGTATGGACTCGGTGCAATGGCGGTTCTATGTGATTATCCCCCCAATAGTCAGACTCTGAGTATGTGATTTGGACATGATTTATAGTCCAATTGGCATCATGTAGGTGTCCTACCCAACCTACTCTTTCCTACCCATGTCGACTTTCTCCCTCATCAACTCAGAGGAGTTTGAATTATTGGAGACTTCTCTGCATCCACAGTTTTAATGTAATAAAATATGGGTGATGAATTAGATGATGCAATTGGATCAGATTTTAGGTATAAATAGAATATAAAATTGATTGTTGAAACAAGTGTTTGGGAAATTATCTATTTTTTCTTTCTTGGTGTCTCATTCTTTGCAAGTCATTGATTGGAACTCAACTTTTGTCTCATTTTTTGCAATGGTGTGTCTTGACAAGTGTTGGGAAATTATTCATTTTTTCTTTCTTTTCTTTCATGGTGTCTCATTCTTTGAGAGTCTCTGATTTGAACTCAACCTTTGTCTCATTCTTTGCAAGTCCTTGATTGGAACTCAACCTTGTCACCATGGATTGTTGAGGATTAACCTTGGTTAATTTGACGTGAGATTATAACTTGGTTAATTGGTTTACTACTTGGTGTGAGAGAGTTTGGATTTTAGGAAATTATCTAGATGTTTCTTAGGAGTTCACATATCACTCTCTGATAAAGTGTAAATTTGTCGAAAGATATTTGGTAGAATGGTCTATGTTTATTCGATTGTAAGTACAAGTATATGTCAAGTTTGAATTCATATTTTAAGAAAATATTAAAATTAATATCAAAAACATAAGCTTGGTGATCATATAATCATATTTAAATATATATTAATTTTGTAATGTTTATGTTAAACAAATAATAAAATTTAAAGTGTGTAATATTTTTTATATTGATAAATAGGATTGAAAGGGCCCAAACCCTTGTACAACAACTAGCCAAAACACATTTGAAACATGTACCATGAGTAATATAACTAGAGTAAGTAATATTAAAATAAATATTTTAGTAGATGGGATTGAGTGTAAATTTATCCTTATTCTCCAACATATTTTTCCACATGCTTAAAGAATGTATCAAAGAAAAAAAAAGTTAGTAGGTACTTGAGTGAGAGGACTGTGGTACTAAAAGCTTTTTTGTTTTTTCTCCCTATGACATTATTCGTTACAAGTAAGTCTCATTACTAATGATTAAATAAAATGAGCTATTTTTAAGTTTTTTCTTTATATTTTATGATATCTTTAGGAATGATGTAGTATTATATTTGATCATGTGAACCTCAAACCTTAAATTTAAATATAAACTTGTCATTTAAATTATCATATAAATATTTGAGAGGGGTCGAAAATGTTTTATCTAATCAAAAACATTTGAGAAGAGTAAAATTAAATGTGCAATTATGAACTTACAAAACAGATTACTTATCTGAAAAATCATCTGCAACTAAATCGATAAACATGATAATCTCACCTCTAAGATAGCTCAGATAATCAAAAAATCCTAACAACTATCTACAACAATATAAAAATCAAATCTCCATAATATGAATAATGTTGAAGCTGTCACTAACAGATCTACACTATGACTTTATAATTTCAAACATTGATTGGAAGTGCCACTTCTTCAACCACACAGCTATTGGTAATGTTACATCAATCTATTGACTGTACTGTCTTCAACTGTACAAGCTTCTATTAATTCTCTGTATTCTCTTTGGAGCTTTTTTTCTTGAAATGATTGATTTAACATTTGAACAAACACTCTAGAACAGTTGCATATATTCTGCATCTTTTTCCTTAATTCACTCTTCTATCTTAATATAAAGCAATGAATCTTTACCTATTCACTGTGTGAATGAGTATTTTATTTGCCACTTATTCTTTCTAGATTTTTTTTTCTTAATTACCCAGTCACTTCGCTTGATTTCCAAATTTGCAAATCCACCCTGCTACCTAATTCCCACGTGAGATGCCTCTTGTACTCCCCATGAACGTGCACATTCATTTCTAGAAGTGAAACTGGTCTCTTAAGACGCACACCATTGTCAACGCTTCATAAATGTTACCATTATCAAACTCAGAATTGAGTTGTAAATGCATGGTATTTACCAATGCCACCATTTGAACAGGAGTTTTGACTCATGGGTTTCTCCAGAAGTTTTAAGAAAAGGAAAATAAAATTGGATTTTATTGATGTATGTGATAAATCAGATGATCGAGACCCTCTTCTTTAAATTAGTCTTTTAGTTTTTGTGGTGTATTGGTTTGTTTGTTTGTTTGGTTCTGATTGGGACTTGAGGTTGAAACCTTGTTTTTTTTGGATATATTTGGTGGATGTGTTATATATTTATGTGGTGTTATGTCAAGGAACTAAATTTTTGTGTTAAAAGATTAATATTATTATCAAATTTGTTTTTGTGGTGTAGTTTAAATAATTAAGTTTTGGGAAGATATGAATAATAGTTGTAGGTTTCTTAGCAAACATTGTTTGTGTGGGGTAAGTAGTTGGTCTAGGGGTTATAGGGGATGTTGTTCATTAAGATGTAAGAATCACAAGGGTTTATTTCTCAATTCCCCTAGTCAATAAAAAGAAAAGCATGTTGCACAAGCAACTAGGAACATGTGTTGTTTGGTTCTTTTTTTACTTCTTTCTTGAATGGTGTATGATATTTTCTTGTATTTTACCTATTCATTTGGGATGATTCAAAACATGGAGTGCTTGGAAACCACTCTCATCATGTTGAGAAAAAACATAATTAGTTTTTCTTTGCTTTTTGATGTTGACCTTTTGATTGCACCATGTTTAATGTGCTCCATGATATATTCTATTGTGTTATGTCTTCTTTTGCTTACACCCTTTTGATTAAACCCTTTTTTTTCTTGAGTCTCCATGTTATTTCATTCTCAATTCATGTTCTATATTATGCCTATGTCTTGTTTCATGAAATTTCTAATATCTCACATGGTGTTTTCACTATTTGGGGGCAACTCATTCTTGATTAATATTCATCATGGACATTACATGCTTTTGTTTTATGATGTTTATATACTTGCATGATATTTTTTCTTCCACAATTATCTTGTGGGTTTATCATGATTATTATACTTACACACATTTAATAAGTGTGTTTCCATATTTTTATCATGTTACATCTTATGATAAAATGATTTCATACTTACCAGGTATATGTTTATTATGTTTACATGTCATGTCACTTATCTATGCTTGTATGATGTTATAGAGCACTTTGGCTATTATTACTTGTTTATGGCCTTCTTTAGGGGTAGCATTCCTTGGCATCTTCATTCTCCTTTTTACACATTCTTTCATGATCACATATTATTATATTATCATGTGTTTGTCACACAATACACTAATTCTAACACTTATTACATGCTTATTGGGTTTTCAATGCTTACATCATTTTCTCCTCTCCTATAATTCCTTGCATCCTTTATATGCAACCAAATGGAGGGTTATAATTTATTATTACTAATGTTTCTTTGATGATTATTAGTACAACATAATGACTTCATGATTTTCATGGCTTCGTAAATGGCCATTATAGCTTCAAGTCTTCATGGCTTCATGAAAACTCCCAAAGGTGTTTTTCAACAACATGTATATTTTTACAAATGGGTGAGAACACAAAATGTGCCCCACTTTTTAGCATGGATGTGCCATCCATATCGACATTTTCATCATTCAACACATTCTATTAATTATAATGAGAAAAATATCAAGAATTTAAGGAAGATGTAAACTAATGATTTGTGTGATTTTTTATTAGATTCAATTTATAATTTTCTATTTGCAAAAAATAAAAATCTATCATATATTTGGTTAGCTTTCAATATTTTTATTATATTTCTATTATTTTTATTAGGTGACATTTTTCATAATGCACATGTTAAACTACAAATTTTATTTTTTTCATTATCTATGTGTAAATATTATTTGGTACTTTTATTAAATGTTTTACTTTTTATTAGTTTTTAATTGGTAATAACAAAAAAATAAGATTTATATTTTACAATGTGTTTCTCTTTGAGTATATATTAAAAAAAATCATTAAAAACAAAGGCATTGATGTGTAGTGTATCATGTAACTTCAACATTTTTCTAACATAGTTCTTTTTTTGCCTAATGCTTCAAACCAAGGTCATTATTTTATTTTGAAGGGACCTATGTTGATTATATTGCACATGTAATACTTTTTGGAAAACTGACATTGAGGCATATGAAGGTCATTTTTACAAGCATGAATCTATTAGTTTTATAAGTTTAGATTCAACTTAGTCAAATAGAGCTTATTAATTAGATTCAACATAGTCAAATAAAGTTTATTAATCACAAATCTAATCTTTGAAAAGATTTTTTTAATCATTGAACACAATTTACAATAATAAAAACTCCATTACCACTTTTCACACTAAATCCTTGATCTCTCTTTTGTTATTTCAAAAATATTATTTACTATTATTATTATCCCATCTTTAACTTAAAGTTTTTTTTATTGATTATTGTTAATTTAAATTTATATATCCTATTGAATAAATGAAAGGTTTTTAAATCATTCAAAATGAATGTTTTATATATAAAGGAAAAACTTTTGTCAAAATATAATACATGTTAAGCCACATCATTTTATCACCTCATAAAATCACTAGATTTGCTATTTTCTTTAAGAAGTATTGGTGCTCCTCCTATTGAGTATCCTCCCCTATACTAATTTAGTTTCTCCAAATTTTAATTAAGAATAAAATATTAATTGTTATAAATCTAATTAAAGAATAAAATATTTTTTATATGTGACTCCAAATTTTGTGTGAATATCTAAGTTATTGTTAGTTTGTTTATACAAATTTCATTATATTATTTATATTTTTTAATACAACTATAAACATAATAATATTACAGTGTAATTTATATGTTGTAATGTTTAATTTTGTAATCGATGAATTATAGTCAAGGTGACCACTCCCTTTATTAAAAGTAGAAAAATATTAAATGCATTGTTTTGTAGGAGGATGGTGAGAAAAAAATGGTGCTTAAGGGTCACTACCACCATCCAATTAACTTAATTATTTCAATAACAAAAAATAATTATTATAATTAAAATAGGGGCCATATCATGACCATTTGGAACTTGATTTTGTTCATGAAAAGTAACTAATATAGTATTCATTCATCCAAAGTAAGACCTTAATCAATTTATCTTACCAACTCTAAACCTACGACTACCTTTAGAAATTTCACTTCTTTTTCTAGCCTATTACTTTGAATCCCCTTAGACTAAGCCTCACTGCTATGAAAAATGGGAACTAAGGCCTCTTTATGATGATGTGTTTGATCATGAATGGCGGATTTGGCACAAGAAATCCACACCAAGAACACAATTTACCAAGACATGCTTCAATCCTCTCAAACAATTACTCTTGAAGGAAGTCTACCAAAACACAAATCACCTCCTTTTCTTCCACTACATCCATTAGCACTCCCTCAAAAATTAAGATTATATTTGTGTTAACTTAGCATTTGTAATCTACTACAAGAAAATCCTCTCCTAAAACTCACTAAATAATATTAAAAATATTAATTCTGACCTTTGATTTTAAGATGTTCTTCAACCTATAATGCTTTAATACTTCCCCTAAGAAGTCTATTTGTCTTTTTTTTTAAACTATTAATTTGACATATGTATCCATGAATACTAGCTCAAAGAATTTAGGATGCTATTGAAACTATCTACAATGGTTTTGTAATATAAGCTTTCTAAAATATTATTCTTCACCTCATGCCTCTCACTAGAAATATATGAATATCTACTCATGCTAGATGAATTGATATTGAATGGTTAAGAACTATTACTCATGTACAATGGTTGTAGGTTTGATCTATTCAACATATTTGAATCATAATTGTTAGTTCATTAGTATCACATAATATTACCAACATGAACCTTAAAATAATTCTTCTAGAGTGAAGATAAAAAAATTGAAATTTAAATATCATTATAAATTAAAATTTTAATCAAAAGATTCCCATTATAAATTAAAATTTTAATCAAAAGATTCCCATTATAAATTAAAATTTTAATCAAAAGATTCCCATGCTTTGACTCTGTTGCTTACTCTAAGATCATGAAATTAACAAATCATGAAATTAACAAAGAAACTTTCTTCCTTGTTTGCCCCTAAATAAACATGTTGAAAAGAATACTTCATGAGAGAATTAAAAAATGACCATGTCAAAAATTAGTTTATACCAAGGGGTTCTCAACCCCTTGAATATCATCCCTTTGGCTAGTGGATGACTTAATTCTTTCAAAATACTTTTTAATGTTATTTTTACAAAATATTATTTAATAAAATAGACAATTACATTAACATATTAGAGATGGTTATTATCCACTATGTAGAATGTGATTTTTTTAATATACAATTATATATTATACTAGATATTATGATACATTTATAAAATAAAAGAAAATATTTAAAAATTTATATTACTTTATCGAAACATATTTTACTAATTTTATAATAATAACAAATTATTAAAAAGTAACTTTAAAATCTAATATTTCTTTTAAAGAAAAGTTCAGATTTAAATTATTGTCCAAAATTACATTTGATAAAAAGAACCCATATTTATTTACATTTCATAAAACTTTTAACACTTCCAAAATAATTATACATTATATAAAAAATTAAATAATTTTTTTTGTTTATTGTTTAATTTTGAAAGCAAATAAAAAAATAATTTTAAAATAATAACAATACAAATAAATTTATCTTAATTATGAATTAAATTAGAATCTTTATATCTAATTAAAAGAAATTGTACTATTAAAAATATTATTATAGATAAAAAAAATGTATAAATATATAAAATTTAGAATTAACATATAAAAATAAAACACTCTTTTAGCCAATCAAAATTTTAAAAAATAAAAAATATATTATTGAAAATGTAAAATAAAGTTAAGTATGCCTAAAAAATTCTCCTTATTTTTAATTATTTTAAACCATTTTAAATTTTAAATTTTATATAAATATAATATCCACAATCTTCTACAATCTAAATTTTTTTTTTTCAACATATTTATAATAACTT
The DNA here is from genome assembly GCA_007258455.2 of Sequoia sempervirens. Lineage (NCBI taxonomy): Eukaryota > Viridiplantae > Streptophyta > Pinopsida > Cupressales > Cupressaceae > Sequoia > Sequoia sempervirens. Next base: position 574,826,589 of record VDFB02058242.1, on the reverse strand, counting down.
AATTCATCAAATAAAAATTATAATAATCAAGTAAAATTTCTAAAATTAGTCCTAATGTTAAGTATTTATAAATATAATCTCTTGCACAAATAAATACTTCTAATACAATTTTAATCAATTATTTTAAAAAAATAAAAGAAATAAATAATTTTAAAGTATTTAATTTTTAAATTTGAAAATTTATTTCATTCATTTTATATTTTTAATACAAATTATTACAAAAGATTAATAATTTTATATGGGGCACTCATTCCTTATATCATATAACTTAATCTAGTCAAATATAAATTATAATAATCAAATAAAATTTTAAAAATTAATTCTAATGTTAAGTAATTATAAATATAGTCTCTTACACAAACAAATACTTCTAATACAATTTTAAACAATTACTTTAAAAAAAAAAAAAAAAATAGTTTTAAAGTATTTTATTTTTAAATTTAAAAATAGTAATAATTTATTTCATTAATTTTATATTTTTAATACAAATTATTATAAAATATAAATAATTTCATGTGGGACACAATTAGAATGTCATTCTTTATATCATAATAACTTAATCTATCCAATATAAATTATAATAATAATTAAATAATTTTTCTAAAATTAATTATAATGTTAAATAATTATAAATATAGTTTCTTACACAAATAAATATTTCTAGTGCAATTTTAAACAATTATTTTAAAAGTAATAATAATTTATTTCATTAATTTTATGTTTTTAATACAAATTATTATAAAATATTAATAATTTCACATGTGACACAATTCCGAGCTCATTCCTTATATCAAAATAACTTAATTCATCAAATATAAATTAGAATAATCAAATAAAATTTAGATCTCATTTCTAATTTGAAAATAACTTAATTCTTCAAATATAAATTAAAATAATCAAAATCTAGATCTGATTTCTTATATCATATTTTGAGACGTTTCAATCTTGATGAATAGTGTTATTAAACAGCATACCATCCTTATCATCAATTGAATTACAACCTTTGATATTTACATATATCTTAAAAATATATTTTTCATTAAATAATATTTATTTTATTAATAAATAATAATTCAATCAACTCCCATGCTACGTTTACTTGCTTAAGAACTAAGCTTGCTATAAAAAATTGGGGTTGCGCTTATCTTACTTCACAATCCTAATCCCTCCTTACGCATATAAAAGACACCAGAGATCAACGTCAGAACTCATTTACAGAAAGGTTCCAAACTTTAATATATAAAAGAGAAAAAGCATACTTTGTGTGTAAAATCTGGTAAGAAGAGATAAAGACGCAGCAAGCTGTCATGCTATCATAAAGGTTCTTTAATGGAGGAGTTGCAGGGCGGGCCTTACCAGCACAAGAATAAAGCCCATATTTTTAATTGGGCAGACCAAGAGATCTTTAATGGCATGGGCACTAAAAGGCTAATTTTACCTGTAACAGGAAGCAGCAATACAAAAGTAGAATCGTGGGGTATTGGGAGTCCTTGTAACATTCCTCAACTTAATGAATCCAAATGGGAAGAATATTTGATGAAAGGAGTGGGCCAGAATTCAACTTTTACACGCTGCATGCATATCCAAAGGCTTTACAGTTGCTAACAACTTTACGTGCAGGACACATCTTTTGTCAGTGCCATAGCAAATATGCCATCAACACATTGGGCTCCAAAGATCTTCACGTCTAAACAAGGCAATTAATACAAATGCCATGATGTCCTTATCATGTTTGTCGTGACATGATTATTCCAAGAGCAAATCCTCAGTGCTCAAATTGCCATGCCTTGGCTTTATTAACTTGTGACAATCTTGTCTATTCTGGCCATGCTCATGGTCGGCCCATGACTTGACCTAGGACAAATAAGGTGAAGACTTATAAGGGCATAATTGATTTAAGTGTGAAAGACGATAGGAAAAAACAAGATACCTGGCCGCCCTTATTGCCAAGCAATAATTGTTAAGCTGTAAATTACAAAAAAATAAAATGGTGGGATAAGATCTGATTCTTTGATTTCTGACCATACATACATGTGAAGTCAAAAGAGAGAAATGGGCCCATGTAATTCTAATCTAAAAGCTATAACAACATCAATTAGTATTCCATGCTCTGTTACAAAGTATGCACAGCTCTGATTTGCTGCAATCATGGGCTCTCTGCACTTAAAATGTACTTTCTATACATCTTTATCCATTGGGGTTTGTTTCCATCCCAAACTACAATATACATATATATCCTGTAATTCTGAATATATATACAATTTAACTTTTGGGGTTTACTTCTTCCCCCTACCTCAAACATAATAATCAATCACCACAATCTGATCTCTCCTTGACTGTACATATTCTAAGATATGCTTCATGTTTTATAGTATAATATATATGCTCCTTTATATTAATGTACATATCCTGCTAAAGGAGTACTTATGCAAAAGTACAAACTGAGGCTGATGACTGCTTTCTATTACAAACCCAACCTCCATGAACATGTGTTGATGTGTGTATATATATCTACATGGGTTGCAGCCTGCTGTGTATATATTTTGTACATATTCACTGATCCATTGAAAGCAGGCAAATTTGTCGCAGTTACAAAGTAAAATTTGTATGTACCCTCCTAATAAATATAGCTAGGATAGAGACTCCCCAGAGGGGCTCTGAAAGGTATACCCTTTCTTTTTCTTGCTGTTCTGTAATTTGTTATCATGGGTGGAGGAGTTGGGGGTGAGATGTCCTGTGAAATGTTGCTTTTGGGGCTGTAATTGATCACAGTTGTCTCTTCGCTTGAGTTATCACCATGGCCAGCTTGTTCTTGGCCTTTCTTATATGCGTTGATTAAATCCTTGACATTGAAGTTGTTCCTGAAACTCTTTTGAATCTTCTGTCTCTTGTAGGAAGTCGAATCCTGATCAGATTCAGCCCCTCCTTGCTGTTGGTGTTGCTGCTGTTTTGGCTGTAACAGAAATGTCATGTTGCAAAGATTACGTCTTATACCTTCTGCCTAAACAAACACAAACAATAGACCTAATTTAGTAATCCAATTGGTATAGTTAAAAAAAGTACAAAATCACACTCTCCTCACAGATTTCTAAATATTTCCTATCATCTTTTGGATTTATCACCAAAAAATTATCACCCAAGTAATCTTATTCTTAGGACCTCCTCATACACCATTATCCCTAATTGATGACTAATCTCAAATTGACTGAAATGTTAAAGAGGGATTGATTGTTTGCTTGCTTATACCTTACAGCCGAGAGAGCAGAACTGAAACGAATCCAAAAGGCTTCTTTCGCATATATCACAGGTATTAGTCACACCCTTCCCCGGTCTGAGCTGAGGTCTCTCGTTAAGAAAAACAACCCGGGCACTGTTGATAATGTATGTTTGTATGCCTGTGATGTCCAGAATCTTCTGAATTTCAGACACCCTGATTACATTATGGTAGGAAGATCTTCGTATCTGTTCATAAGAAAAGGAATACAGTAAACGCCATGAAAAGCTATCACTCAACTGATCATATTTAGCTTCCACAGTTCACTAATTATTAAGGTTGGGAGTAACCCTTGTTTATTCATCATCAGCAACATTAAAAATCTTACTAATTTGATTGTTTTCAAATAGATAACTTTACAGTTCTCAAATTCCTAATCCAAATGCATTCTTCACTTTAATGATGATTCACTAAGGTAACCCTTCACATACATAACTTCACAGTTCACAAATTCCTAATCCAAATGCATTTTTCACCCTATGCTGATCCACTAAAAATAACCCAAATATTAATTTAAGAAAAATCTCAGTTTTTTGTGAAAAACTCTTTGAATAACACCACTGCAAAACCTAACAGTACCCAAATTGAATGAAAACACCATGTAAGATCAATAGGATAGGGAAACTCAATTAGGCAAATCCAAAAGAATCTCCCAGCCTTAAATAGACAATTATACAACAAAAACCTAAGAAATTACTGTTCATTGTCTCAAAACATGTATAGGGATCGCAATATATTCTTGAAGATTGGCTTAACCACCAAGATTGATGGGTTCTTCATTTCTAATTATTTTCTCAAAACAGGTATAGAGGGGGCACTGTGAATTCTTGAAGAGTGGCTGAAACACCGAGCTTGATGGGTTTTTCATTACTAATCATTTTTCTCAAAAGAGGTATAGGGGACACTGTGAATCCTTGAAGATTGGTCTAAGCACCGAGCTTGATGGGTTTTTCATTACTAATCATGTTCTCAAAAGAGGTGTAGGGGGGCACTGTGAATCCTTGAAGATAGGCTTAACTTTTAAGCACTGAGCTTGATAGGTTTTCACCTTTGTTATACTTAGGAAAGAGCTAAGGCCATTTCAAGCATAATCCTTGACTGCTACTGTTTCAACACTCAAGCAGACAATCATACAATGTTGATAAGGCCCTCTAATAAGAATCAGGCTATGCAAGCTCTCAAACTTTAATGCTTTTCACAGAGACTGCTATACCTGAACAATGTGATGATCATTGTGATGTTCAAGGCAATAGGTGCATAATCCACCAGCCATACAATCAAGGCAATACATGTTGCACTCGCATCGGTTGGAATCTCCATGAATTTTGCAGGGAATGAAGAAGCTTGTCTCCAACAACGGCTTCAACCATGGAGGCCCAATTTCATTCTCCTCTAAAGTCAACATCCTTCTTACCTGCACGTACCCAAATCAAATATAAACCAAATTTTATCACCCATATCAAGTATTAACAATTTTTTATCAGCAAAAACAGTATTCCCACCTTAAATGCATATCACACAGAACAAACACAGACCAATATAATGCTGACAATGCTAATACACACTCCCATATATCCACTCTATACTATCTAGAATCTCTGTCCCATGCTCTAACAACAAACCATGTTAACCAAATCAAGAACAAACAAAAACCCACCCACTATTGGAAGACAAACATGAAATTCAATAGAGTGCCATGAGAACTGATAATTTAAACTTGCAGAGGAGCTGCAAAAGACAAACCGACATACATACCATGAGTTCTTGCTTTCTTTTAGTTTTGCAAAGACAAACTTTCGTGTGAGTCTCTTTAGCCAGTTTTTTCGCTATGGATGTGTGGAATCTGCTTGCTAGACCTGCACTAATGATGACAGACCCAGTTTTCTTTCTGTAAAAGGATTGAAATGAAAGGATGGGGGAAATTCATGTGCAAAGTGGCTTCTAGGAATAGGGTGGATTATAAAGCCCAATAAGGGACAAAACTAGTGGTGGAGATTCTTATTTGTTTTGCGATTGAAACCAAGGGTCGAGTGTGAGACCCACTATTCCCCGTCAGCTCACCCTAGAATTCACAAGCGCCAACATGTAACCGCTACCTGCTTTAACGGTTTTGGCAACCATAGTTACAGATGCTTGCACACCAAGCTTTCTGTTTGTCTCATTTCTTACAAATTTTTATATTGATATTACAGTTTACAGGCCAGCAACAGATCTTATTCTACTGAGCAAGTCTTTTGACTCAATTTTTTTACAGTGTTACCCTCAGATCTAAAAAATAAGGGTGGATTTATACCTTCCACACCCAGAAGATTTCATGGGTTAAGTTAAGGTGTCATGGTGGGGATGAGAATGCTAATTATTTCTTTCACCAGTAGTTTTCATTGAATCTTTCAACTTTATAACACAAAGCAAACAAGCAACTTTCTTACCTTATTAAAGGTATGGACCAACTTTCATTATCCATGGCAATACCTTAGAAATTTCTGTATGTTTCAATTATTGTCACATAAAATATCAGATATTTTTTAATTTATTTAGTTTTATAAATATTTATTAAAAAACAATTTTTACTGTAGATTTTTTGATTTTTTGATACTTTTTAATTTTCTTTAATATTTTAATGTTACTAAAAATAAATTTGTATATATATATATATATATCAATTTGATGATGTCTATCTAATTTAGACCATATTTATTTAATATAAATACATTGAGATAATATATTTTTGATAGATGTATTTAAGATCTCTATATTAGTGATATGAGATTTCCACAATCTATCATGAATGTATTTTATTGCTTTTGGATTTGATTGTATGTGAGTTTTTCTATCAATGATTCGGATCACACTCCATGATCCATCAAAGAGCATGAGGAGTAAAAAGTGACACAATCAAATCCAAAAGCAATAAAATACATCTCTATGTTAGTCTATCTACAATCTTAAAGGAAACAGTGTAGAGGTGTAGAGAAGAAGTTTGACAATCCTAGAAAGCATGTAAATGTGGAGAGGAGAGGTTTGACAATTCTAGAAAGCATTATGGCACTAAGTTAGCACCACCTATATAGTCCACATCAACTACCATTCTCGTGCCATTTAGGTGCTACATTAATGTTACTTGGGAGCTATTTTTATCGAAACACTATCCAAACAACCCTTCTAGGGAAATAAAAATTTGACTAAGCATAACTTTTGATCCATAACTATTTTTTTAAGAGTATGAAATTTTGCATAGGATCCCATTATTTCATAACATTTCATTTACTTCCACTTGAGGATTTTAAAAAGCTATTGATTCTTATTCAAATTGTTCCTAAAAAACACATTATGACTTGTTATTGAAAACATTAAAAAAAAAGACAAATCTAGAGACTCTACATATACTATGTTGAATCTTGATATAAATATCATACACATGGCATAGATGATATTTTAATGCTATTGACAATCGTAGAAAGTATTGACATTTAGTTAGTACCATCTATATAGTCCACATCAACTACCATTTTTGTACCATTTAGGTGCTACATTAATGTTATTTGGGTACTATTTCCACCAAACCACTAGACCCAAACAACCCTTACATGGAGGCAAAAATTTGACTAAGAATAACTTTTGATCCATAACTCTTTTTATAAAGTGTATGGAATTTTGCATAGAATTCCATTATTTCATAACATTTCAATTACTTCCACATGAGGATGTTAAAAAGCTCTTGATTCCTATTCAAATTGTTCCTAAAAAGGACATTATGATTTACTATTGAAAACATAAAAAGAAAGCAAATCTAGAGACTCTACATAGACTGCGTTGAATCTTGATATAAATATCATACATATAACGTAGGCGAGATTTTAAAGCTATTTTTTAAAACAAATAAAAGAATTAGTGATAATAGATTTCCCCAATCCATAAAGATTATTGCAGTGTTTCTGGATTATATTGTGTTTCAGATCACACTTTTTGATTCATTTTTCTCCTTGTGCTCTTTGATATCCTAATGATGGATCATAGAGTGATCCAAAATGTTGATGGAAAACTATTAAAACAATCTAATCAACAATAATTGATTTTTAATCAAAATTATTACACATTAACTTAACGTTAAAATATACAACAAATTATTAAAATTATGAATTTGAATCACACCCCAAAGTCAAACTCAAACTGACAAAGCCAAAAACAAAATAAACAACACCTTTATGTTTCTATATATTGTAATTTCCAGGTTAAGAGAGGGTAATTTCATTTCATTAGAGTTTGAGGTATTGAGTTCCATAGAATTTGTAGGTTTTGTTTGGCGTCTAGGAGTATGCCGTTTCTAGATACCTTGTGATTAAGAGAGGAGGTGTGAAAACACTTTATTGCTTGAGCTTTTAGCGCTATGGAGACATTGACTTGTGTTGTCCATCTCCTCTTGAAAGAGATGCTTTTGGGATGGTGACGTGTCAGCCATTCTTATAATTCGTTGTTTGTTAAAAGGTACCACTAGGCGGCTTTCATTGGCGCCACGTGGACATGATGACATCCCTGTGCATTATTGTGGGACCCACATGGTCCTTGGATTTAAGGAAAGTGGGCCCACTTCAGGATAATGGAGATATATGCGTCTTCTACGTTCCAATCGCTTAATATTATTTTATTAGGTATGCCCCCATTTTATTCCAGTTGCTCGCCACATTAAAAGATATATATGAATTATTTCCACTCGGTAAATTGAAAAACATGGCCTGAAATGA
>VDFB02058242.1:574701102-574818473 GCA_007258455.2 Sequoia sempervirens | reverse complement strand
ATATATATAGGTGAATATATATATATATATATAAAATCAATCTAAAATGATTTAGAAATCCTGTGAAACCTACAATAAACAATTAAACCTATTGTAGCATCATAAATTGTCACCCCTAACAATTTCACACTAGGTTTAGCTCCCCCTATGTGTTGGGACCTTCATGCTCTTAATTTTCCCATTTTATGGTTTTTTTGAGAGATCAAAATAAAATTAGGAATTATTATTTAATACTCATTTAACAACACAAAAAGCCCCAAAATAGGCTTGGACTAGGTGCCACTACCCTTGTCCAACCTATTTTGGCCCAATTTAAAATGTTATTGTCGATATTTTAACATTTACAAATTTAATTTCATTTGTTAGCTTTTGATAATTAATTTTATGGAAAAATAAATAATTTCATATAAATACAAGTCTTTTTCACCATTTGAAATCCTAGTGAATTGATTGAGAAATTGAGCATCCTAGAAAGCAATCAAGAGTAGAATAAGAAAAAATTACAACACTTATTATTAGTCAATATTCATGTTAGCAATGTATCGAGTTTATATGTGAGTTTTTTCATGTTTTATTCTCATTTTTTTTTAAGTACTAACACTTGCAATACCTTCAATCAAGCAACCAATTATCCTTGTATGAAATGAGTATAATGACTTCAGTCCATCAAGGAAAGCATATCTAAGTGGTAAGTTGGAACACTTGTCATTTATTACTTATTTTTATCTATTTTACTCTGCCTGATTGAGGGTAAGTATTTTTTATATCATCATAGTAATTGTGGAGGTGGAAACACCAAAATAGGGTTTAACTTAGGAAAGACACTATACAACGCAGTCCTTTTATTGAACACTCAGAATACTGAGAGGGGGGGTCAATCAATATTTTATTAAGCCATTTAAACATTAGCCATCCAATCACCAAAACATATTTAATTGTTATAAGGAAAGAAAGAATGAAAACAATATCCACAACATTACATAACGCATGAACACCAAGATTTTTATGTGGAACACCCAAAAAGGGAAAAACCACAGTAAGGGTTAGCTCACAATATATTATAACTGGTTATAGTATATTACAGAAATGCTCACTGTCCAAGTGGACTCACTACCCATAGAGAAAAATATAGAAGAGAGAGGGGTGGGTCACAACCTATTTTCAACTGTTACAAAGGAATATACAATATGCAGGAATATAGTTCCAATGAAGCACAAATACAAACTTCACATTGATCTGGATCAATGCTTTGCTCTGCTCTGCATTTGCACAATTCTAATCTCAACATTCACAACTTATCTTTTCTCTGATCAAATTTACATGATATATCTCACATCTACACACACTCTTTTCTCAAAACATTGAAATCAATCCATCATATATATTAGCATCAAGTGTAACATCAATTAGGTTAGCCTAATTAGATGTATTACACAAAATTCAACTTGTCGGCTCCAAATATTATCATCCATAACACACGCCTCAATTCAAATCTCAAAATACCTTAAGATAGGTCAGCATGAACCTATAATAGATCCCACATAAAGGATCAACACATACCAATCCTTCACATACTCCTAAAACATGTTAGGTCGGCACAACAAAGGATCTAAATAAAAAATTCTTCAACTATTCATTCAATTCGCAACACGCGGATCTCAATTGTCAATCCTACCTAGAATTCACAATCATTTGACATCTAGAAACTTATCTTCAACATTGAAACACAAAATATTCATTCACAGAGAAGTGAGAAATCTCCCACACCAACACATTGTATAGGAAATGATTGTGAAACGCCAGAACAGATTTTGTCATTCATATCTCCCAAAATACTTTACAAAACAATATGAAATATTGGATTTAGAATCTTATAACAACTACAGAAATTAGTTTAGAAGAATAGAGCAAAATATTCCTTTGTAGAGTGGTGCAGACCCAAAAAAAGATACATTGTGACCCTGAATAGGTAGTTTTGACACTTAGATTTTCATACTACTAAACTTTCTAGACCAAATATTCTTACACAAGTAACTTCTTAAAACACCTTAGAAATATGTTAGAATTAATCAAAATGATCCACAATAATTTTGACATCAATGAAAAGACTGTATTACTTCATTGTGTACATTCTCCATGCTCATGTTGCTAACCAACATCATCAATGACAATCTCCTTAAACTTCCAACAATCTCCCCCTTTGTCATTGATAGCAACATGATAAAAAATGCTCTCCAAAAATCCCCCCCTTTGAAATCAAGGGAAAAGGGTGCCTATCCAAAATTGTTAAAGTCTTAAATTCTTTCACCTTGCACAAGTAAATAGTTTCCTAATTATTTAATTGAATAATTTCCCACTCCTCAAAGAATATTCTTAGGGAATATTCCTCTCATTCAAATTAAAATGTTTCCTGCCAAATAGAAATATCTTCCAACATTCTTCCTAAAATTAAAGGACTTGCACATTCTAATTCAATTAGAGCCCTTGATTAAATTCATTGATCCATGTCACTATTCAATCTCATCCATATATTTGATCCTTGATCCATGCCATTTCTCATCTTTGAATTTTATCCCTTGATTAGCTAATTCAATCCTAGCCATTGATTCAACCAAAAATCCTATAAATAGTCCTCATTTCTATGAGTAAATCATCCACAAAGCATTTGAGTAATCATACTATAGCCAATTTCATATTCATTTTGAGAGATTTTGTCCATTTCAATCAATTTCAACAATGGGATTAGGAAAGGGCTGAGCATTTCACATCAATTTAGTATTAATCCTCCAATGGGATGAGGTTTTCTTGTGTTAGATTAGGTTTTCTATATCAATTAAATTTTATTTTATGTTAAATGGCTTCCTAGTTAGAATTTGCAAAAATTTCATTGGGAATATGATCTAGTTAGGTTAATTGCTTGGTTTCTTAGACGATTCTTAGGATAATCAATTTATTTATTTTTCATGTTCAAATTTTCTAATTAATCTGGGACCCTTACCGTAGAGTGAAGATGAGCTATTCGCATTCGCAAGCGGAAGAAGGCAAGGATGTGGCAGGGGTGTTGGCAGGGGATGAGGTCCCTACTGCTGAGGTGTCACATGACCATGCTAGGAATAGTGTTTACAAGCTGGCGATAGGGAATGTGAATGTGCAGGTTGTGTAGGAGATTCCTTGCATTTGTATCCTAGATCATTTCCTAAATATGGAAGTTGAGAAGCTTAAAAAATAAGCGGTGATTGCGAAGTTTGTTGGGATTTGGCTCTCATTGGATAGGGTAAAATATTGGTTTGGGTATCGGTGGAAGGGATGTAATCTTGAAATCAATTTCCTAGTGCTAGGGTTTCTACACATTATTTTCTCTTCGGAGGCTGAGCAGAAAAAGTTTTTGAAGGGGGGACCGTGGTTGATGGGGAATGTAGGGTTATTCATGTGTTTGTGGTCGACTGATTTTGACGTGCTCAATGAGGTGATCAAAGATGTCCCAGTTTGGATTAGGCTAAACAAATTGCCTGTTGAGCCTTGGTCCGAAGACATCCTGCATATAGTAGGTGATTCATTGGGGAAATTTTTCTTTAGTGGCTATGCTTCCAATGGTGGTCAGATGACCCATTTTGCTTGCATTTATGTTAATTTGAATTTTGGCAAGCCCCGGTCACATTCAATCAAACTGAATTTAGTCCTTGGTGATGCTATTTTGGAGGTAGAATATGAAGGCTTCCCTCTCATATGTTTTAAATGTGGTAATATTGGGCATACTGCTAGAAGGTGTGTGGCACGAGCCTCTTCCAAGGTGGATTTTGTTGACTCTATCTCAACCTATGCCCCTTTGAGTGAGGATCTCCTTACAGAGGTTGGTTTGCTAAATAAGGAGTTGGACTCTAAGGCTAAACAGGTAGAGGAAGGTGAATTTGGCATCCTCAACCAGAGTATGGCCCTTCAAGAGATAAAAAATGTAGAAGTAGGTAATTTGGGTGAGCGAGGTATCTCTCCTACTCTTGATCCCCACTGTGATGTTGACAAGGAAGGTAGTGGAGCTAAGTCTATAGAGAAGGAGTATTCTTGGAGCATGGTTACCAGAAGGGAAAAGATATTAAGCGGTAAGCCTAATGTGTGCATGGATGCGGGTGGTCCAAATGCTAGAGGCAGAAAATATGAGGTGACAAAGGCAAAGATGCAAGCGCTTGAGAATCTGCAGAACGGGTCTCAAAAATTAATGAAGAGATTTGTTAAATATGGAGGTGAGCACCTCCCTCTAGGAAGACAATAATGAATATTGTGAGTTGGAACTTTAGGGGTATTAATGCCCCTGAAAAGTGTCACCTGTTGAAGCAGTTGATTGCTATGTTGACTCCTGATGTGGTCTTTGTCCAGGAAACTAAAGTTGATGCTTTAAAATTTAAAAATCTCTTGGTTAGAATTTGGAAGCAGGGTGATGGTGTGGCTGTGGATGCTAATGGGATGGCTGGTGGTCTTGCTATTTTGTGGGATAGTAGGTCTCTGGATGGGAAGTTGATTGATGAGTACTCATGCTATTTATCAGTGGAATTAAAAAACCTCAAAGATGGTGGGGAATTTTTAGTCTCAAATGTGTATGGGCCTAATCTCGACCAGGATCGTGCCAGGGCTTGGGATTACATTAGGAACTTGCATAGGGTACATGATAAGAAGGAATAGGTCATAGGTGGTGATTTTAACATTTTTCTTTGTCCCAGTGAAAAGAAAGATGACAGAGTTTTTTGTAGCTCTGGCTTGGCTGACTTTAGGAAGTTTAGTGAAGATTTGGCCCTTGCTGACATTAAACCTAAGATTAGGTGATACAACTAGAATAATAGGAGGCTTGATGAGGCTAATATTTTATGTTGATTGGATAGATTCTTTGTCAATTTAGAATGTTTGTTGAATTTGGATAGCTTCTTGTCTTTGGTGGTCCAGTTTGGGGGCTCAAATCACTGACCTATGGCTCTTGAATTTGGTGGTAATGTCAAGCCTTCGGGGATCCCCTTCAAGATGGAGTCTTTTTGGTATGTTCACCCATAGTTTGGTAAGGCTCTCCATGCCTGGTGGAAAAATGAATTTAAAGGAAATATGAGGTATATCCTTCTCCAAAAGCTTGCTAAAGTTTGAAGGAAGGAAAAGATTTGGAACAAATCAGTCATAGGGAACCTATTCGAGGAAAAACAAAATTGGCAAGGAGCTTAAGGCAATTGAGAAGTGTATTGCAGATGTTGGCGTTGGGTATGAATTGAAGGAGAAGGAGTAGGCTCTATTGTGCGAGAAAGAAAGAATCCTTAGGATGGAGGAGATTCTTTGGCAACAAAAGTTCCATGTCAAGTGGTTGTTCGAAGGGGATCGTAACATCATGTTTTTTTAGTTATCTACGAAAATCAGAAGGCAACAAAAAAAAATTGTGTCTATTCAGAATGTTGTTGGCATTGTTATTGATGATGTTGCTGCCATTTATGATGAAGGTAGGTCATTTTTTGCCTCTATCTTGGGGACGGTAGATCAAGAAGATGTGGATTCTCATAATGTTCTATTGAATAATATTCCTAATTTGGTCACACACGAGCAAACTAAGATATTGATGGCCCCCTTTTCTATGGAGGAAATTAGAGCTACTACCTTTTCTTTGGGTGCTAGGAAAACTCTTGGGCCTGATGGCTTCCAAGTTGAGTTCTTTCATAAGTTCTGGGAGGTCATTGGGAAGGATGTGTGGAGGGCTGCTAAAGAGTGTAGGGGCATGAGGGTGATGATGAAAGCATGGAACCACAACTTTATTGCTTTGGTGCTTAAGAAGAGAGACCCTAGTTGTTTCAATGAGTACATGCCTACTACATGTGTAACACAATCTATAATATTGTTTCTAAGGAAAAGGCTAAACACTTAAAGGGATGCTTGGAGCAAGTTGTTGCTGAGGAACAAAGTGGGTTTCTTAAAGGTAGGAAAATATTGGATGGGATTATCAGAGCACATGAAACTATTCATTTGATAAGATCTCAGAAAAAGGAAGACATGGTTATCAAACTAGATATGAATAAGGCATATGATAGGGTGCCATGGAGTTTTTTGATTAAGGTCATGTATAGGTTTGGTTTTTAAGAGGCTTGGTGCAATTGGGTGTACAACTACATTTCTTCTGTCTCCTTCTCAGTTCTTGTTAATGGTGTTCCTTCATAGTTCTTTGACACTAAGTGTGGATTGAGGCAAGGTGACCCCCTCTCCCCATTTTTATTTCTCATTCTTGCTGAGGCTCTAAGTAGGTTGATTAAACAAAAAGTTCAGAATGGTTCCATTAGGAGGTTGCAAGTGTCAGGGGGCATCAATAATGTTACTCATCTATAATTTGTGGATGATACTTTTATTTTTGGTGAGGCTACTACCAGGGAAGCTAGGGGTTTCAAGAAGATTCTATCTCTATATGAGAAGGTGGCTGGGTAGGTGGTTAATTACACAAATTCTAGAATCTTTTTTCTGAAACAAAACTATATGGAGTGATTGAGTATACATGATATTCTTGGGTTTGAGACAACATGTCTTCTAAACCCCAAAGGACAAATACATAATAATTACAGCACAATTTTTTTTTTAAAGTACACATAACATACATGTAATACGCATTAAGTCATGACATGAATTTCATTTAAGAAGATTTATTAACACATACATCCTTTGGGGTACACGAAGAGTCATTACGAGACTGAGATCCACACAACAACAATAAAGAATAAAATCCAAGATATAATCCATAACAAAATAAACATTAACAAATATAACAGATACATGATAAACATTGATAAGAAACCATTTGAGTACATAAATACAACATATAAATAATTAACTCAACCCAATGAATAACAACTGCCATGGCCAATAACCACACCGAGTTAACATTACATTACAGTACAATGTTCTAAAGGTACAATGATACAAGAGTGTTTCCAAACATAAATGGAAACCATACATAAGATAACATAATACAAATAAACAGATGAAAACTAGCTCCAAGATGGATACAACTCTGGAGTCGCTGCAACCGCACCAATCCGCACCTCTCGATCCTCGACTGGGGACCCAATGGGGTGCTTAGCATATTCCACCCGACCATGTGAGTCCGAAGACCCACCCCCCGTGCTAGGAGCTAACAAGAAAGAGACCTCAACCAAGAACATCCAAAAAGGGAACCACAAGACTCAATGCCATACAAAAGTATCATAAAACTCAAGGATTACCATGACATAATCAACAACACCCAAGAGTCAACATAATAACTTAAAGTCATAAACCCCATCACATAAAACAAAGCAATGATCAGTAAACAAGTAACCAAAGGATGATCATAAGATACTTCCAAATCAAACTGAATTAATAAACATGATACAATTCCAAATTGCAATTAAACAATACAATAACATCATAACACAATACAAAAGAGTACAAGGTCATAAGTCAAATATCAATGAGATCATACAGGACCACCAAGTACATCAAGATATATTAAGGCAATAATCACAAATCAATATAAATCCATATATCAACAATCTAAACCAACTCCCACAACCTACTTCCAGAGGAACACAATAAAGTAAAACACATTAGAATAATTAAAATCAACCATTTGCAAGATTCTAAATAAGTATCCATTAATTTTCTTATTATAATAATTATCTTTTCAAGATTACTTGTTCATAACAATTTAAATCAATTTATCTAATAATATCACTTTTACTTTTAACGAATTAGTTTGATTGATCATTTGTTCTAAATCATTTGATTTGATTTAATTGATTATTATTTTAATTCCTAATTATATTTTAAATAACCTTGCAATTTCATTTATGATTTAATTAATTATTTAAACATGATTACTAACATATTATATTTTCCACACAATCAAATAACTCAGTAACCAATGAAACACACACACACACACAAGTCCAAAACAACCGACACGGAGGGGTATTACATCCTCCCCCCCTTAAAAATTGACTTACTCCTGGAAGTCGAGCTCAATCATAAACATGGTAACACAACAAATATCAATGATCATAAGCACATCATCACCATAAATTAAAACATCGATTAAACATCATCAAGTAAACAACGAAAATTAAACAAACCAAAAAAATAAGGAAAGGATACCAAAACAAAAATGGTGGCAGGGTTGCAACCAGACCAATTTGGAAAACACAAGGACAGATGACGAACTAGGTTGGGGAAACTTTCTTGTCAGTTCCTATTTTCCACATCAATCCCATTGGGTGTTTATGGTGCTCGTCCTGTCCTGACAATGCAGGTGGAATCGAGGCTTAGTTCCTGCAATCCTGCATGCAAGCAAACGTTGTGCACAATACATATATATCACAAATACATCGTGAGAGGAAATCCCAGCATGGTAGGGCACTCGCGAGCGAGTGATACCACACTGTCCCTCCCACCAAACCACACATAAAAGTCAAAACAATTCTAGTAACTCGTAAACAATTTTCTTCTAATTAGTTAGGAAATATTCGTATAAGGATACTAACCATAAACCTAATTCATCTACTATATCAAAATGAATTACTACTTGACATTATAAGTATCTATACCTGCATATTACATTACATTACCTTCGTCATTATGCTTTCTGAAGCCCACTTCCTGTAAGTCAAAAGCTACCATAGAGCAATGCACATTAGTACCAATAATTCAAGTTACATCTTACCTCAAGATACTATATTCTGCTAAATTCATAGAATAATTATCCACAAAACCTTAATTTGTTAAAACTCATATTTTCACACAAAGAACTCCACTTTAACCATTATTCAACACCAAAATTCACATCAATTTCAATAAAAAGGGTAAAATTTTACACCTTCACAAATTCAAGAAAACATAATTCATCACTCAAGGACAACAAAATCGCAAATCCACACACTTGACATAATCACACACATAAAACACATCACCAAGAAACACATCACACTAAAACTCAAGGGTCCATAGAGCATCCCCGACAGGAAGGATATCGGTGCATTGCGCACTACACCGAGGGTCCTATCCTTTCCCATCAGTTTCCTGCACCATCGACCCGACACCATCAAACGAGAAATTCAAATTCACAACAATGACAAAAGAAAAGTGAAACTCAAGACTCACGGGTCTAAGCGCAAGGTTACATAGTGAGCACACATAGTGCTGTATGAACCTAGGCTCTGATACCATGTTGTAACGCCCCGCCGTGTGAACCCCAAAGGACAAATACATAATAATTACAGTACAATTTTTTTTTTAAAGTACACATAACATACATGTAATACGCATTAAGTCATGACATGAATTTCATTTAAGAAGATTTATTAACACATACATCCTTTGGGGTACACGAAGAGTCATTACGAGACTGAGATCCACACAACAACAATAAAGAATAAAATCCAAGGATATAATCCATAACAAAATAAACATTAACAAATATAACAGATACATGATAAACATTGATAAGAAACCATTTGAGTACATAAATACAACATATAAATAATTAACTCAACCCAATGAATAACAACTGGCCAATAACCACACCGAGTTAACATTACATTACAGTACAATGTTCTAAAGGTACAATGATACAAGAGTGTTTCCAAACATAAATGGAAACCATACATAAGATAACATAATACAAATAAACAGATGAAAACTAGCTCCAAGATGGATACAACTCTGGAGTCGCTGCAACCGCACCAATCCGCACCTCTCGATCCTCGACTGGGGACCCAATGGGGTGCTTAGCACGTTCCACCCGACCATGTGAGTCCGAAGACCCACCCCCCGTGCTAGGAGCTAACAAGAAAGAGACCTCAACCAAGAACATCCAAAAAGGAAACCACAAGACTCAATGCCATACAAAAGTATCATAAAACTCAAGGATTACCATGACATAATCAACAACACCCAAGAGTCAACATAATAACTTAAAGTCATAAACCCCATCACATAAAACAAAGCAATGATCAGTAAACAAGTAACCAAAGGATGATCATAAGATACTTCCAAATCAAACTGAATTAATAAACATGATACAATTCCAAATTGCAATTAAACAATACAATAACATCATAACACAATACCAAAAGAGTACAAGGTCATAAGTCAAATATCAATGAGATCATATAGGACCACCAAGTACATCAAGATATATTAAGGCAATAATCACAAATCAATATAAATCCATATATCAACAATCTAAACCAACTCCCACAACCTACTTCCAGAGGAACACAATAAAGTAAAACACATTAGAATAATTAAAATCAACCATTTGCAAGATTCTAAATAAGTATCCATTAATTTTCTTATTATAATAATTATCTTTTCAAGATTACTTGTTCATAACAATTTAAATCAATTTATCTAATAATATCACTTTTACTTTTAATGAATTAGCTTGATTGATCATTTGTTCTAAATCATTTGATTTGATTTAATTGATTATTATTTTAATTCCTAATTATATTTTAAATAACCTTGCAATTTCATTTATGATTTAATTAATTATTTAAACATGATTACTAACATATTATATTTTCCACACAATCAAATAACTCAGTAACCAATGAAACACACACACACACAAGTCCAAAACAAAAGAGGGTATTACAATGTCTTCTAAGTAGGTATTTAGGTATGCCGCTTATTGATCACCAAGTGAAGGTTGCAGATAGGAGTCAGGTGGTTGATATAATGCAAAATAAGTTGGCCTCCTAGAAAAGGTGTTGGCTCTCTTTAGCTGGGAGAATTACCCTCATCAACTCCTTGTTGGTTGTTGCTCCTATTTTCACTATGGCTATGTTCAAGATCCCTAGTAAGGTGGAAAAAAATTTGGATGTGTCTCATAGGTCTTTTCTGTGGTAGTGAGGACTCTTTTAAGTATAATTTGGTTAAGTGGGCAGATATTTGCAAGCCTAAGTGGGTTGAGGGGCTTGGCTTCAGAAGGTGTGCTAATATGAATTTGGCCCTGGGTTCTAAGCTTGTTTGGCGCATCTATGCTAAACAAGATAGGGTGAGTAGAATCTTGCAAGCTAAGTATCTTGAGAATAATAAGGACAACTTATTTATGGTTGAGCTCCCCTTCGATTCTAACATACAAATTTTTTTAAGGTTGTTTGTTGGTATCATCTCTCCAGACATTAAGTGGAGACTTGGTGATGGTCACAAGATCAACTTTTTGTGGGATTGTTGGCTGGAAGATTATGCTCTTTGGTCCTTTCCTGGCATGTGTCCTCTTGCCAAGTTCTTTGAAGATGCTATTGGTGTCAAGGTGAGTAGCTGTATCTCTAATTAATGTTGTTGGAAGCCTCTTATGTCTCCTTCCCTAGAGGGTATGGCTGCTTGTTCTGCTCTTCAACATAAGTTGGATAGGTGGCCATTAATGGATAATGGTAAAGAAGATAGAATGGTCTAGAGGTTTAATGGCTACAAAGAGGTGACACTTAGTGGTGCCTACTCTACATATTTCAGCAATGGTACACTTTCAAGCTTTGCTAAGAAAATATGGAATGACCCTGGTCTTCCTAAGGCTAATTCCTTTGGATTGCATGGAAGCTCAAAGCTCTCACTTGGAATAGATTGTCGAATTTGGGGCGTGTTGGGCCCTCTAGGTGTGTTCTTTCCGTAGATAATTGTGAATGTAATGATCACTTGTTTATTAGCTACACCTTTTCATCTCAACTTTGGTCTACTTTTATACAACGTTGGGGTATTGCTTGGGTTACTCCAATGGATGTGCCGATGTTACTTGATAGTTGGATTTTGAAGATTCGCAACCTTGGTCTATTGTTTATCTGGAAGATTGTTGACTTGCAATTATCATTTGGAATATTTGTCTTGAGCGGAACATAAGAGTGTTCCAAGATAAAGCGAAGGTGGTGGAGAGGATTTGGCATATCATTGAAAGCTCAATTGCAGATTTGGGGGAGATGCATAGGGACAAGTTTAAGATCTTGCATAATTTTGAGCTCCCTTGGGCTAATTCTTGGCCTATGTTTAGATGGTTGGGAATTCACAGTGATGTTAGGTCATAGAAAGAGGCATGTCCTAATTGGGTGGCTCTAGAGGCTGGATGGGTTAAGCTCAATTTCAATGGGGATGCTAAAGGTAACCCTAGGGTGGCTGGTGGTGGTGGGGTATTCAGAGATTCAAGAGGTCAACTGGTTGGCCTCTTTGCTATTGATAGTGGTGTCGCTTCCAACAATATGGTTGAGGCTCTGGCCTTGTTAATGGGGGTGACTCTGGCCAAGTGTAAAGGGTGGAGGAGGTTGTGGGTCGAAGGTGATTCTAAAGTGTTGATTAATTCTATTCAAGGTACTAAAGTGAAATATTGGAGATTTGGCATCATTTTTGAGGCTATTCTCTCTGCTAAGCATGAGTTTGAAGAGATAAGGTTCTCTCACATTAAGCATTCTAGCAACCAGGTGGCTGACTGGGCTACAAATTATGGTGTCAACCTCATCCAAAAATTGGGAGTGCCTAATATGGTTTGGTGGTTTGCTTTCCCTTATATGAGATCTTTAAAATGTTGTAGGATGACATCAAGTCTCACCCACCTAATTGAATGTCTGGCCCTGGGCGGCTTGGTGGATACTGTTTTGCTTCTGGTTGTGGTTTATAGTGATGCTTGGTTTGTTGTTCACCGTTTCAACATGGTTTCATGATGCTTTTTATTTGGTTTAGCTTTAGTTATCTCTGTTGAGCTTGGCTCTCTTTGGCTATGACTGGTTTTTGGTTCTTGGATCATATAACCAGGTCTTTATAAACAAAAAAATCTGGGACCCTTACCTTTAATTTTCTAATTTTCTTGTGAGCTTTCTAGAATTTGTAGGAACTTAAATAGAGTGACACATCTATAGTCAACCAAACCCATGCATATGCAAATGGAGACACCTTTTCATTTCAAAGGCTTGGGCCTTCGCAAATAGCAAAACTTCTATTAAATTTAATTTTCTTTTTGCTTGCAGCTATAGAGCTGCGCTTCTGCAAATGGTGACGTATCTATAGTCACCCAGTCTAGCACTTCTGCAAATGGCGATGCACTTGCATTGATACAGTCTAGCTCGCTTTTGCATGAAATTCTGACACTTCTATTCTAATAGTCCAATGCTTCTTCAAGTAAACTAGATATATAAAATTTAGGGTTTAGTTTGAATTTTCAAATCAATTTGTTTGCTAACCCTAACTATTTCTTGATTTGTGGCTTGTTGGTTTAGACTAATCTTTTGTAGAATTAGGTTGAGTATTCAAAGCATGTAGTAAAGTAAGTGTTCATCAACACTCATCATGGAGTATTTTTTTCAAAATTCCAAAGTGTTTTTAAACACTTATATGAATGATGACCTAAGAGCTTTTATTTTCATGTTTTAGCTTAGTCACACTCTTAGTTTGGTGCTAAATAAATGAGCCCTATAACTATCTCACATTTCAATTTGGGCTTAATCAATGAACACACATTTGTCTTTGGCTTATAAAGAACACATATTATTTGGGTATAAAATGAACACACAACTTGAACAATGCATGCTTAAAATTTATCACATATATTTTGATGCAATTAAAAAGAATTGTTTGCTTTGTTCAACATGCTTGGAAAGTCAGATGCGTATCCTCTCCCCTCATGTGTAGTGCGATCTTGGGTGAAGAGAAAAATCTTGGACTCATGTTTATGTTCATTTGTTACCCAGGGTTTTTCTACGTATCCTCTCCCCTCGTACCTAGTGAGATCTTGGGTGAATATAAATAGCATGTCCTTTTTATTTTGAGTAGGAAGTCTACCTTAAGACACATCCTAATGGAGGACTCAAGGATTCAACCTCAAATATTGTTTAGGGGTGCACTATACAAATTGGCTGAGAGAATTTTTTTTGGGTCAAACCATGCATGTAGCACTTCGGACTTGCATTATGAGACTACGGTTTTTTGGTTCTTAGAGGCAATGTTTGAGAGGTTGGAGTTGTTCATATAATACCCACTAAAAACCAATGTTGTAGAGGCCTAATAATTTTGAACATTTTCTCAAAGTGGTGCAATGGAATAGCATCATTCCATGAAGATATTCATCATGTACTAAACATAGTTGAGGTGTAAAACACCTTGTAAGGAACTTGTCCTTTCAAGGTAAGAGGTGTATCATGTATGCATGAATACTTTAGCTTCTCAATATATGGGAAGTATTATATCATGTGCACCTACTTTGAGTTAAAAAACATAATCTACCCACTAAATAGGTTGTGAAATTTGATGTGTTTTCATGTTGATACCAAGTAACACCATTTAGGAAGTTCTTGTGGAAGAAGAACACACACAAATCACTTGATTACCCTATTGAGTCAGTTTGTATGATGTTTATTGTGTTTTCAAAATTAAAAATAAAAAAAAATAGGTAAAATGGACATTTTAAAGATCCACTTAGCAAACTGACACACTTGCTTAACAATGTGGCACTTTTGCACAAACCAATGATTTTTTTTTTTTCAAAACAACACTTATGCTTGAACATTAGTGATTATTCATGTATAGGTGCATTTTCTAGGGAAAAAAGAGATTTAAATAGTGATGCCTTTGTTTGAACAGTCAGATGCTTTTTTTTGAATATCAACGCTTCTACCAGATATCGATATTTTTGTAGAACAACAAAGTAATGCTTTTACATGACAGTCCAATGCTTTTTCTTAATTTGACCAAACAACAAACAAAAACAAAATTGATTTTATTTTGGTTGTAAAAACATCAAGTGCATATGTAACTAATTCAAACTGGGACAAAACCAATTGTGGCTCACTTATAACACTCATAAAACAACACACAAAGTTCATGTTTCTCAAAATTCCGATCTTATCGAAAATAACTTGTGTCACTTGATTCAAAACAAACAAGAGAGGAAATTTATGCTCATTATTGTTTTTATTAAAACATTTTTGGCTATCAAAAATTTATATATCATATAATTTTTTAATCAAATCACTTGGTCTTGTCAAAAACATCTTCGAGGTTTTCAAAAATAGATCAATATCAGAACATTCCACTTAACACAACAACTTAGAATTTTTGACAAACAAACCCCTTCGACTAAGTTTTCAAAACATCAACTAGTTTAGCTCTATGTTTAGAAACAATCTATTTATAGACATTTAGTTGAATTAGTACACATATTTTTGGATAATTTTATCTTGAAGTCACAAGTCTACTCTCAAGGATTACAAGTTCATAAACATCATCATCAAAAACAAATCAAACAAACTTGAGTCCAGGTTATGGTCAAAAAATTGAAAATTTCATATCATTCACCTATTAGAGGATCTTTGTTAGAGAAATTTGAATCAACCAAGGAATTTAAACAAAATCATTCACAACATACAACTCCTACAGTTGATATACATGTTATGGTTACAAAAATATCACAACACAAGAAAAACATGGAACTATACCCTAGTGGTTCAAACATACCCATCACAACTAGTGCTAGTAACCTATCTTTGGCATGCCAGATTTCAATCTTAGAGGATTTCCACTCCACCACATAATCCACCACCATCTCAACAATCACAAGAAATAAGGGTTCAAATAGATGATATTATGGAAAAACCCCATGAATTTACCACTGAAGAGTTACTTGAAATGCAACAAGATCCTAGGGTCCATCAAATTATAAACACAATGTTGAGCCTAAACCCAACTCAATACATGCTCACACTTGCACAACAAGGAACAAAACTTCCTTGTAATTTTTTTTTGGAGACACTTAGGGAAAAACCCTTGTCAAATGTTGCATCCATGGGTCAACCTTCTCGAAATGCACCTTTGTCACATAACATCATTCAATCTATTCTAGAAAAATATTTATCACATGTACCAAGCCAACCTATAATCACTAGGGTGGATTCAACTAATCTTACAAGTCAACATCAAAATCCTCAAAGTCTAGGGAATTATACAAATATGGGCATTCAAAATGCTAATACCAATGTTCCACCCACATTTCATACTATTCCTAGTATACAAGGTTCACAACCCCAAGGTTCACAACTCATATCACAACAACCCCAAGGGTCGCAACTCATATCACAACAACCTCAAGGGTACCAAACATCACAAGGCCTTGAAAGTCAAATTCAACCACCTCAAGGTTCTCAAAACATACCTCAACAACCATAAGGTCCTGAAGTATCACAACATGTTGTTGCAAGTATGAAGATGTTGTCATTGATGTCAATTGGTTAATCAGTTGTCAACTGGTTATTGTTGTCATTGATGTCATGAATGTTGGTTATTGGCTGTATATGTTGAGAATATTGTGAAAATTGTAATAAAGAAAGGTTGAAAGTATTTAGTGTTTGCTCCAGTTTTTTCTCCGAGATTTATTTCTATGCTAGTAAGGATCTGAGGTATTGATCATAGCTGTTGGAAGTTTCTATATCCAAATTTTGGGTTTCTAAATCATTGTATAGTGTGAGATATGTTCACTATTTGTGAACTAAGATTTTCTATGTATCTAGCTGAGGTTCGAGAGAAATACAGTTGCTCCAGATTTCTTCTTTTTCAGGTTTTATGACTTGTAGTTCTCAGGATGAGTTGATGAGGTTTTGTTCAAGTGGAATTTGTTGACTGGAAAGATTGGATTGTGTTAAGGTTGTGTGTGCTTATTTTTTTTATGTGTTTTACACTGGTATTGGCCGACCTTGTGTTAAACACTACTTGAAAAATTATAGAAGCATGATGAGGCATGTTGGGACTTATTCAGATCCTCATTAAGTTTTTTCTTGGGTCAACCTCATTCTAATTCCACCGTAGAATGTTTTGGCACTAACATAATTTGAATTTGTAAATACAGATGGTGTGTGGCCAACTTTGGATGTGTTTTAAGGTTGAAGATGATATAAATATAGGTTAGATGTTTATGAAAGAGGATCACAAGCACAATAGAAAAATAGATGCAAAATAAAGTGTGTGGTTGAGCAGATCAGTGTGAAATTCAAAGTGGTGAATTTTCAGAGGCAATGAGTTGAAGGTGTACTCTATCATTCAAGCATGGCTGCAAGTGTGTGAGTGAATTGTGGTGGAAATATTTGTTGCATTGAGATATTTTTCTCTTTGTAACAAATCTCTTCTATCTTCTTTGTATTTGTGTGGCAGTGATCCTTTCAGGTGGTTAACCTTTATTGGACAGTGAGTCCTATTCTAGATAGTAAGTCTTGTTTTGGTAGTGAGCCTTTTCTGGTAGTGAGCCTCTATATTTGGTTTTGATATTCTTTATATTGTGAGATAATCCTCACCATGGTTTTTCCCTTATTGGGTTTTCCACATAAATCTTGTGTTGTTGTGTGTATGGTTTTTGCTTCTTTCAGTTTTCGCTTTTACAATTAATGATTAATCACATTAGTAGAGTAAAGGATATGTGAATGGTAATTGATCTAACTTCTGGTGAAATTTTAAAGGATAAAACTACTACAAATGATTCACCCCCCCTCTCAGTTTTCTTGTTCAACACATGTAGCATCTCAAAACCAAGGTATTCAATATACATCACAACATCAACCAATGTCCTACTATCAATTGTCACAAAATCAAGGAAATATTTAACCAATGTCCCAACATGATTTGGTACCAAATCAAGGATCACAACAACTATCTCAAAATAACATGGGTTTTGTTGTCAATTAGATTTGCACCCTGCTGAATGCAATATTCAACAATCTATTGAAACATGAAAACCTTCTTCAGATGTGGGTGATTTGAACGAAGAAGGAATCTCCAGAGTGAGCTAGTTCTTCGAATGATTGATTTTACTCTAAGATATTCAGAGGGAAAAGGGATAGAAGGATGATTAATTAAAACTTAAATCTAACTGGTATTTCATTTGAAGTTATGAAATTCAAACATTGAAACTCACAATAGCTTTCCTATCACAATGAATCTCACAATCCCACTGGCACATACTTCCATCAGTATTTTGCATGAAGATTCTTAAATGAAATACAACGGGCAACCTAAAACTATGCAATTCTGAAACAAAACTTACAACAACAAGACATAGAATGATTTTGATTTGAACCACAAAGACATCAAATTGCTATTATAAAACTGAGACATAAATGAGAAGGAGAATTCCGCTGCTTTATTAAAACTGAAAGAGTGAATAAGTCTGAACTGAGTACAAAAGGGTTCACAAGCTAAAAAATGTGTATGAGCAGGAACTGAAATCAGAACTGAGAAGAAGAAAAAAATATAAGTCTTTTTAGAATATATCTCTCAAGAAACCCTAATTTGAGCTCACAAAGAAGCTCAAGGAAAAAATCTTCAAACTCTCAAAAATTGCATAAAAGCAGAAAAAATCATACTGCTTTTATGATCAAACTGTCAAGCCTCTAAAAAATAGGTTGAATCTGCTTTAAAAGCCAGAAAAACACCTTTTCTCTCCAAGATGAGACTCAAATCCAACCAAGAGGAAAAGTCAACAATAATATGCTAAAAATAGCAAGAAATCGTAAAACAATTTATAAGAGATTGCTTTACGATTCTGCTTTACAGGATTGCATATTTTATAATTTATCTATTTTTTGCAATTAAAGATTATAAAATCTTTTGCAAAAAGAATTACATTCTTATCTCCTCATTACAATGCATTGATTTTTCTCTTAAAAAATCATAAAAATATCAATACATATCATCCTCACATCAACATCTCCAATTGATTTCTCTAAAATCAATTAAAACAAAAACCCTAAGTAGACAATTGATTTTCTTTGAGAATACAAAAACCTAAGTGATCAAAAATCACCCCTAGGTCATAAGATATTCAACATTTATGTTCTCATTGTTTTTCACTAAAACACCTAAAATAGGGTTTTCAAGTCTTCAATTCACTAAGGCACAAAAAATAAGTCCTAAAGACTTAATATGTCGACCTAGCATATAAATTTTCGGCCTCCCTCAAATATTAGCTTTAGACTTCGAATAGAACATAATGCAAAGGTAACCCTAAATCGAATTTCCCCATGTGCTATTGATAAACATGAATATTCCAAATGATTATGATGTTGGCTCGAATTAGGGCATGAACAAAACAAGTCAAACCCTAAAATGATTTCATTTGCACTACATCATTTTGAAAATATTGAGCTCTACCTGAGAGAGCACGTTGCCATGATGGTTGCGCTCGGTCTGAGAATCTACATGCTTGAAAATCTTCACTTTCGCCTTCAGATAGGTGAACTCTTTAATGGGTAAGCTTAGTTTTTGTAGTATTGTGGTTCTTTTACTTTATTCAAAAACAGGAAAGGCCATTAAGGCCGCGGCTTGCTCATGCTTTGTTACTGATTCTTCCATTACATTTCCTGTGCTACTCCTCTCGGCCGTCATACACAAGCTCGGGCTTCGTCTGAAATCTTCATGTGAGAGCTTGTAGCTGTGGACTTCACTCCTCCACTACATAGATGGTGAGCTACTAAGCATAGTATCTTTATGACTTTAATTTTTGAGCCATTTTGGCCTTATGGCTGCGGATGTAACACAGCTTCTGATGCTTCTTTTTAAAATTTTCTGTGTCTATTTTTCTATTAGGGTTTTCTTGTATCCATTGGCCACCTACTTGAGCTTGAGTTAGGAATTGAAGCTCTGTGAGAGTCACATACCTGGTGAGTTTCATGCTCTCATTTGTTCTCTTCAATAAAACAAAAACTTCACAGCTTGTTCTTGTAAAGCATGACCGTTCTTTTGTGTTATCTGCAACAAAACTTAATGTGGGTTTTCGAGAAAAGATAAAGAATCACCTATCTCTGTATTTATAATCACAACCCATCATGGG
Organism: Sequoia sempervirens; assembly: GCA_007258455.2. Lineage (NCBI taxonomy): Eukaryota > Viridiplantae > Streptophyta > Pinopsida > Cupressales > Cupressaceae > Sequoia > Sequoia sempervirens. The sequence goes on along the minus strand of VDFB02058242.1, from coordinate 574,798,639 downwards.
TCTAGTGGAATATGATGAAATTTCATTTTGAATACAAACTATCATGTGAGTAAGCTGGAAATATAAGCAAAAACTATATATTTTTTCATGTATTTATAATTCAGGCTTTTAATCCAGCATGACCCTCATTTGTACTCTGAACTCTTGGAACAAAGACCCATACGAATATTGAGCCAAAAGCTCGAAATCGTGCACTTCATTTAATGCTAATTTAACAAAACTCCATTATGGGTTTTCAGAAAAAATGAAGAAGAAACAAAATCTTGCACTCTTTCTGTAGAAAACTCAGCTGAGTATTAGGCAATCTGAAGAAATCTGTCATAATTCAAACCCCAATGTGGGTGTATGAAAAATAAACAAAAACCTGCCCATTTTGATCACATTTTGTAGAGTCATTTCCTTATATCTGTATTTGTTTCTTTGTGAAGAAAACGTACCTCTGATTGTACTACTATTAAAACCCTCATACAGGATCATGAGATTCTGGAAAATTTTCAATTGTCATCTCCATGTTGTTTCTTCCTTGCACAAAGAATGCTTTTATTTAATCTATAAATGACTTGTTTACCTTGGTCTCCTATGCATTCACAGTTATGTTCCTCATGGATTCACTTCAAACTCTCATTATACTTTTTACTTTGTAAACTCTGCTCAGCCCAAAATGATTTTTTACTTGCTGTATCACCATTTGAAACACATGATAAATGAAGAAACATAACCTTAAAACAGTGTACTCCTGGGCTATTTCATCTATTGCCAGCCAAAAGATTGTATCAAACACACCAGATCACTGCATTTTGTACTTACAAACAAGTTGATTGCTCCACCATCTAATAGATGACTGAACTGCTTATGCTTTGATTAGATGTTGTCACTATTTCTTATCCGGCACTCTTCATGCATTTTTATGCTCCATTTAACAAAGTTGTTCTGAAAATATGAAACAATTCTCTTCATCGAGGCATTATGTATGCCTATTCACTATCCTCGACTATGGAAAAGAACACTATTGATCTTCACATGATATTATGAACATGATGAACAAGAACTATTATGGCAGCAATGTTGAGATTTGCAATTAGTTAAGTCAAATGAGCCTAATTAAATTAACTGTCCCCCTGTAGCCTTGAAGCAGTACCTACTTGATTGTTGTGAGTGGACCGTTGGTTTGATGGCTTTGACAGATAACTCCGCTTTACTCCTTCAGTTGTATATCATCTCCTTTTTGATGAATATGATGATATGATGTCTTTATCAGCCCACTTGTAATGAATAAGGGCAGCATGTTGAGCTCTACCCTTGTGGGAGCCCATTTTTCTCCACATGCTTGGTCTTCAAATAATGATCAGCTTCGTGATTTCCCCTATACCTGCACAAAGAAACAAACAATGTTAGCATAAAAAATAGGGTATGATGATCATATTGATGTTTCTCCTTCAACTCATTTCTTTTGTACTTATTTGATTGTTTCAGTGTATGATTGATAGTAGGTTGCACTATTGTTGGTGATTCATGTAGGTATCTTCATAATCAGACCCTCTGACATCTCCCTTGTTCTCCTGCAGGTCGACGGAGCTCGATAAGACAAAGGTGCACCATTCATCATCGCCCATCGGCCAAAACAGGAAATGATGATTATGTCGTTACTTATGTGATTTTTTCTTTCGCATCTTCCATAATGTAGTGTACTATTAATGGTGCATTGTGACCGTCACATCCACAGCTTGTGTGGATATTTCATTTCATCTTTATGCTTTTCATTTGAAAAGAAAATGCATTTCAATGCAATGTTGTAATATCATTCTGATTCTTGCAATCAAATGAAGCTATGTAAATATGAATTATTTCATGAAATAAATGAAAGCATTTAAAAAAAAATGCTCTGTTGTTTATATGCTCAATTTTGTACTTCATTTAATTCTGGAACATTTGAATAGCACCCTGAAATTCTGATTCTTCTTTTAAATGCACCACTGTCACTTAATGAATAATGATAAAAATTCAAACAACACTCAAACATAATTTGCAATTTCACCTTAAGTTATAACAATGTTCAGCCAGCTCCACCAATCGAGCTGAGGCAAAAAATTGGTAACATTTTGGCGATTTCCACTAAATGCTTGCCTGCTAAGCATAGATTAGTGGCCTTAAAACAATACATTGGGTGTGGAGTCGAATCTGCCCCCTCTTGAACTTAGGAACATTGAACAACAACACTCCAAACAACAACTAAAGAAACAAAACAGAACTGAAAGCAAACTAATAGGCCCTGATGGCTAATAGGACATGCACAACAACGCTTAGGGAAAGCAAAACTACTGAAGTAAATGTGCAGAACACACTTATTGGCAATCTAATCTACTCTACATTCACTAGTGGAAAAGGTACTCAAACAAAACCATTTACAGGTTTTGAAAAATAACTACCTCTCCTAATCAACCGAGGATACTTTGCATATTCACAAATTTGCACTAAAAGATGAAAAATGAGGATACTTCTCACCCATTGGTGCACTGCAACTTGTAAATAACAATCAAAGGCACAGATGATGTGAATCTGAGCCAGAATACCTCTAGTTTTCTCAGAATGAATGAGTTGGTTTTGCTGCTCCTCGACTACCACCTCATCCTTAGGTGTGCCAGAAGTTCTTTGGCTCCTGCCAACATTCTTGGCTAGATCTCTAATGGGGTAGCCTCTCGAAAGGAAAAATCTTGAACTTGTACCACTAGTTCTTTGCTGGTTACACACTACTTCAATCTCATCTCTCTGATGAGGATCATTTGAAAACATATCATCCAAATTTGTGCAAAACTCATCCATTATATTAGTGTACAAGTCCTCGTGAGGCCCGTCATTATGTTCTTGGATGACAATGTTAGGCCTTTGCTTAGCTTGACTTTGTTCTATTTGAGCTATTGCACCAGGTTCATCGAGGTTTTGGCATTTGATAACCATGTTATCTTTACTTCTTTGTGAACAGATCAACACCTTATCATTGACATCTTCATGGCTTTGCTGATCAAAACTCGATGGCTTTGTTATCTCACTTGGATTATCTTCATCATTACTAAAAAATAGAGGAATTTCTTCAAATAAATTGGTCAAACCTTGAGTTTGGACACCCCCTTTTGTCTACTCAAGCTGCTGCTCCAAAATTTCTCCCTCAAAAGGTGAGTGTTTGTCATCTAAGTTTGAAACAAAAGCTTCGAGGTCGTCGCAAAACATGTCTTCTTCCCTCTTTTCTCTTACAGTTTTTTGTGGAAGAGGGATATCTGCTACCTTGTTACAGCTCCTCTGAGGTATCAAAAAATTAGAGCTTTGAACCTCTTCTTGCTGTATTGGGGCTGGTATGGATGTAATCCCTTGATCTAGAATCTGTTGCTCTTCGAACACGACCTCCTTTATCTCTTGCAACAATTGCTCCTGATGTTCTATATCTTCTTCTTCGTTGTACCAACTAGATACCTCGAAATAGTTAGCTATACTCTGCTGCTCCAATGAACCGATCTTCTCCACACCTGCCACATTCTCAGATTTAGCTAAGAAAATGGCGCAATCAGCTGCAACTTCCTGCTTGGTATGTTGCAACAATTGTTCTCTTGAACACTTTTCATCATCTTCCACAAAACATGTAGCTCATTAGTGAAAACATGAAAGGACTCAATAAGAGAAGACTCTTCTCACTCAATCTTTTGTTGCCGCAAATGATATTCCTCCATAGCTATATGCAATAAATTCACTCTTCCAACTTCTTCCATGGCAAATGATGAGTCATTTCCCAAGACAATAGATCTATTTTCATAAGGGAAAGTAGTGGCAGGGGAATTAGATTTCTCTGATTGGGAAACTTGGGAAATCTCTGGAGTTTCTTGGAGGGAAAGAGGTTGCTCTCTAGTGGACTGGTCTCGAATGCTCACAGGCTGACTATAATCATTTCCCTCGACTTGCAAGGGATGATGGTTTTGGAAACTCGAGATTTCAAGATTAAGAGGTTGATTTGGGGAGTTAAAAGCACTATCCTACCTAAAACTTGGGATTTTGACTTTAGGTATGATAGGAGGCTCATTTTTCATAAAAATTGGAAATTTGAACTTACGAACCTCTTCTTGAATAGGATGTTCAGAAATGGCAGTTGTTTGGGCTTCATGCCTTTGAAACTGAGCCAACATAATATTTTTTTGTGCGGCTGCCTCTCTCTCTAAATCCTCCTCAAACTATGTTCTTTGGGTCTCCAACTCCTGATCATGAAGATAGGCTTGAGAAGAAAACTCCTCTTGGTGTTGGTTACACTCATACTGCCTCTTGATCTCTGCTAGCTAACTCACGTAATCAAGTAGCGTGCTCTTTATAATCGTCATCTCCCCTTGCTGATTTGACTGATTCCTTTCTTCTTCTATTCCTCGCATTTGCCTCTCGTGGTTCAACTTTATATCTCTAAAGCTCCAGTCTTGAGTATCTTGGGGCTGATTTGAAAAATGGGTAGGGGTGGGTGGGTGACAATTATATTGGGCATGTTGATTTTGAGAAGCCGTGAGATTGAAACCAACAAAATGATTATACTGGTATAGCTAATATGGAGATGAAAAAATGGGGCTCTCATGATATGGCCGATGATATGATGCATGGCCATGAAATATTGACATATTTATTCATTCGTAAACTGGAAAGCAAAGCAAAGTTAGGCTTTTCAAACAAACCAGCACTTGATCTGCATGCAAAAAATGAGAATGGAGTTGCCAAGTATATGTAAAAACCTCCAAAAGGCTGAATAAAATCACTACATACACCAAACAACAACTTTAAAACATTAAAAACTTCTCTGAAATTGATTTTCAAAGTCCCACCGGGCATGCCAAAAATTGTTGTTAATTAGATTTGCACCCTACTGAATACAATATTTAGCAATCTACTAAAACATGGAAACCTTCTTCAGGTGTGGGTGATTTGAACGAAGAAGGAATCTCCAGAGTGAGCTGGTTCTTCGAATGATTGATTTTACTCTAAGATATTCTGAAGGAAAAGGGATAGAAGGATGACAAATTAAAAATTAAATCTAACTGGTATTTCATTTGAAGTTATGAAATTCAAACATTGACACTCACAACAGCTTTCCTATCACAATGAATCTCACAATCCCACTAGCACATACTTCCATCAGTATTTTGCATGAAGATTCTTAAATGAAATACAATAGGCAACCTAAAACTATGCAATTCTGAAACACAACTTACACTAGCAAGACATAAAAGGATTCTAATTTGAACCACAAAGACATCAAATTTCTATTATAAAACTAAGATAGAAATGAGAAGGAGAATTCCGCTGCTTTATTAAAACTGACAGAGTGAATAAGTCTGAACTGAGTACAAAAGGGTTCACAAGCTCAAAAATGTGTATGAGCAGGAACTGAAATCTAAACTGAGAAGAAGAAGAAAAAAACTAAGTCTTTTCAGAATATATCTCTCAAGAAACCTTAATTTGAGCTCACAAAGAAGCTCAAGGAAAAAAGCTTCAAACGCTCTCAAAAATTGCATAAAAGCAGAAAAAAGCATACTGCTTTTATGATGAAATTTCCAAGCCTCTAAAAAATAGGCTGAATCTGCTTTAAAAGCCAGAAAAACACCTTACCTCTCCAAGATGAGACTCAAATCCTACCAAGAGGAAAAGTCAACAATAATCTGCTAAAAATAGCAAGAAATCATAAAACAATTTATAAGAGATTGCTTTACGATTCTGCTTTATAGGATTGCAAATTTTATAATTTATCTATTTTTTGCAATTAAAGATTATAAAATCTTTTGCAAAAAGAATTACATTCTTATCTCCTCATTACAATGCATTGATTTTTCTCTTAAAAAATCATAAAAATATCAATACATATCATCCTCACATCAACATCTCCAATTGATTTCTCTAAAATCAATTAAAACAAAAACCCTAAGTAGACAATTGATTTTCTTTGAGAATACAAAAACCTAAGTGATCAAAAATCACCCCTAGGTCATAAGATATTCAACATTTATATTCTCATTGTTTTTCACTAAAACACCCAAAATAGGGTTTTCAAGTCTTCAATTACTAAGGCACAAAAAATAAGTCCTAAAGACTTAATATGTCGACCTAGCATATAAATTTTCGGCCTCCCTCAAATATTAGCTTTAGACTTCGAATAGAACATAATGAAAAGGTAACCCTAAATCAAATTTCCCCATGTGCTATTGATAAACATGAATATTCCAGATGATTATGATGTTGGCTCGAATTAGGGAATGAACAAAACAAGTCAAACCCTAAAATGATTTCATTTGCACTTCATCATTTTGAAAATATTGAGCTCTGCCTAAGAGAGCACGCTGCCATGATGGTTGAGCTCGGTCTGAGAATCTACATGCTTGAAAATCTTCACTTTCGCCTTCAGATAGGTGAACTCTTCAATGGGTAAGCTCGATTTTTGTAGTATTTTAGTTCTTTTACTTTATTCAAAAACAAGAAAGGCCATTAAGGCCGCGACTTGCTCATGCTTTGTTACTGATTCTTCCATTACATTTTCTGTGCTACTCCTCTCAGCCGCCATGCACGAGCTCGGGCTTCGTCTGAAAGCTTCATGCGAGAGCTTGTAGCCACAGACTTCACTCCTCCACTACACACATGGTGAGCTACTGAGCATAGTATCTTTACGACTTTAATTTTTGAGCCATTTCGGCCTCATGGCCGCGGATGTAACACAACTTCTGATGCTTCTTTTTAAAGATTTTTGTGTCTATTTTGCTATCTAGGTTTTCTTGTATCCACTGGCCACCTACTTGAGCTTGAGTTAGGAATTGAAGCTCTGTGAGAGTCGCGTACCTGGTGAGTTTCATGCTCTCTTTTGTTCTCTTCGACAAAACAAAAACTTCACAGCTTGTCCTTGTAAAGCATGACCATTCTTTTGTGTTATCTACAACAAAACTTAATGTGGGTTTTCGAGAAAAGATAAAGAATTACCTGTCTCTGTATTTATAATCACAACCCATCATGGGTCTAGTGGAATATGATGAAATTTTCATTTTGAATACAAACTATCATGTGAGTAAGCTGGAAATATAAGCAAAAACTGTACATTTTGTCATGTATTTATAATTCAGGCTTTTAATCCAGCACGACCCTCATTTGTACTCTGAACTCCTAGAACAAAGACCCATACGAATATTGAGCCAAAAGCTCGAAATCGTGCACTTCATTTAATGTTAATTTAACAAAACTCCATTATGGGTTTTCAGAAAAAATGAAGAAGAAACAAAATCTTGCACTCTTTCTGTAGAAAACTCAGCTGAGTATCAGACAATCTAAATAAATCTGTGTCATAATTCAAACCCCAATGTGGGCGTATGAAAAACAAACAAAAACCTGCCCATTTTGACCACATTTTGTAGAGTCATTTCCTTATATCTCTATTTGTTTCTTTGTGAAGAGAACGTACCTCTGAATGTACTACTGTTAAAACCCTCATACAGGATCATGAGATTCTGGAAAATTTTCAATTGTCATCTCCATGTTGTTTCTTCCTTGCACACAAAATGCTTTTATTTAATCTATAAATGACTTGTTTACCTTGGTCTCCTATGCATTCACAGTTATGTTCCTCATGGATTCACTTCGACCTCTCATTATACTTTTTACTTTGTAAACTCTGCTTAGCCCAAAATGATTTTTTACTTGTTGTATCACCATTTGAAACACATGATAAATGAAGAAACATAACCTTAAAACAGTGTACTCCTGGGCTATTTCATCTATTGCCAGCCAAAAGATTGTATCAAACACACCAGATCACTGCATTTTGTACTTACAAACAAGTTGATTGCTCCACCATCTAATAGATGACTGAATTGCTTATGCTTTGATTAGATGTTGTCACTATTTCTTATCCGACACTCTTCATGCATTTTTATGCTCCATTTAACAAAGTTGTTCTGAAAATATGAAACAATTCTCTTCATCGAGGCATTATGTATGCCTGTTCACTATCCTTGACTATGGGAAAGAACACTATTGATCTTCGCATGATATTATGAACATGATGAACAAGAACTATTATGGCAGCAATGTTGAGATTTGCAATTAGTTAAGTCAAATGAGCCTAATTAAATTAACTGTCCCCATGTAGCCTTGAAGCAGTACCTACTTGATTGCTGTGAGTGGACCGTTGGTTTGATGGCTTTGACAGATAACTCTGCTTTACTCCTTTAGTTGTATATCATCTCCTTTTTGATGAATATGATGATATGATGTCTTTATCAGCCCACTTGTAATGAATAAGGGAAGCATGCTGAGCTCTACCCTTGTGGGAGCCCGTTTTTCTCCACATGCTTGGTCTTCAAATAATGATCAGCTTCGTGATTTCCCCTATACCTGCACAAAGAAACAAACAATGTTAGCATAAAAAATAGGGTATGATGATCATCTTGATGTTTCTCCTTCAGCTCATTTCTTCTATACTTCTTTGATTGTTTCAGTGTATGATTGATAGTAGGTTGCACTATTTTTGGTGATTCATGTAGGTATCTTCATAACCGGAGCGTCTGACATCTCCCTCCTCCTGCAGGTCGACAGAGCTCAAGAAGAAAAAGGTGCACCATTCATCATCGACCATCGGCCAAAATAGGCAATGATGATTATGCCATTACTTATGTGATTTTTTCTTTTGCATCTTCCATAGTGTAGTGTACTATTAATGGTGCATTGTGACAGTCACGTCCACGGCTTGTGTGGATATTTCATTTCATCTTTATGCTTTTCATTTGAAAAAAAAATGCATTTCAATGCAAGGTTGTAATATCATTATGATTCTTGCAATCAAATGAAGCTATTTAAATATGAATTATTTCATGAAATAAATGAAAGCATTTAAAAAAAATGCTCTGTTGTTTATATGCTCAATTCTCTACTTCATTTAATTCTGGAACATTTGAATAGCACCCTAAAATTCTGATTCTTCTTTTAAATGCACCACTATCACTTAATGAATAATGATAAAAATGCAAACAACACTCAAACATAATCTGCAATTTCACCTTAAGTTATAACAATGTTCAACCAGCTCCACCAATAGAGCTGAGGTGAAAAATTGGTAACAGGTTCACAAAATCATGTGGTTCCCCCACAACATCAAATATTGCAAGGTATCATATCACAACAACATCAAAAATCCCAACATCAAGGACAAGTTTCCCCTCATCAAAATCAAAATATCTCATATCAAAATCTGCAACATCATGTATCACAAAATCAAAATTTGGTTCCACAACAAAATCAATACCAAGCTTTTGAAGGTCAAAATGAAAACATCCCTCCACCACAACAAACTCATCAACACATTCCACAAAATCAATATATCACATCAAATCAATACATTCTACCAAATCAAAAAATCATGTTTCCTACACAACATATCATCCCATCTGCTCAAGGACGAGCTATGGTACAACAACAAACCTTACAAGCTCAACAAGCACAACACACCTTGAAAGCACAACAATCCTTGCAATCACAACAAGACTTGCAAGCACAACAACAAGCCTTGCAAGCTCAATAAGCACAACAAGACTTGCAATCTCAACAAGCACAATAAGCCTTACAAGCTTGACAAGCTTTGCAAGCTCAACAACAATATTCTCAACAATAACAAGGCTTGCAATATAACACACAACAACAACAATATGCTAGTTCTCTACAAAATTTCACAAATCAACATTCATATGGAGCATATAGCACTCCACCACCCTCATCACCTCTAATTCCACAATATCACACCAATTCACAATACACACCACATAACTCATATACCAATAACACACCATCATATCAAAATCTGGCTCATAACTCATCCACCATTCCACAATACACAACATATGCTCCACCATTGAATAATCCTATAGATGACATATCTTCACAAATCAAGACACTCACATAGAAAAACCAAGATATTCAAACAGGGAAAACTAAGAAGTCATATTCAGTGCAAGATCTATGTCCCTACCCATTTGACCACAATATTGCTATGATACCATTCCCTCAAGGTTTTGAGATCCCTAAATTTGACAAGTACAAGGGGTGGGATAATCTAGAGGAGAACATTAGGGAATTCTATGTGGCATGCATGGAAGTAGCATATAATGATTCATACTTGATGTGTCTCTTCCCAAGAAGTTTGGGAGGCCAAGCTATAGAGTGGTTCTCACACCTACCTCCAAGAATCAAGACATTCCAAGAGATAATAGATCAGTTTGTAGCACATTTCTCATACAATCTTGATATAAACATAAGTTTGGAGGAGCTCTATACCCTTAAACAAAACAATGGAGAACCATTTGCATCTTTCTTACAATGATGGAGACATAAAGCAAGCCAATATAAATGTCCAATACCAAAGAAGAAACAAGTGAAGATCATTTCTAGAAATGTAGAAACTGATCTAGCCTTCCAATTAAGAATGCAATGTGTGTCAACATATGAAGAACTCATACCTAAAGGTTGTTGGAAGTATGGAAGTATATCACTATTGATGCAACTTGGCAACATGATCATGAAGTGTATATACATTGGCTAATTCGGCTGATCCAGTGTTGTCATTGATGTCAACATTGTGGGGAAGAAATTTTTGTGTCATTTGTATAGTACTAACTATACTGGAAAGTTGATCTATCAGGAATTTGGCTAAGTGTTCTCTATTGATGATGTTGTAGTTTAGTGTGTCAGTTTTTGGGTCCGCACTTTGCCACAAGAAGAGGTATAACTCTATGATTTTAACCATACCATTATGACTAGCTTATACAACTATATTCGATATCTCATGAAGTTTTGGGAAGCATACTTGAAGATATCAATGACAGAGTTCAACTCTGTATATCACTGTCATCTCTTTGTTTAGTGTATCAGTGTGGGAGATTCCGCATTTCCTTAAGAAGAATGCTTTGGTACTAGGTTCTAAAGTTATTCTCACTAATGCCAGTGAAAGGTGAATTTGAATAAAGATGAAATCTAGAAGTTGTGCGTATTGGGAAGCATATGTATGATTGGAAGTTTTATGATTAGGTCCAATTCCTAGATGACCTAATATATGATATGTGTTGAGAAGATTAAATATACATTGTGGATGTTAATTGGATCTATTTTATATCCATGCCGACCTAAACTAAGTATTTTTACGTTTTTCTTGGGCATGAAGATGATTTTGAATCATGTATGGTGTCGAGAAAAGCTATTTTGGATTGTTTTTGTTTATGTCTAATTAGGCCAACCTAATTGATGTGTGTGAATGTAATTGGGTATATATATGAGATATTTTTGGAGTTGAAGAGATAACAAGTTTGTGAGAAAAAATGACATATCAAGTGTGAGTGGTCTCATATGATGCAAACATGTGAATTCAATGGTAAGCGTTCATAATTAGAGTAGAGTTCTTAAGCAATTGCTAAGCAAAGCAATATTATATTTTCAGAGCTTCAAAGGAACTGAAATACAACACAAGGAAGGTGCACTTTATATCAATTCATACTTTGGTAGTGAGCCATTTTGTATTGTATTTAACTCTGGTTGTGACCCTTATAAGGACAATGTGTCCTAACAGTGAGCCCTTGTAATATACTATATTTGGATATAATATATTGTGAGCTAATCCTCACCGTGGTTTTTCCCATTTTGGGTTTTCCACATAAAAATCCTAGTGTTCATGTGTTTTGTAAATTTTTGGATGGTTCATGCCTTCATTCTTTATTTTAGTTAATATGTTTTGGTGATTGGATAAGTTGTGTTCAAAATTTTAATAGAATACTAATTCACCCCCCCTCCCAGTATTCTAAATGTTCAACAATTGGTATCAGAGATTGGTTTCTTCAAAAAATCCTAACTTGAGGAAGACCTTGGAAGTTTGAACACATGGAAAACAAGAAGTGCCTTGTTCCTCCAAAAGAAATTTTTGCAATTGAATATGTTGAAGATGGCTGCATGTTTCACAAAGAAGAACTTAAGGCTGCTCTTGAAGATATTGATCGAGTTGAAACTGATAAAAAAATCTTGAAGGAAATCCTAGGAGAAGCAAATGAATGCATCAAAAAACTGAGAGAATAAATCAAGAATTTCAGAGAAAGAATAGGGAAGTCAATATATAGTTGAAGCAAGCAAATGAAGAGATCTCTAGATTGAAAGTTCAAATAGAAGAAAAACAAAGGATTGAGGAATGTCTGAATGCATTAGTACAAAGCAAGACTAAAGAATGCTCTAGACTTGAACAAGAAGTGGTAAATCTCAAATATGATCTAGAAAATGCAAGAATACATGAGGAGAAATTCAAAATAAGTACTACAATGCTTGATTAGTTGAGTGCAATACAAAAACCCTCTTAGGAAAAAGGTGGTTTGGGACTTCAAGGAATTTTTTAAAAAGAAAATCAGACACCTACCAATGTTGACAATCAAAATAACATTCAAGGCAATAGGAGACAATTTAGAAATAAAAAAAGGCAATGTTGGAGACCTTCTATTAGAAAACCAAATGTTCAAAGGTACCCATCTTTCAATGGTATTTGTTTTTCATGCAATAAATATGGACATAAAGCCATAGAATGTAGGAGTAGAATGAATCAAAGTGTTAGATCCTTCACTGGACAATGTTTTGAATGCATGAAATTTGGACATAGAAGTACTGAGTGTAGAAGTTAGATAATAAATAGATATAATATTGGGAAAATGTTTCAATATTTCAATAGCTACTGTTATACATGCAATGTATTTGGACATAAGGCTAACCAGTGCAGATCAAGGATGAATAGAAGTAAGAGAAGCGCTATGTGGTACTTCTGCAACAAACCCAATCATATTTCAAGAGTTTACAAAAGCAAAAATAGAAGATAGTCTAATCTAGTAAAGAGGAATGAATATATGAAGAAAGTTGATCCTACTAAGGTTAAGAAGGAAATGGAAAAGATATGGAGAAATAAAGAAGAGTCTAAGAATAGAGATGACTCGGGAACTTCAAATGCATTTATTCATACCTCTGGTACAAATACTTCTTTTGAAAACTAATCCCATGCTAAGGAATAGGGGGAGCAATAACAAAAAATTCTAATAGCCCCTTGGAAATATGAGGTGCCAAGACTTGTCATGAAGATATATCTTGGAAGAGGAATTTATGAAGCTATAGAAGAAAGCTACAAAAGTTTACAAAGCTTCTGTAAATTAACTATGAATACAAGGTTTTGAAGCTTAACATCTTTTTTTGAAGCATTTATTATTGATACGTTTATTGATATGGGTCAAATCATGGAGTTAAAAATATATTTGAGAAGACGGATTCAGTTGATGTGAAAGAGAGGTGAATTGAAGAAGAGGAAGTGGATTGGAGGCAGACTCCCGAAAGAAAAACATCAAAACCCTAATCTTCGTCAAAGAAAATTCAAGAGGTATTATACTTAATTCTTCTCTGAAATTTTTATGTTAAATTTAATAAAAGGGTTGAAGGTAGTAAATGTCTTAGAGAGACTGCAAGTTAAATTGAAGAGGCATTCTTGGAAAGTTCTGTCGGAAGACTTGGTGGGTGCATTTTTCGGCACTCACTTTGGAGTTTCACCTACTGAGGATATTTGTGCATACATACATGGGAAAATAGAAGAAATTTACTCTATTAAATTAAGTGTTCTAAGGACAAAAAAATTGGAAGAAAATTATGATGCATACAAAACCCTAGTTGAAAAGAAATTGGATATGTGGTGAAAGTTTCCACTATTTGAAGGAAAAAAGAGGTACATTAGAGTTGTATTGAGTAGGATTCATGATGAATCTATTTGGATTGACGGTGCATACTCAATAACTAGGGAAGCAATAAGGGATGTAAGTAGTTTGTGGTCCTTCAAAATAGTTCCAAGGTGAAAGTTTGTCAATGTCAAAGAATTAACTAAAAAGACTAGTGCAACTCTCCAAGGAAAGGAACTCACCTTGAGTACATTTGGGAATCCATCTATCTAATATTGCTGCAATGCTTGTTGGACATAAAATATGCCTACCTAACGATGGCTATATAGTCTTTGCTACTACTGCTCACATTGCATTCAACATGATTGAGAATGGTGTTGATTATGATCTTTGTGAGTTACTTTGACAACACTTGATGAAAATTTTGAAGGAAATCAAGAAGAATAAAAAGACTACATTTAGGTATGGTACTTTGATAGTCTGTTTACTTTTCTACTTCATGAAGGAAATACTAGTATGGTCAAATACAAAACTGGTAGCACATCAGATAAGAAATATTATGATGAATCATGGTGGATCAGATTCTCAAGAGGACATTCTTCCAATATTATTTAGAAGGTTTCATATGAGAATGAATGAGAGAATAAGAATACCCAAGAGTGTGGTGGGAAGGTACTCTGGAGACATCAATTTCCTTGTCTCTACCAATTTTTTCTACATGGAAGCAATTGAGCCTAGACTTATTTGTATTTTTGAGTTGGATTATGAAGTGACTGAGGAGGAATCTGATTATTATGCAAAAGTGCTTATGGGAAGCCCAAAGGACCCTAGTAGATTAGGATTAGAGGACAGGTCTATAATTGAAGCTTCCAGAAGTTCAAGGACAATAAGAAAAAGAAAAGTATTGTTACTCCTCTGGTTGAGATCAAGCAAGAGGTTATAGAACAAGAAGGAAGATTATAAACTGATGTGACCCAACATGAGCATGAAAGTGGAAGTACAAAAGGACTTGGATGAAGAATTTTTTTTTTACAAGAGGCAATCCCTAGTACAAGAATGAATACATCAGTGCCTATTATAGAAAATATTAGAAGTATGGTTGATTTGTTGAATGCATACATCTTCGGACTAAAAGAACAAACTGGAAATGAGTCAGAAGCAAGGACTGTAGAGGATAATTTAGAAGATATCAAAAGGAAATGTGTACATGCATATCACAAAATCTTGAAGGGATTGAAGGATGTTCAAACTTGTGAAGAACAAGCACATAAATTAATATCATATTGTTTGAAGGTCTAACTAGACATGAAGCAAAAAGGATGAAATGATTCAGACTAAAATTTGAATAGGCACTCAAGTAGATGTTTATGATTTGGCAAGTGGAAGGAACAATCAAAAGTGGTCTTACATCATACAACTGCAGGATAATTTATTTTCTTTATAGAATAAGAGGACAAAGACAATCAAGAAATATGTGGAACTAAGGGACTTAGTAAAGATAAGACACACTCCTATATCCAGTTCCCTTTCCAGTGCTAATAAACTATTAGAAATAAACCTTTGCCCCAACACTGTGGAAGAAGGAATAGAGTCTCTAACAAAGCTTGAACTACTATACAAGACTCTTATAGATGCAAAAACTTCTTGGGAAGAAGGAAAATCTACCTGGGAGGATACTTTAAAGAAACTCAAAGGATCTGCATCTTCAGGTTGATATGTTTTACCTTTAAGACCAATTATCTCTTTTTTTTGAAGATGCATACATACATATCCAAGGGAAGCGTATTGGGCCCCTACATGACCTTTACCATTTATTTCAAAGGGGGAGAGATAATGGGAGAGATAATGGAGAGATAGTTGGAAGAAAAACATTTTTGTTAATACATTTTGGATGATTGGAAAACCTTTTTTGGAAAGTCAAGGTTAATTATGAAAGGGGGAGTTAAGGTTAGAAAGGAATAAGTTTTGATTCATGACATGGAAATTTTTTTTTGATATGCATGTTGCCATCAGTGACAAAGGGGGAGATTGTTGGAAGTCTAGAAGTCTATAATTGTTGATGTAGCTTGGAAACATGAGCATGAAGTGTACATACATTGGTTGATTTGGATGACCCTGTGTTGTCTTGATGTCGACATTGTGGGGAAGTATTTTTGGTGTCATTTGTATAGTACTAACTATACCAGAAAGTTGATCTATCAATAATTTGGCTAAGTGTTCTTTGTTGACGATGTTGTGGTTTAGTGTGTGAATTTTTGGGTCCGCACTTCACTGCAAGAAGAGGTATAACTCTACGCTTTTAACCATATAATTTTGAATGGCTTATACATCTATATTCAAGATCTCATGAATTTTTGTGAAGCATATTAGAAGATATCAATGACAGATTTCAAATCTGTATATCACTATCATCTCTTTGTTTAGTGTATCAGTGTGGGAGATTCCACATTTCCTTAAGAAGAATGTTTTGGTATTGTGGTTCTAAAGTTAGTCTTACTGATGTCGATGAAATGTGAATTTGAAGAAAGATCAAATTTGGAAGTTGCGTGTATTGGGAAGCATATGTATGATTGAAAGTTTTGTGATTAGGTCCAATTCTTGGTTGACCTAATACATGATATGTGTTGAGAAGATTAAATATACATTGCAGATGTTAATTGGATCTATTTTAGATCCATTCTAACCTAAACAAAGTATTGCACATTTTTCTTAGGTGTAAAGATAATTTTGAATCATGTATGGTGCTGACAAAAGCTATTTTGGATAATTTTTGTTTACATCTAATTAGGCTGACCTAATTAATGTGTTTTAATGTAGTTGGGTATATATATGAGATATTTGGAGTTGAAGAGATAGAGAGGAGCGAGAAAAAATGACATATCAAGTGTGAGTGGTCTCATATGATGCGAACATGCAAATTTAGTGACAAGAGTTCAAAGTCAAAGCAAAGTTGTTAAGTGACTGCTAAGTAATGCAGTATTATATTTTCAATGCTTCAAAGGAACTAAAATACAAAACAAAGAAGGTGCACTTTATATTAGTTCAAACTTTTCTAGTGAGCCATTTTTGTATTATATTTAACTTTGGTTGTGAGCCTTATAAGGACAATGTGTCCTAGTAGTGAGCCCCTGTAATATATTATATCCGAATATAATATATTGTGAGCTAATCCTCACCTTGGTTTTTCCCATTTTGGGTTTTCCATATAAAAATCCTAATGTTCATGTGTTTTGTGACTTTGTGGATGATTCATGCCTTCATTCTTTATTTTAGTTAATATGTTTTGGTGATTGGATAAGTTGTGTTAAAAAGTTTAATAGAATATTGATTCACCCCCCTCAGTATTTTGAATGTTCAACAAAATACTTAACATTGAAAGGTCCCTCATTGCAAAAGGAGCAACACAAAACAAAGATAATCGTCCATCATCTAGTTCTAGTGGAAAACCCCGTATATGGGCCAAAAATAAGAACATTACTAACGATGGTGTCATTGACGCAAAGGTAGTGATATGTGATCCACCACAAGTAAATGCTCAACAATAGAACACACAACTACAAAAAAATCAACATAAAATCAAAAATGCAAACTCCCCAAGAGGACCACCATCTAGACAAAACAATTACCCACGAAAACATAAATATACACTCTTGGGGGTGCCTATCGAAACAATGCTACAAAATTTGATTCAGTTGAATCTCATCACACTCCCAAATGATAAGAACTATCAATAGCCTCAAGTCAAACCTCCTTGGTATAACTTGATGAGGATCATTGTGAATTTCACAAAAACAAGGAACATAAAACATCAAATTGCATGAAACTGAAGAACATTATCTAAGACCTTATTGAAAATGGAGAGGTAATCATTGACCAATAACTTGGGAATCAAGACCTTGGGATATACAAAACCTTGATGCCTGATCATAACAAGGGAAATGATAACAAAAAGGGAAAATATTACCATCAAGTCAGTCAAGTGTACAATAATGTTGTAGGAGCATGTGATTGCCACATATCTATCATCATGATAAAAGTTCTTGATGTTTATTGTGGAATCACCACACCAAGAGGGAAGGTAACTATTCAAGGACCCTCATCACAACCTATAACCCCATCAAAGGAAAATCTTACAGATTATAGTCTCTTGGATCAATTAAAGTAAACCTCCACTTATATTTGCATCTTGGGACTCTTAAAAATATCCCTAGCACATAAGGGCATCTTAGAAAAAGCTCCTTCATTGTCATCTGTACCTAATGAAATTGATATAGATCAATTCCAAGATATGGTCAGACATATCATGTCATCCCATTTACTTACATTTTCTGAGAGTGACCTCCCACTGCAACCATCTCATAACCATGCTTTACATCTTAAGGTCTACATCCATAAGAACAAAGTCAAAAGAGTCTTGGTAGATGGAGGTGCTCACCTAAATATCTATACCCTTCAGTTGATAAAAAATCTAGGCTACTCCGAAGATGTAATTGAGAAAGAAAAATGTGTCACTATCAGAGCCTATGATGACAATGAGAAGAGTGCAAATGGAAATATCAAGATACCCATCCAAGTAGGACCAAATATTGCAAAACAACTTTCCAAGGCTTGGATCTTGATTTACCCTACAACATACTTATTTTTTGACAATGGATTCATGCCATGCGAGCTATAGCCTTGACCTATCACCAATGCATCAAGTTTTCGTATGAGAATAGAGAAATAACCATGCATGGTGATCTTGAGCCTTTTTTCTATTGCAAAAACATAGAGAAGTATTATAAGGTGCCACAAGTTCCTAAGAATGATGCAGTTCTGATACCCTCATCCTATGTTGACCCATCTACCCTACCATTCACATTTGAGTATAAGGCATCAACATTGAATAACATCCTAGAGATCAAGGTAGTTATCAAATACAATGATTGTGGAGATTATAACCTCAAGGACTCTTTTGTTGTGGGAGAGCTTCCTCTTTCTCCTAGATCCTATGGAAAACCTTAGCATATTGAAAAAGTGACAAAGACAATCAAGATAGCACCTACCACTTTCATAAAGTGGGGAGATTTAAATAATGAAGTCATTTGCGAGGATAATACATCAAAGTGGTTATATCAAGATGAGAAATAAATGCCTCTACTTCACATGGATTACAACAACAAAGGGATTTAGCTGATGAAAGGTATGGGATATAACAAGAATGAAAAGCTTGGTCTAAAAAATCATGGATTGAGAGAACCTCTAGCTCTTGAGAAACATCCTAAAAATATTGGTCTTGGATTCACCACAACTAAAGTGACCAGGTTCTTGGCAAGGGTGTTTTTATTAAGGAAATTAACTCTTCCTCTTGGTTAAACACGTCGCATAATGATGACATCAATGAATTCTCCCTTGATGTTACATACCTTTTTGAGGATAATTTCATTTTCATGACTAGCACCACATCCTTTGATTCTTCTAGCCAAATTACTGAATTGAGACTTGTTTACCCTCAACTCAAACTGGGACAAATGAGGACCACCTATTCTTAATTCTTTTGAAAATGATGAGGTTATTTTTAAATTTATGGGACTCGAAGATCACATACCATATGGAGATCATAAAGAATGATTTGGCATTGAGTTGGATACCCAAGCATACTATGGTGAAATGATTGAATCCCTTAGTCTCAAAATTGCAAATATAAAAATCATAACTTGATCCCTAAGTAAAAACCACACTGCAACACTTTTTTATTGCAAAATAGTCAAATAAAGGACGTATTTGAGGGTGAAAACCTCTCTGAGGCACTCAAGGATGAGGGATTCAATCTTCCAAGTATTGTAATAGAATAGGAAAGTCAACAGTATTGGTGGAGTCATCTAATCTAGTCAATGTAGGAATAGAGGAAGCACCATAGGTCACATTCTATGCTTCTTCCCTAGATGATGAAGAATAGAAAAACTTGGAAAAAATATTGAGAGAGTGTAAAATCAACTTTGCTTGGTCCTATATAGACATACCAGGGCTCGACGCATCATTGGTAGTTCATCATCTCACTATTCATCCTCAAGAAAATCTGGTAAAGTAAAATATTGAGAAAAATGCATGGGTGATCCCACAATAGTGGTTTATAATTTTTGGCCAAACTGGACACTGAAATAATTTTTTTTAACTAAATCTTCACTTTCAGGCACCTATAGTAGCTAAACCGTGAGGAATTTGAAGATGATGCAAACTAGAGTTTCATGAAATTTTTTCTATAGATTCTAAATATATTTTTTTTCAAAATTTTTGGAATTAGATTGCACTTCTCTTTCCATCTCCCTCGAAAAATAGTTTTTTTCATAAAACAACATTTTTAAAAAGTGACGCTCACCATATAACGCATAATTTTTTTTCCATGAAGGATAGAATTCTAATTCTTTTGAATTTAGATTCACAACTCTGATATCTAGTGCTTCCACTTGGTTAGATAGTCTTTTATTGATTTTTTTTTTTAATCAAGTTTCAAATTCAACCCAATTATAATTCAGACATAGCGCGACCATATAATGCGTAAATTTTTTTGTATGTATTGAAATTCAATTTTTTTTCTTTGTTGGATCAAAGACTTCAATATTTGGTGCAATAATTTTATTTTATTTTTTGTTTTTATAATCTACTATTTTTCCACATGTGCAAAACAAAGAGCTTGATTTTCGGTGAAAAACCTACATTCACGAGAAATAAAAAATAAATATAATAATAAAATTAAATTTATTTAAAATTATACTTTTTGGGAAGCTTATAATAAGGACTACATACTTCCAAAAAATAAATTTTAAATGAATTCATTTGATCCCCCAAAAGGTAAATCAAAAGTGGTTTTTTATCAACATTTTGATAGGTGTAAAGGAGACTCCGTTATAGGTATGGTTTAAAACTAGCGGGGTTCTATCCAAGGGGCTTTGATTTAAGGTAGTTTGATCAAACCCTCTCAATTGGAATTATTTAAATGAAACTTTTTAAGGCTTAAATCATTATATTTTCTAAAAATATGTGATTTCAACAAAAATCAGATCCTCCCAGAAATTGTAAACCAGCTTTGTGGGATCACCCGCATCCACATATAGCATTAGGTTTCATTAGACTGATAGACTATCCTGAGTGGGTTTCCAACTTGGTTCTAGTCTCCAAACCCATTGGGGGCATCAAGATATGCACATAGTTTAGAGACTTGAATAAGGCATGTCCCAAGGATGATTTTCCTCTACCAAACATAGATATCATTGTGGACTTGATAGTGGGGCATGAAATTCTTTCGCTTATGGATAGATTCTCAAGATATAATCAAATAATTATAGCTAAGGAAGATCAACATAAAACAACATTCACGTGCCCGTGGGGAACATATTGTTGGAACGTAATGCCTTATGGTCTTAATAATGCTAGAGCAACATATCAGAGGGCCATGACCTTGATTTTTCATGACATGATCCATAAGACTTTAGAAGACAATGTGGATGATATCTTGGCTAAGTCTAAAACGAGGAAAGACCATCTGGATGTGCTAGCACCAATCATTTCAATAGACCTGAGAAGTATCATGTATGATTAAACCCTAAGAAGTGTGTCTTTGGTGTCACTACATGAAAACTCATGGGATGCATTGTATCATGAAGGAGAATTGAAGTGGACCCAACAAAAGTCAAGGAAATCATGGATATGCAACCACTGCAGACACTTAAGCAACTTCGAGGCCTATAAGGGAGATTGCAATCCATCAGAAGGTTCATAGTGTAGCTAGTAGAAAAATGTCATTTGTTTACTCATCTTCTTCATAAGAGTGTGGCCTACAAGTGGGATCAAAATTATGAGCAAACATTTCAATAACTCAAGGATTAACTAGGGACACTGTGAAGTATTTTTTCCTTGATCATTTTAATTTTTGGCTTGTATAATGTTTTCGATTTTAGATGTGCCCGTGCTCAAGTAGAGTTATCGAAAAGGTGCACAATATGCCACGTGGTGGCTACACAACTTTCATTTTTCACCTTCCTTTTGGGAGAGAGTCGGGACACGTGTCAACTAGTCAAAATTTTCTCAAGGAGCCATATTCATGAGATCGAGAGTTTCCGCCTGTTCAACATGCCATCTCTTTGTTGTGAGTAGATTGCACTTCTTATGAAGCGATATCTTTTGGGAGTTTTTCAAAGCTTGCTGGCCTTTTTCATTTCTTGGTTTTCAAGATGGAAGCTTTGAGTTGGTACCGTTGGATGATGTGATTGGTCAACTGGACCTTTTTCCAAGCTATTTTTTAGGATTTGATCATTTACAGACCGCCATCTTTGCTAAATATCTGAAAAGCATTAATGTAGCAGTTGAGAATTGATGAGAAAATATTGATGTGACCTAACTAAATATCTACAATTAGATCATGTACTACCAAGTGCCAACATCTGGTAGTAATTAATTTTGTGTTGTGGCGGTAGTTTCCTCTTTCTACAACTATAAAAGAGAGGTAGCGATAGATGAAAGGGTTGGACTCCAAGTTTCAGTTTCCTTTGTTGAGGAAAAGTTTCTTTAGTTTTCTTAGGATATAGAACTATTTTTCAGGAGTAAAAGTTGCAGAACTGCTTTTCTTTGGCATGTTATATCTTTTAAAGCTCAAACTATTGTTGGATTGGCATCTGACCTTTGTTTTAAAGTTTATTTGATATTTAAAGCACAAATTATTTAGATGAAATCTTTGAGACTGCGCATGTATGGCCTTTATCAAGCTTTCTTTCTTTATGCTTTTTTTTTTTCTGAATGAAACACTATGTCAAGTTGAAGTTGTATAGTTTAAGTGGCTGATTTCCATGCTTTATGCTCGTATGGTAGAAAAATAGCTTGTGAAAACTAGATTATGTCAGTGGACTTTTCTATTTTTCTAAAGGGTTGTTGTTTTGTTATATTATGTTGTATTAGGAGAGAGAGTTTATGCAATTCCTGAATGATTTTCTATCACCCTTAGAAATCTTTATGTTTGATCAGACCTTAATGAACACTACTTGCGAAAATATTTGAAACTCTGCACTATGCTAGTTGTTAGCCTTTGTTGTTCATTCTCTTTCCAACAATGAAGGATTGTGGCATTCTGTGTCTAATTATATCAATCATAGGAATGATTGGGTTTGAAATGTTGTAAAAGCATTGGCTCATTGCCATTTTTATGTTTTATGTTTACATTTCCTTCTACCATTTTCTCCAAAGCCCAAAGAAGAGTCGACTTTCTATAAAAATCCTAGATGTATTCGGTGAGGCACAAATTAGTCCCCCACTCACTGAATTTCCCATAAGACTATCAAAGAGGTGCAAGCTTTGATGATCAACTTTTATTTTTCTAGCATGCCCAGTGGGACCCAAAATTTTTTGAACGACTGATTAAAAGTCATAAATATTTCTTAAATTAGGCTAAGGAAGGAAACTAGAAGTTTCATGCCCATAGTCCAAACAAGAGCATCTGCAAGAGGCCATTTCCAGTACTCTCAGTTACCTACCTTGGTACCTAGGAGAAGAAGACTTACAGGCTCTGTATCACCTATAAGGAGCAATAAAGCAAGAAGCAAGAGCCCAACATCCAAAGCCTTATCTACTCCACCTGGAGGTTCAACCTTCCAAATCAAAATACCTATATACCTGATTCATAGGAATATTTTCTCAATGGCTCATGTACCTCCCCCTGCTCTTAGAAATTTCATAACCTAGGATAGTGGTATTCCGCTATGACCACCCACACCCCTAGATGTATGGCCTGCCATACCCACTAACGCCCTCAAGGCTACCCCAAAATTCTCTGCAGAGGACTTCAAAACCCCTTCCAAACACCTTCAAGACATAGCAGATGTATGTAGGGTACATAATATAGCGAAGGAGAACATCACCTTGAGGCTGTTAGCTACCTCTTTCAAAGGAAAGGCCCAAGATTGGTATCGATCTTTGGCCTCAGGCTCTAACATCTCCTGGGATCAACACGAAGAAAGGTTGTTTGAATGCTTCTCAAAGAAGGGATACCATTCTTCATTGCTACAACAACTAATCACCATCAAGAGAGCTCCGCAAGAGTCCATGAGTGATTTCAACACCAAGTTCCACAAGACCTGGCAAAGGATCCACATGACTGCTTGACCCCAAGCCACGATGGCGTTCATGTTCTATCTGAAGGCTCTCAATTCATACATCATAGTAATGATAACATCCATGGGAGGGGATATCTTTCCCGACACATATGAGTTGGCTGTGTGTGTGAAAAATATTCTAATTGATGTCGGGAAGCTTCCGCCATGACATTCGATGCCTATATTCACAAAAATCTCTAGTGGTCTTTGGGAAGAAGCTACTCCAAGAACTTCTGCTACACAATTAATGTCGACTATGCCACAGTCTATGTATGTGTATCTGGTCACCTAGACAAGCACGTCGGGCTCTTCCTCAATCATAGCAAACATCAACGATATGAAGAGTCTCATGCAGACTTTTGCTAATGAGTTGGTCATTATCAAATGATAGCAAGAAACATCTTCAAAGCAGACCACACAAGCCTATGATGGATGAAAGTCATCATATAAACATAATCCATACCAGGGATCCTCCAGAGGAGGAGGTCAACAGACGATGTCTACAAACTAGATAGTTTCAATCACCATGCCACTATAGACAGTAAAAGACAACCTGAGTAAAGAGTTAATTCCATACTAGAACAATTTGGTAGAAGACAAGAATGTGTGGTGCTTCCCATGCAATGATAGTCATATGCCCCAAAATTTCCCAAGGGGGAATATGCAACAAAAGATAGCGGAACAAAGAAGCAAGGGTGTGCTCCCGAATGCAGATGAATATGAGTCCTTTGAAATGGAAAATGTTCATTTCAGAGTGCAAATGCAAGGAATGTCCTTGGACCAAGAACTGGATATTGCGCCCAACCAAGTGCTATTTCATGGATGGAAGAAGAAGATGTAGTGTTCGTGAATGAAGCTCTGACTCAACTAGTACCCCACAAGTACAGTTATATTACAACACAAGATCCAAAAGAAGGCTCATGAGAGAATCAGTGCAACAAGCTCTGCCACATCCTTAGCCATGTCAACCGCTGTTGTAAGAAAGTAGGCTCCATTGCCTAGCATCCAACCTATTCCACAACCGCATAATTCGTCGTTTCCAAAAAAGGAGACGAACAGGGCACCAAGCCCAATCACGATGAAATGTTTTCTTTTGAAAATTAGAGAAATACCATTATTCAAGCCCAAGACCCAACTAGTTGAAACGCTTAATGTGGTGGAAAAATTGAAGAAGGTGTTTGCTTTATGTATCTCTGTGGGATGTCATATCTATTCCCTAAAAAAATATATTGCTTCGAGAAGCATTAAAGAAAGAATAAAAAATGTCATAGACAGACATGACTCCATTGTGTGGCCAAAGTGGAGACAAAGGATCCGCATCAGCCCCTCAAGCTCTGAAAGTAGAAACTTATGAGAACGATGTGGGAAATACAAAAGAGAAAGAGGTAAGCAAGCCAAAGCCCACACCTTTCTTTTTAACACTTATTGTGGGAGATAAGCGTTTGCATAATAATATGATTGATTTGGGGGCTAGCACAACTATCATGCCAAAACAAGTGGCCAATGCCCTGAAACTTAAGTATGAGCCCCTTGAGAAAGGAATCATGCAACTAGATGGGAAGAAAGTTTTGACTGTTGGTCAAATAAAAGATCTATATTTGACCCTCTTCTCATGTCCAAGAAAAACAGTCGCACAAGAAATAATAGTGATAGACATTCCCCCGATCTTCATAATGTGTCTTTCAAGAGATTTCATTATGAAGCTTGGTGGATACTTAGCTCTTGACTGGTCCCACCTAATATTGAGAACCAAGCACAGAGCAAAGATGAAGATTCTATCAAAATATTTGCATCTTGAAAATATTGCAGACAATGCAGTCCTGTGTTTTGAAGTGGCACATACCTCCATCTCTCAACAAGAGAGATATTGTGTAGAAATGTTGGAAGATGAAGAAGATACAAGTGATTTGACTCCTGAAGACTCAACCAATTCATTGAATCTGATCCATTTGGAAACTTTCATGCAACAAGGCTAGGCACCTATGTGATTTTCGATGATGACCAGGTCTTTCCAAAATTAATGAAGGATAAGGAGGAATATGATGATCTGGGTGATAATTGTCTATGGATCTTGTATTTTGATGGCACCAAGTGTAAAGCTGGCTTTAGAGCTGGTGTCTGACTAGTATCTCCGACAAGATCAAAGACCCTCAGAGCTTACCATTTTTAGTTCTCATGCTCAAACAATGACACTAAATATGAGGCCTTGGTCAATGGTTTGATCCTTTTAGAATGAATGGGTGTAAAGAGAGTACAAGATTTTGGAGATTCAGAGTTAGTGGTAAGCTAGGTCCATGGACAAGCGACTGTAGAAAACACAAGGATGAAGTTGTACAAACATCGGATTTGGGACTTGATTGAGAGCTTTGAAGCCTTCAACATACAAGTTATTCCCCGATCTCAAAATAGTGTCACTGATTGAATGGCTTTTGTCGGTTCACAATTTGAACCAATTTTTGATTCAACCAAGCAGAATGTGGTGCAAGTCATCATCCGACCCTCAATTCTTGACAACGATCAAAACTGGAAATTTTTTGATGATGATATTCAGATTGTTTCCTTCATACAAAAAGGAGGAATGACTTTTGACTATTCACCACCAGGAGCAGAATTTCCTGAAGAGCAGGGCATCCAATTAAAAGGGAACAAGCTTCCTCGAGGATTAATTTCTCTTGAGAATCTCTTTGATTGTGAAGATGTGAGAAATGAAAAAGCAAAGGTTCACTGTGGATGCTAGGGACTACGAAGAGCTTGATTTTGAAAACAACAAAAAGTTAAAAGTTAGAAGGGAAGTTCCTCACAAGGATAAGTAAAGACTCAAGGGTCTATGTTTGAAATATGACAAAGTTATTGCCTAGACCTATGATGATCTTAGAGGGTATGACCTAGGAATAATTCAACATACCATTGACTTGGCAGAAAGATCTAAACCCATCTAACAAAAGCAAAGGCTAGTCAATTCAAAGGTTGAGGCATTGATGGTGCAGGAGCTCACCAAATTGGTCGAGTCAAGAATCATATATCTGATCAAACATTCCACCTGGGTGTCAAATCTGGTACCATTCTAAAAAAAGAATGGAGATATTAGGATTTTTGTCGATTTCTGAGATTTGAATAAAGCCTCGCTAAAACACCATTACCCCTTGCCATTGATGGAGCAAATCCTGCAGACTATGGCCAAATCAGAGATGTTTTCATTGCTAGATGGTTTCTCAGGCTATAACCAAATATATGTAAAGGAAGCCAACCAACATAAGACAATGTTCACCACTAAGTGGGGAATGTTTGCATACTCAAAAATGTCATTTAGACTTTCAAATGCTGGTGCAGCTTTTCAATGAGCAATGTATATTGCTTTCAAGGGATTGATCAACCTGATTATCTTAATATATTTGGATGACCTAACGATCTTTTCAAAGTCAAAAGATGACCACTTCAATCATCTAGAGAAGGTTTTCTAGAAATGCCAATAGTTTAGGATTTCTTTGAATCCCAAAAAATGTGTTTTCGGAGTACCTCAAGGTAAGTTACTTGGATTTGTAGTATCTAAGGAGGGAATAACAATAGACCTCAAAAGGGTTAGATATATAATGGAATTACCCCTACCAGTGAATTAGGAGGGACTGCAATCTTTTATGGGGAAAATCAATTTTGTCAACAAATTCATATAATATTTCGTAGGCATTGCGAGACCAATTACGTTGATGCTTAAGAAGAACCTAATTTTCAAATGGACCCCTGAAGGAAAAGAAACTTTTGAGCAGCTAAAGATAGCCATCTTCATAGCCTCGGTATTGGTTAACCCTGGCTTTTCCAAAGACTTTCTACTCTATGTGTATAGTGGCCAACATAACATAGCTTCGGTGCTCACTCAAAACTGCAAGGAGGATAATGGAGAGCATCCTATTGCATTCCATTCAAGGACCCTTAAAGGTTATGAAGCTAGGTATAAATTTGTAGAAAAGTAGGTTTTTTCCATTGTTAAAAGCTTAAAAAAGTTCTGACACTTGGTGTCGGCCAACAAGATCACTATTCTCGTGGCACATCCCAGTGTTCGGGAATATATCACAGAAGGTGAGATAACAAAAAAGAGGGAAAATTGGATCACCAAGATCCTAGAACATGATGTGGACATTAGACCAACCAAGTTGGTTTAGGGAAGAGGTTTGTGTGAATATATTGCACAAGAATCAAGTCCTATGCTAAAAAAGAGACCGGTTAGGTCTACTCGAACCAATTCGAGTCCGACGAATCTTGGGTGGTTGATCGAACACAGTATATGCAAAAGGGGTACTACTTGACTGACCTTTCATTCCATAAAAGGTGATACTACTGATTGCAAGGCACTAGGTATGTATTAGTTGAGGGTGCATTATTCAAGAGAAATTATGATGGTGTATTGCTCTGATGTTTAGACAAGCTACAACATAAATAGTTCTTAATGAATTCCATCGTAGTCCTGAGGGTGGACATTTCCCTGCCAAGACTACCGCTTTAAAGATAATTCGAGCAAGATATTATTAGCCCTCTATGTTTTTTGAAGCACATTATCTGGTGCACAAGTGTACCTAGTGCCAATTTTTTGTTGGCAAAAGAAAGAATGTTGCTTTGCCCCTTAACCCAATTGTAACCGAGGAACCCTTTGCTCAATAGGGTTTGGATTTTATTAGAATGATAAATCCTATTTCCAGCACCGAACACAAGTGGATCCTCACGGTGACCGACTACTTCACAAGGTGGATGAAGGCTGTAGCCCTAAAAAATGTCATAGAGGGGGAAATTGTCAATTTCCTTGAAGAGCTAGTAGCTAGATTTGGCCAACCCAAGACTATCATATCCGATAATTCCCAAGATTTTATTGGATTAGGGATGTCATATTTTTCTATTAGACATGGTATTTTCCTTAAAAATTCATCAAATTACTACCCACAAAGAAATGGGTTAGCAAATACAACCAACAAAAACCAAATTAGGTTAATCAAGTGCATTGGGTCGAAACGACAAAGTGATAGGCACAAGCATTTGTGAGTTACTTTTTGGGAGGACCAGATTAATCCCAAGAAAATTTTGAAGACCTCCCCTTATGAATTGGTGTACGAAAAAGAGGTAGTGTTACCCATTTCCATAGAAATTCCTGCCTTAGAACTATTGAAAGCCCTGAAAATTGAAGAAAGCAGCAAAATGGAGGAACATCTGACATAACTCCTCAAATTGGAGGAAGATAGAGAAAACGCTTATGGATCCATGATCAACTGTCAACAAATAGTAAAGCGATGGTTCAACAAAAAGACCTCTAACCCAGAATTCAAAGAGGGGAGCCTAGTGCTAAAGCACAATGAATGTACTGCAAAACTAGGGCAACACACAAAATTTGAAGTGCTATGGAAGGGACCCTTTTGAATCAGTGCGTACAAGGAAAAGAATGTGTATGAACTTGAAGATATGGAAGGTGACGCTTTAGATATACCAGTGGATGGTATTTATCTAAAGTTATTCCATTAAAATACACAGTTCTTTAAAAAATTTAATAGTTATGTGCCATATGTAAAAAAAATTGTAAATACGTTTTAAATTTTGAAAATAAGCCATTCGAGAATAACATAGAAGAAGTGAAAATTTTGTATTATATTATATTCATCAAAAAATTTACAATGTAATACAAAGCCCAAAGCTCATATTTAAACATGAGGCTCTCTTGAGCAAACCCAAAAAGAGTTACGGAGCAAAAAGATGCGAAAAGGAGGCAACATGCAAAAAAATAGTAAAGAAAAGCCCCCAACCATTGTCCAGGAAGCTGAAAGGGCTTGCAATTGGGTTCTTCTTCTTCTTCTTCCTCTTCTTCTTGTTTGTCAGGGAACAAATAGGGGTTGAATACACAACACACGCGGGCTCCACATGATGCATACCAAAGGCCTATTCGCCATGGCTCTGCAACAGAAACTCAAAGTGCTTCTTCCAGGTGAGCCTCAGAACATGCTCCACGATGTACTCTCGTAGTAGATAGGTGGCCACTAGTTGAGAAGAGCAACGTTCATCTCAAGGTCCATGGTGCGAAAGTCAGAAAGGAAGGGAAACCAGGGTACGTCTATCCCAAATTCCACATGCCTACGGAGATCCATGGTGCTCAGGATACTAATGCCAGGGATAGCCACTTGCACTATCTCACTAAGACCTTCCATCAGTGTAGCATCAAACATCTGGTGGAATAATTCAATTATCATGGGTTTGGCCACATTTAGGTGAAGCAACGAGGCCACAAAAAAGGAAAGGACATTGCAGTTGCTTCAGAGCTGGTTCTCATTATTAATGAAGTCTTTGCCAACTACCCACTTGAATGCAACCATGGCAAGGCAGTCACATTTCTTCACCAGGTGCTTAATTTAGTCACTAGTGACCTCTCCCACAAAGCAACATTGTGGCCTCCGTGGGAGGAGCCGAATAGGAGTGCCTAAGCCAACAAACATTCTGAGAAGGCAGTGAATTGTGGTGGAATGGGAGATAGCAAAGAACTTGCTAAACTTAAGAGACTATATTTTTGAATGAATATTGCATAAGGTGGTGTAGCTATATATAGAAAAGATAAGCTGACAAGCCCAACCAATAGAAGGTCTATTTTTGGTTGGATGACAATGGGAAAATATCAAAGAAAAATGAAGGTAGATAAATCATATGAAGAATCTGACATAATGTCTTGAGAAATAAATTTGGGCATTGGGAGTAAGTGCTCTCGTATATCGATTGTTGATGTGTGTCCATCACCATCATCAGCACCAACTAGCTTACTAATGAGAAAAGACATGGATTAACGCGCTAAGCTCTAAAAAATTAATGGTCATGTATTTTCAAGGGTTCCTTTCATCACTTCAACATGTTTCACATAACAAAATGCACACGTTTCAATGCAATGATTTTATTTGTAAAAGAGGCGGCGGGGAGAATGTATTAATTCCATTCTCACGATGTTTTCGACATTTCCAAGGGATACAGATCTCAAATCCACATGTATCACCTCGGTGGCAACATTTAATGGACCAATAGTAATCACGTAGCCTTAACTACATGTACAAGCAAGGAAATTAATTGCACTCAAAAGTAGGTTTTTCTAAAGAAGCAAAAAGAAGTGGTCATTTTTGTTTAGGAAATTCTTTGCAACTTCCTGATACAACCATGACGAAACCATCAACCTCTGGTAGAAAAGTTGTAGCTTCAAGCAAAAGACCTGGTTACACCGATATTTTTGGGCGGAACTCGTTCACCAATGCCCCAACACTTGAGGAGCAACCATTCAAATTCTATAAGGTGCTACCTGATAGGCGCATCCCAAGAGAGGTAGTGCAGGATATCATTGACAATGTTTTCGACCCTAGGTTATCAGCTAACCCTAAAATTTTTAGGGAGGGTGTGATTCAAAGAATGGTGGAGCATGGACTGTTAGAGGGTTTTGCATTTTGGCTCTAGAATTGTGGTCTCCCACAGTTCATATTGCCTACTATACATCCATGCCCGAAGCTGGTTGACGCATGTGCCAAAAGATTCAACAAAAGGACAAAAGCCATTGAGGGCAGCAAGATCATAATCACTATTTTTGCCGAAGCCATATGAAATATGTTGTGTATCCATACAACCTGGGGTGATGAACATTTTGATAAAGAAAAGGTGGACATCTTCAGGGAAGAAATGGCTAGGGAAAAAAACTTTTATGAGGACGAAGCAAAGGACCAACTAAAGAGAAGTCATCTTCTCTTTCCTCTTTCACGTGGGAAATTCAAAAAGGACACATAGTTTGTATTCTCGATGTAGGCCTGGGTTTTTGGACTTGACAACAATGAAGAGGTCAATCCTTTTCAATTGGGCCTAGATTTTGCGCTCAAAAGGGAAAAAAACTAGAGGTACTATGATTTTGCTGATGTGATAGTCGGAAACATGCTAGAACAACTGAAAAATTACAATACTAGGTCTAAATTTAGGTATTCTTCTTTCTTGGCTCATTTAATTTTGCATCAGAATTATAATTGGGTGGAAAGAAATATACCAGTGTCTAAGTTGGATGTAAGGGGTTGTCTCCAACCAGTTTATGTGTGGACCAATGTGCTTGCGAAAATAAGGGATTATTATTGGTTTGTAGATAATTTTTTAAGGCCATTGCTTCAAGATTTGTTGCCACGCCCTATTGGTTGTTTCCATCCCGAGGTCATACAATGGATGGAAGATCTGCCGACCCTGATGGATTATTTCCTGGGAAAGGATTTCAAATTTTTTAGATTTCACAGTTTTGCTGGGGAGCCTTTCTGACTCCCTAGATTTGTAACAAATAGATTTTTCGCATTGGAGGCATGCCCTCAGGCAACCATTGTCGACAATGTCTATGGCACTGAAAGAAATAAAACAAAGATATATCTGCTTCCCCTCTCAATTGCTAATAGTCAGGTAATGTTGAATAAGTAGAAGGCTAAGGGCGAGCTCACAAATCTACTAGTGGCCTTAGGTTTATCTCTAATCTATGACAAGTGTGACTATAACCTGATAAAGCACTTCAGTTTGAAACACGAGAGTCAAAAATATTTTGAGAGAAGGAGGAATCCGACTCAAGAAAGGTCGGAGGTATACATCAACTTGGCAAGCATTCCATTTCAACGACCAAAATGGCTGAGTTTCTATGAGCCTCAAGTGGAGTATCGAAAGAACGTCCTGATGGGAAAATCCCTCAACACATAGCTAAAGTACAGGGGATGGTTAGAAAGGAAAAAGGAATACTTCTGGATATTTCAACAGGAGATGAGATGCCTAGGTTCCCCATTCAGTAACTTTCAGCCATGCAATGAGGAGTTTGAGGACATTTATGATCAGAGGTTGACTCCGACAACAACCTAGAGACCAGTCATGAAATTGACCAGGAACAAGATCTGTGTTGGGCTTCTCAGCCTCAGGAATTTGACAGTGAGAGAGACTCAAGGCAAAGGGACTCTCAAGCTTCATCCTCCCCCAGTGCTTGAAGTAAAGGAAAAAGGACCTGACGGTCCCCAAGAGGGTCCATTGCGGTTGTCGAAGGCCACGTTTTGGAAGGATCGATTGCTAGAGGATCGAAACACACTAGTTTCAATTGTGCAAAGAGAAGACGGGTCCAAGATCTAGGTGCACCTGACGCATCGACTCGAACAGAAGAAGAAGTAGAGTCTTCCCTACAAAATGTTCCAACTACTGCAACCTAGGTAAGTTTTGCTCCCTCTCTTCTTCCTGCTTTTGCATCATTGGTTAGTCCTCTATCCCCTCCCATGGAAAGGAATCCTCCATCCTCATACCTTGAGCTGATAATCTTGAATACACCCCTGCCACTTTTAACGAATCCTCTAAAGTTACTCATGCATTGAACGAGCATCATCTACTTTGGCCACTATTAATTCTTTAATTGCCTCGTCAAGGGTCCCCATTGAAACAACTGAAACCTCTGTGTTACTCGTCACTCCTAACCCATCCGCTTCTAGAACTCGACACCTCTCTTTTAGCCCGTTTCTCTTTTCACCCTGACTGGTCTTATCACTTCCCAATCTCAATTTGGTATCCCACCTTTTCCCATGATAACACTCTCTTTTGCATCCTCGCATGCTCATAAATTTGAAATTTCCCCTTCTATCACCCTTTTCGGACTCCCTCTTGGTGCTTCCATTGCAACACAGAGCATCAATGTCCCTCCGAGTCTCCAAGACCACTTCAGTGTGGCCAAGTAGGCCTGACAGACCAAAAAGAAAAAAATATTGTTAAAGAATGCCAAGTTGCCCGCTACCAAGAAGATTGAAGCTTGCTTCAATGAAGAGTGTAACTCTCTACTAATCACTACCATGAAGTCGCTTGTGTGCACGCCCAAGTGACAGATGCAGATGGAGGACTATGACATTAGAGCCATGGGCCTAGATTTGAACAAAACTTGACCTCATGACAAAGTGGTCCTAGCTAAGGCCACTCAAAAGGTGGTATATGCGGACTTCGAGAGGCTAGGTATAAAATTGAAGAAGTGGGAGGAAAAGTTGATAAATGTGAAGGAAACAGTGAGCAAGCTATAGAACGAGATCCGAGCTAGAGATGTCGAGATGGCCCATGTCAGGAAAATTCAAGGGTAGCAAGGGGAAACATCTAGGCTACTTGCAAAAGCTTAGAGTGAATAGGTTCAACTTCATGCTGAAATTGAAAAATTGAAAGGTGAGTTGGCTGCTAAGTGCCAAGCAAATGCAGAGCACCAACACACAGTAAAATATGAAAAGAGAGCTAGATGGTGTTTGATCTCAAACTTCTAACGATCTTCAGAAGGCCCGTGTAGAGGCAGAAGAGTCAAAACAGGAGATTAGAAGGCTGAGCTCAAAACTGACAAATGACCTCAAAGAAAGAATTCAAATGGAGGAAAGCGCTAGAGCAAGAGAAGCTCAGTTTAACTAGGAGTTAGTTGTTGCACGAGGATCTAAAACCCTCCCGATAATGAAGAAGTTGATATCCACACATTGGGAGTAGATCATATTTGTTGTTTCCATTCTCAGACCCGCTTTACAATTCTTAAGAGATGTTTAGGAATTGAATGTTAAGGTTGGCCCAATGGTTGATCACTTTATGCAAACATGCTCACCCCGAGTGGTGGAATCACAAAGCTTTATTTCCAAGTTGTGTGTTGCAACTGATAAGGCCCTGAACAGTGCAGGTATTATCGATCAAAGGGTCACCTCCATCAAAAAAAATGAGATCATCAATTTCCACAAGGTTGCAACAAAGTGCAAGGAGTGTCAGATGGTGCTGAACAAGCGGGTCAATGAAATCAAGAAACATTTCGGTGTCCTAGTTGACTTCAGGCTTCCCCCTCTTCTTTCACTGGATGGAGATGTGCTGACAATTGAGTAGGTCATGGATGCAATCCGAGCAAGGTCCAAACTTCTACATAACTCTTGAGTTCAAGTGCAACGCCCACGACTGATGATATTAAGTGCGAGATTTTTCCTCTTTCTCGACTCTACTATCATGTTGGAGTAGTTTCTTCTAGATAGGGATTTGTTTCTTTCAGAGAAGTTTTCGAGCTAGAGCAAGCATACAGGTAGATACACACTCTCATCTGACCGACTAATACAGATTGAGAGGCACAACATTCTACTTTCCTCAAACTCCAAGAATTACCAGAGGCCTAGGTTCGTGCCTTTGCAAGCGAAGACCCCCTATGAGTCACCAAAACTGGGAAGTGTTTTTCCCTTGATCTTTTTTATTTTTGGCTTGTATAATGTTTTTAGTTTCAGATGTGCCTGTTGATGAGACAATAATTGTATCATATTTTATCAAATAAAATCATTTATTTCTTCTTAATGCATTAATGTTAAAGTGGATTTGAGTGATGATTGAAAGTTCTTTAGCTTGTTTAAAGTAGAATATAAAGTAGATGTTTGATTTATTTTTAGTAATTATATGTGATCTAAATTTCCTCTAATATGTCTCCATGAATTTTTTAAGATGATATAATGTAGATAAATGGGTTATTAAATAATTCATGGGAAGAAGAAGCTTCATAGACACTTGCAGCAGAGAGCTCCAAACACTTGAAGTAGTTAACTCCTGAAAGCTTTAGAAGGCTTTGAAGAAGTAATGAGAAGATAAAGAAGACTCCCAACACACTCCTACATTCATGCAAAATCATGGAGTATCAATCATTCCAAAATTAATGGGATGAGTATTTGTTTCATGTTGAGTTCAAAGATCTCTCACAGTTATTACATTTCATGATTCCTTCTTCCACCAAAGATAACTCAAGCTACCACATCAATAAAATGTTGTTTCATGATTATAGCATGTTATTCATGTTAATGATCAATGATTTTGGCAAGAAAAGTGAAGAATAATTCCTTCATTCACGTGGAGAACTGAAGACTTCATAAAAATCAGGCATTCAGAAATAGTAAAAAACATAGTCTCAGTAAAACAGCGATATCTCCCTCGTTTCTCAAAGAAATTCAAAACTTCAAAATGATCTGGAAACTAGATTTGAAGATCTAAAAACCCTTTTGAGAATTTGGCGTGGTTTATAGCAGGAAATGATAAGTAAGCATTAGAACATGACTAAGACAAAAGTGGCACGATGGAGGACAACAACTTCAAGTTTCTTAAAGTTTTGTAAACGACCCCTCAAAAATAGGATCTTGGATCCACATTCTTAGTGGACTGATATAGAATATGAATTTTATAAATGAAATGTAATCATTTGATCAAAGGGAGGGGATTATAAAGGCTTTTTTCAGTTTGAGGAAATAGAATAGATTTAGTTTCATTTATCAGCAATGTATTTCCAACTTTCTACAGTAAATTTGAATTCAAGCAAGACTTTTCATTTCTAGCAATTGTGAAGTAGTTTAGTATTTTTAATTCATGTAATTGTTCCTTAGATTAGTTCTGTTTCATGCAAATTTCCTTTCATGCAAATAGGATTTATTTCTGCAAGTAGAATTGACTGTCAAGCAAGTTTTCTACTTTCTGTCTTGCATACAACCATGAACACCACCTTGGATTGATAAATTAAATGATGAGGATTACAATGACCCCATCACCTGTGTTCAAGTAGATTTATCAGAAAGGTGCGCAATATGCCACATGGTGGTTGCACAGCTTTCATTTTTTGCCTTCCTTTTGGGAGAGAGTCGAGACACGTGTCAACTCGTCAAAATTTTTCTCAAGGAGCCATACTCATGAGCTTGAGAGTTTCTTCCTGTTCGACACATCATCTCTTTGCTATGAGAAAATTTCACTTCTTACGAAGCGATATCTTTTGAGATTTTTCCGGAGCTTGTTGTCCTTTTTCTTTTCTTGTTTTTCAGGATGGAAGCTTTGAGTCAGTGTCATTGGATGATGTGATTGATCAAGTAGACCCTTTTCTAGGCTGTTTTCTAGGATTTGATTGTTTACAAACCACTATCTTTGCTAAATATTTGAAAAGCATTAATGCGGCAGTTGAGAATTGATGAGAAAAGATTGATGTGACCTAACTAAAGATCTTCAATCAAATCATGTGCTACCAAGTGCCAACATCTGGTAGTAATTACTTTTGTGTTGTGGCAGCGGTTTCCTCTTTCTATAGCTATAAAAGAGAGGCAACGATAGATGAAAGGGTTGGACTCCAAGTTTTAGTTTCCTTTGTTGAGGAAAAGTTTCTTTAGTTTTCTTAGGATATAGAACTATTTTCAGGAGTAAAAGTTGTAGAATTTCTTGTCTCTGGCATGTTATATCTTTTAAAGCTCAAACTATTGTTGGATTGGCATCCAACCTTTGTTTTAAAGTTCATTTGATATTTAAAGCACAAATTATTGAAAATAAATCTTTGAGATTGTGCATGTATGTCCTTTATCAAGCTTTCTTTCTTTATGCTTTCATTCTAAATGAAACACTGTGTCAAGTTGAATTTGAAAAATTTAAGTGGTTGATTTCCATGCTTTATGCTTGTATGGTAGAATAATAGCTTGTGAAAACTGGATTATGTCAGTGGAATTCTCTATTTTTCTAAAGGGTTGTTGTTTTGTTATATTATTTTGTATTAGGAGAGAGAGTTTATGCAATTCCTGAATGTTTTTCTATCACCCTTAGAAATCTTTATGTTTGATTAGACCTTAATGAACACTGCCTGCAGAAATATTTGAAACTCTGCACT
Organism: Sequoia sempervirens; assembly: GCA_007258455.2. Classification (NCBI taxonomy): domain Eukaryota; kingdom Viridiplantae; phylum Streptophyta; class Pinopsida; order Cupressales; family Cupressaceae; genus Sequoia; species Sequoia sempervirens. Next base: position 574,761,131 of record VDFB02058242.1, on the reverse strand, counting down.
GTGCTTGTTGTTAGCCTTCATTGTTTATTATCTTTCTAACAATGAAGGGTTGTGGTGTTCTGTGTCTAATTATATCACTCATAGGAATGTTTGGGTTTGAAATGTTGTAAAAGTGTTGGCACATCACCATTTTATGTTTTATGTTTACATTTCCTTCTGCCCTTTTCTCCAAAGCCCAAAGAAGAGCCAACTTTCTATAAAAATTCTAGAGGTATTTAGTGAGGTGCAAATTCCCCCACTCACTGAATTTCCCATAAGACTTCCAGAGAGGCACAAGCTTTGATGATCAACATACACCACTTGTCTTGATGCCACCAATAACATGCAAGCCTTTGATACTCTACATCTCAACTACTTCAACAACCTTAGGTGCTCTTTTGGCTTAGTGTGATGAAATGGGAAAGGAGAGAGCTATATATTACATCAGAAAAACCTTGGTAGGATATGAGATTAATTACTCATCCATTGAAAAAGCTTGTTGGCAATGGTGTTTGCTTCCCAAAAGCTTAAACACTACATGATCTCACATCAAGTTAAACTCATCTCTAAGGTAGATCCACTCAAGTACTTGTTGTCAAAAGCTACTCTCATAGGTCATACAAAAAATGGGTAATGATCTCATAGATTTTGACATAGAATATGTTGATCGAAAGGCCATCACAGGAAAAGTCATCACTGATCAACTAGTAGAATCTCCCATTTATGTAGAGAATCCTTTGGTGTCAGAGTTTCCTGATGAATCAATGTTCGTCCTTAGCACGGTAGAAGAATGAAAGTTGTATTTTGATGGTTAGTACACATAGCATGGGTCCAAAGTAGGAATTTTATTCATCACCTCACAAGGTGATTGCATCCCCAAATCATACAGGTTAGATTTTTTGTGTATGAATAATATAGTTGAGTATGAGGCCCTCATCACAAGGTTAAGAATTGTGGTACAATGGCGGATTCAAGAGCTAAAATTCTATGGAGATTCTTAGCTAATTGTGAACCAAATCAAAGATGACTATCAAACCAAGGATGACAAATTAATGCCTTACAAGAAGATGGTGGACAATTTCAAGGACTATTTCATTGACATAACATTTGAGCAGATACCTAGAATCAACAACTGAGCAACAGATGCCATGGATACTATTGGATCCTTGCTATACATGCCTCATAACAATTTGAAATGTGAATTCCTCATTAAGCAGCTTCTTGTACTAGATTTTGAGGTACCTGAATTTGAATTTATGTGTGTGTTAAATCATTGGTCTCAATTCCTCATGGTATCATGACATATTCACTTACCTTCATAATGGTATCCTCCCATTTGACCTTACCTCTAACTTGAAAAGGACCTTTATTAGAAGAACATCCCAATTTTTCCTTTTAGGTAATACCCTTTATTAACGAAATCTCAAAGGAACATTATTGCAATGTCTTAACCAAGAGGAAGATTTAACTGCTTTAAAAGAAGTGCACAAAGGAATTTACGAGTCACATTTGAGTGGTGCAACCTTGGCTGAGAAATTGTTGAGAACAAGATATTATTGGCCTACTAGGGAGCAAGAAGCAAGTCGGTTTGTCAAGAAATTTTTGCAATACCAACATCATGGAGATCTCATTCACACATCGGCTCAAGAGCTCGGGCCTATTACTACACCTTGGCCTTTTTCACAATGGGGACTTGACCTCATAGGTAAAATCACTCCCACTTCTTCCAATGGTCATAAGTTCATCATCACAACCACTAAGTATTTTATGAGGTGGATCAAAGCAATACCAATGACCTACATAACAATAAGAAGATATGCAAGTTTATCTTGAATTACCTCATATTTTTTTATGGTGTTCCTCAAGCCCTTATCACAGATAATGGAACACCCTTTAAGAATCAAGATGTTCATGAATTGTGTCAACAATTCAATATCCAACATCACTTTTCCACCCCTTACTATAGTCCCCAAGTAAATGGTCAAGCTGAGGGTTCTAACAAAACCATTATTAAGATATACTGAAGAAGATAGTTAATGAAGTTGGTCGTGATTGGCATCTACAATTGAACCCACCTTGTGGGCTTATCGAACTAGTATCTGTACACCCATAGGTGTAACACCTTATTCCTTGGTCTATGGAACTAAAGCCATCCAACCTATTGAGGTTGATCTCTTGTCCCTAAGAGTGTCATTACAACATCTCATCACTGATGAAGAATACAAAGTATCCAAGATGAATGAGCTAGATTTGTTAGATGAATGTTTCCTTGAAGCATTGAATCACCTACATGCATATCATAATAGACTTAGAAGGAGCTATAATAAAAAGATCAATGGTCAATGCTTCCAAGTGGGAGACCTTGTCCTAAAAGAGAATCAGAAGACCATGCCAAATCTAGATAGCAAGGGTAAATTTGAGTTGAATTGGTTAGGACCTTTCATTGTCACAAAAAGTTATGGCTCAGAATCTTATCAACTAGCCACCCCTAAAGGAAAACCCTTGTAGGAGCCCATCAATGACACACATCTCAAAAAAATTTATGCCTAGCCTATGAGGGGTATAAAATCCAAAAAATCCAAAAAAGTCAAAAAAGTAATAAAATCCAAAAAAATAGAAAAATGATCAAAAGAGTAAAGAGAAAAATCGTCCTTTAGCGAAAGCCACTTTGGTGGCGCTTTGGGCAAGTACCTTGGTGAAAACCTGGCAAATAGGCGTCTTGCATAAATAAGCACCATCTCCCATCTACCATTGGATCTTTGGATTATCTTGCATCCTCTATCCATCACATCCATCTTCCATCCTATTTATCCTATTTACTCCTTTCATCTATTTGTGTTTGTACCATGGCTTGGTATTGAACAAGTATCTATTCCCCTCTAGTACTACTTGGCATACTCATAAGGTTAGTTTTTCCTGCCTATATCAAGGTAGTCTATCACATCACAATGAGGGAATCTTCTTATACTTGCATCGGATCAAGTTCTTGTATATTCCCTTAAGGTTATTCTCAAAAATCCCAAAACATTTGCAAAATGATCAAAATATCAAAAACATCATAAAACATCAAATCCCAAAAACATTCGCAAAATTGTCAAAACCTTCAAAAACATCCAAATATGTGTAAAGTTCAAAATCTTCAAAAACATCCAAATCATCTTAAAAATATTAAAAACATCCATATCATCTTGAAAATACAAAAACATCTAAATCATCTTGAAAATATTCAAAACATCCAAATATGTGTAAAGCTCAAAATCCAAAAACATCAAAACATTTGTAAAGCTCAAAATCCAAAAACATCAAAAATATTTGTAAAGCTCAAAATCCAAAAAACATCAAAACATTTGTAAAGTTCAAAATACAAAACATCCAAATCATCTTGAAAATACCAAAAACATCCAAATCATCTTGAAATTCCAAAAACATCCAAATCATATCAAAACCCCTAAATAGGTCAAAAACATAGAAAAAGAAGTCAAAAATACTTTCCCAACTACATTGTCTCTATTCTTACATAGGAAAGGCCATCATCGATGAGCCCCTAAGGCAATACGTCAATCCTTTAGGAGTCCATCATAACAAATTGGAAATCTCAAAATGTTCATATATATCATCAATAAATGGTCATTTGTCAGGAGTCAGTCGAACTACATTGTCTCTACACTTACGTAGGCAAGGCCATCATCGATGAGCCCCCAAGGAATTAGGTCAGTCCCCTTTAGGCCTTGACTTGGTCTAACCTTGGAAAACACAAAAAACATTTGGAAAATGTGAAAATAAAAATATTCAAATATCTTTCATAAAACAAAAACAACCTTAGATAACTTGAAAATTTAACTAGTTAAATAATCTCAAAAGTTTAAAAACAACCTCAGAACATCAAAAACATTGAAATATTTAGAAAATAAAATCACCCATCCTATTTCGCTTTCACCCAAAATAAACTTTCATCCCTATAAATTGATTGTCATCTTCAACCTTTGCTAACACAAATGGAAACAAGTATAATAATTAGTGAAGTGTAAGCTGCAAAGTGTAAAAGTCTTAAGTCTTGGTCATGAGTAAACATGTTGGTTAAAATTTGTATCAACGACCTATCAAACAGTTAGAATTAGTCAAACATTCAATAACATGTCCTACAAATACATATTTCCTATAATGGACACCATCATTGGAAATCACTTTAATCACATCACTTTTGGCAAGAGATATGAAGAACAATGACTGTTTGTTCATTTTGATCTTTTCTTATGATTTATCTTATTGGTCTATTTCGATGATCTCTTGATGATGCCTACTAAAAATATTTAGAGAAGAAGGAATGGGGCATTAATCATTGCTTTCGTTTGTTGTTCTTATTGTATATTCTTGTAATACGACCTTGGTGAATACTTGTCTTATGTGTGTGGGGATAGTCTCAAGTAAGACAATGACTAGGCCATATCAGGTTCTTCATACCTTTTGTGTGTTACTCTCCTTACTTTGATGGCTTGTTCTTTCACATGATCAAACAAGGCTTTTGTATGTTAGGTATGAACAATGATACTCCTATCTGTTTACAGAGTCAAAGTCCATCGCATTAGATACAACATCATCTTGATTTTCAATACCTTGATGCATTGTGCCTATTTGCTATATCAAAAACAAGAAATGTTATGATGAATTCAACTTAATCCGAGAAGCAAAATAGTATCATTTATCCTATCTCATCACATACCCAATAAAGTCTCAAATGGTCAGAGGTTTGTTGGACTCTTGAATCAATCTCAAAAACATACAATGCTAATCAATTTCCATCTCATTCTTCTACTTCTATCCATCTCATTATTCTATCTTTATCCTACTAACATTTCTATCTAGGTATCGAATCTATGTGATATATCAAAATATACATGAGGCTACCCATAGCTGATGAGTGTATGTGTCATGAAATCAGTCTACAATGAACATTTGACCTTTCTAAAAATTATTTTTTTCCCTCTTTGCAATTGAACCAATCTTGCATTTTGTCGTGATCTCAACCTAAAATTTGATTTTTTCCTCCTAATCTTTGGAGGGGGCAACATACCAACATTCTATCCTCTGTTGGGGCATAGTGGGGCATCCAAAAAAGTAGAAAATTTTGAATTTTTGATCTAAGCAACAATGTTAGTCTAAGCAGCATTAGTTCTTTGAAGCAACACAACAGGTACCTCGCTTCAAAGAGGGGCAAAATGTAGACACTCAAAAATGTCTTGATCAATATTACACACCTAATTCGATTACTAACACCATTTGTACCTTGATTCTATCATTTTCATTTCTTTAATTAAATAATGTCAATTATTTAATTAAATTCACCATTTTCCTATTAGTAAGGTAATTAATGTTATTTGATTAATTCACCCCTTTCATGCTAATTTTCATCCTATTTGATTAAATAATGCAAATTATTTAATTAAATCCCTTAATTCCTCTCATTTGATTAAATAATCCTAATTGTTTAATTAAATGTCATAAATCCTACTTTTTAATTAAATGATCTAATTGTTTAATTAAAGTCTTAAATTCCTTCACCTTTCTCAATTAAATAGTTTCCTAATTAAATTTAATTGACTAATTGCCTACTCCTCCAAAAATATTCTCAAGGAATATTCCTCTCATTCAAATTCAAATATTTCCCACCAAATAGAAATATCTTCCAACATTCTTCCTAAAATTAAGAGACTTGCACATTCTAATTCAATTAGATCCCTTAATTAAATTCAATGATCCATGTCACTATTCAATTCATCCATGGATTTGATCCTTGATCGATGCCATTTCTCATCTTTGAATTTTATCCCTTGATTAGCTAATTCAATCCTAGCCATTGATTCAACCAAAAATCCTATAAATAGTCCTCATTTCTATGAGTAAATCATCCACAAAGCATTTGAGTTATCATACTATAGCCAATTTCATATTCATTTTGAGAGCATTTGTCCATTTCCATCAATTTCACCATTAGAGGTCATCAAAGCTTTGCTTTGAAACAATAGGATTAGGAAAGGGTTGAGCATTTCACATCATTTCAACACTAATCCCCCAATGATGAGGTTTTCTTGTGTTAGATTGGGTTTTTTATATCAATTTAATGTTGTTTCATGTTTAATGGCTTCCTAGTTAACATTTGCAAGAATTTCATTGGAAATATGATCTAGTTAGGACTAATTGCTTGGTTTCTTAGTTGATTCTTAGCATAATTAATCTTGTTATATTTCATGTTCACACTATCCTTTTTTGATCTTTTGTGGTCTCTAATCTAGAACATGAACTAAAGCATAGTAAAATATTGAAGTATGTTTAATGTTGTAAACTAATTAAGGAGATGAGATTGCTTGTAGAAAAGATTGGCATCTAAAAAAGGGAATGGGAAAGATTATTTGATTCAATTGTTGATTGTTTTAGTTTTATTTTTGTCTTTAGTGGATGATAAATTGGAATAAGGAGCACGCATTGTCTTCTCTACTTCTCTATTCACCATGTCTATGCCTTAAATATGTCATCACATGTGGTATCACCCTTGTTGGTGCAGTCAAGCTTGCATGGTTGTGGTCCCACCCTTTAGCTACAAAGGTTCCTCGATGACCATATTATCACCCCTACACTATAGTTTATATTAAACGTGTACTGAAATATCAATAATGGACTAGATGGTGTCATAAGCACCTTTAGGGTCTTTCCTTGTGGATGTTATATAGTAGAACTTCCTTGATGGAAATCAAGTCCCACAAAAGATTTGAATTGATCCTTATAAATTAAGTAAAATTCATAGGTGATTGACTTGTAGTATCTGCATGTGTGTGAATGCAACTAGGGAGGTATAGTAATAGACTTATGGGCATTTCTTAGACCTATGGGTCCTACTATGATGTTGGTTATGTTTTTCAACCACATTTTCCTCTTGTGTTTCCTTAATGCCTACTCTCCTTAATTAAAATCAATCAACTTTATGACCATTTTTGACTTGGGCATGCAAGGGAAAGGATAATAATTATAACTATAAAGTAAGATTCAATAATGGAAAAATCAAAATTTTAAATGATATGGACATATAACCACATGGTGTACCATCCTATATGAGCAAATGGACAAGGTCCCAACTAGATCCTAATTATTTAATTTTCTAAAAGTAAATGATCATGAAATCTAAAGTCTAGATCAATTATACACAAAAAGAATCTCAATTAATCACACAAATTATTTATCTAAATCAAGGACTAAAACAAATGTAAAAACAAAAATGAAAAGTACCAAATAAGCACTTCTTATTTTTCACATGATGTAACTGCTCAATTTACTTGATGTTCTCAAAAAGCAGTACATACGTGTCTCTATTTTGTTAATTCAAATACATATTACATATGCATCCATTTAATATAATACTTTTACACTAGATCAATCACACTCAAAACTTAAAGTAAATTGACCAAAACACCAAAGTTTTTTTTTAAAAAAAAACCCATTATTACCTTTAAGGAGTTTCCATTGGACTACTAGGCAAAATTTATATGCTTAGTGTAAGTGCCTATGTGGTGAAGGCAAAATAGAAAGTGTACTTTTTAAGAAATAACCTCCAATAAAAAAAATAACTTTGTGAAACTCTTTATGCATCATGATTGAAATTTTACAACTCATTCCAAAACGAGGAAAAGATTAAAAATTAAAATAATTGTGGAGTGTGACCAATCATTGCCAAAAAAGATCCCTAATGTGGGACCCTTAGGGATTGGTAATAATATGTTTAATGGACTTAAAATTCCCATTTAATTGTGCGTGTTGAATGTATATTCCAATTACATACTGACATTTTTTTCCGGTGGCCGCAATCATTTCAGGCCATGTTTTTCAATTTACCGAGTGGAAATAATTCATATATATCTTTTAATGTGGCGAGCAACTGGAATAAAATGGGGGCATACCTAATAAAATAATATTAAGCGATTGGAACGTAGAAGACGCATATATCTCCATTATCCTGAAGTGGGCCCACTTTCCTTAAATCCAAGGACCATGTGGGTCCCACAATAATGCACAGGGATGTCATCATGTCCACGTGGCGCCAATGAAAGCCGCCTAGTGGTACCTTTTAACAAACAACGAATTATAAGAATGGCTGACACGTCACCATCCCAAAAGCATCTCTTTCAAGAGGAGATGGACAACACAAGTCAATGTCTCCATAGCGCTAAAAGCTCAAGCAATAAAGTGTTTTCACACCTCCTCTCTTAATCACAAGGTATCTAGAAACGGCATACTCCTAGACGCCAAACAAAACCTACAAATTCTATGGAACTCAATACCTCAAACTCTAATGAAATGAAATTACCCTCTCTTAACCTGGAAATTACAATATATAGAAACATAAAGGTGTTGTTTATTTTGTTTTTGGCTTTGTCAGTTTGAGTTTGACTTTGGGGTGTGATTCAAATTCATAATTTTAATAATTTGTTGTATATTTTAACGTTAAGTTAATGTGTAATAATTTTGATTAAAAATCAATTATTGTTGATTAGATTGTTTTAATAGTTTTCCATCAACATTTTGGATCACTCTATGATCCATCATTAGGATATCAAAGAGCACAAGGAGAAAAATGAATCAAAAAGTGTGATCTGAAACACAATATAATCCAGAAACACTGCAATAATCTTTATGGATTGGGGAAATCTATTATCACTAATTCTTTTATTTGTTTTAAAAAATAGCTTTAAAATCTCGCCTACGTTATATGTATGATATTTATATCAAGATTCAACGCAGTCTATGTAGAGTCTCTAGATTTGCTTTCTTTTTATGTTTTCAATAGTAAATCATAATGTCCTTTTTAGGAACAATTTGAATAGGAATCAAGAGCTTTTTAACATCCTCATGTGGAAGTAATTGAAATGTTATGAAATAATGGAATTCTATGCAAAATTCCATACACTTTATAAAAAGAGTTATGGATCAAAAGTTATTCTTAGTCAAATTTTTGCCTCCATGTAAGGGTTGTTTGGGTCTAGTGGTTTGGTGGAAATAGTACCCAAATAACATTAATGTAGCACCTAAATGGTACAAAAATGGTAGTTGATGTGGACTATATAGATGGTACTAACTAAATGTCAATACTTTCTACGATTGTCAATAGCATTAAAATATCATCTATGCCATGTGTATGATATTTATATCAAGATTCAACATAGTATATGTAGAGTCTCTAGATTTGTCTTTTTTTTTAATGTTTTCAATAACAAGTCATAATGTGTTTTTTAGGAACAATTTGAATAAGAATCAATAGCTTTTTAAAATCCTCAAGTGGAAGTAAATGAAATGTTATGAAATAATGGGATCCTATGCAAAATTTCATACTCTTAAAAAAATAGTTATGGATCAAAAGTTATGCTTAGTCAAATTTTTATTTCCCTAGAAGGGTTGTTTGGATAGTGTTTCGATAAAAATAGCTCCCAAGTAACATTAATGTAGCACCTAAATGGCACGAGAATGGTAGTTGATGTGGACTATATAGGTGGTGCTAACTTAGTGCCATAATGCTTTCTAGAATTGTCAAACCTCTCCTCTCCACATTTACATGCTTTCTAGGATTGTCAAACTTCTTCTCTACACCTCTACACTGTTTCCTTTAAGATTGTAGATAGACTAACATAGAGATGTATTTTATTGCTTTTGGATTTGATTGTGTCACTTTTTACTCCTCATGCTCTTTGATGGATCATGGAGTGTGATCCGAATCATTGATAGAAAAACTCACATACAATCAAATCCAAAAGCAATAAAATACATTCATGATAGATTGTGGAAATCTCATATCACTAATATAGAGATCTTAAATACATCTATCAAAAATATATTATCTCAATGTATTTATATTAAATAAATATGGTCTAAATTAGATAGACATCATCAAATTGATATATATATATATATATACAAATTTATTTTTAGTAACATTAAAATATTAAAGAAAATTAAAAAGTATCAAAAAATCAAAAAATCTACAGTAAAAATTGTTTTTTAATAAATATTTATAAAACTAAATAAATTAAAAAATATCTGATATTTTATGTGACAATAATTGAAACATACAGAAATTTCTAAGGTATTGCCATGGATAATGAAAGTTGGTCCATACCTTTAATAAGGTAAGAAAGTTGCTTGTTTGCTTTGTGTTATAAAGTTGAAAGATTCAATGAAAACTACTGGTGAAAGAAATAATTAGCATTCTCATCCCCACCATGACACCTTAACTTAACCCATGAAATCTTCTGGGTGTGGAAGGTATAAATCCACCCTTATTTTTTAGATCTGAGGGTAACACTGTAAAAAAATTGAGTCAAAAGACTTGCTCAGTAGAATAAGATCTGTTGCTGGCCTGTAAACTGTAATATCAATATAAAAATTTGTAAGAAATGAGACAAACAGAAAGCTTGGTGTGCAAGCATCTGTAACTATGGTTGCCAAAACCGTTAAAGCAGGTAGCGGTTACATGTTGGCGCTTGTGAATTCTAGGGTGAGCTGACGGGGAATAGTGGGTCTCACACTCGACCCTTGGTTTCAATCGCAAAACAAATAAGAATCTCCACCACTAGTTTTGTCCCTTATTGGGCTTTATAATCCACCCTATTCCTAGAAGCCACTTTGCACATGAATTTCCCCCATCCTTTCATTTCAATCCTTTTACAGAAAGAAAACTGGGTCTGTCATCATTAGTGCAGGTCTAGCAAGCAGATTCCACACATCCATAGCGAAAAAACTGGCTAAAGAGACTCACACGAAAGCTTGTCTTTGCAAAACTAAAAGAAAGCAAGAACTCATGGTATGTATGTCGGTTTGTCTTTTGCAGCTCCTCTGCAAGTTTAAATTATCAGTTCTCATGGCACTCTATTGAATTTCATGTTTGTCTTCCAATGGTGGGTGGGTTTTTGTTTGTTCTTGATTTGGTTAACATGGTTTGTTGTTAGAGCATGGGACAGAGATTCTAGATAGTATAGAGTGGATATATGGGAGTGTGTATTAGCATTGTCAGCATTATATTGGTCTGTGTTTGTTCTGTGTGATATGCATTTAAGGTGGGAATACTGTTTTTGCTGATAAAAAATTGTTAATACTTGATATGGGTGATAAAATTTGGTTTATATTTGATTTGGGTACGTGCAGGTAAGAAGGATGTTGACTTTAGAGGAGAATGAAATTGGGCCTCCATGGTTGAAGCCGTTGTTGCAGACAAGCTTCTTCATTCCCTGCAAAATTCATGGAGATTCCAACCGATGCGAGTGCAACATGTATTGCCTTGATTGTATGGCTGGTGGATTATGCACCTATTGCCTTGAACATCACAATGATCATCACATTGTTCAGGTATAGCAGTCTCTGTGAAAAGCATTAAAGTTTGAGAGCTTGCATAGCCTGATTCTTATTAGAGGGCCTTATCAACATTGTATGATTGTCTGCTTGAGTGTTGAAACAGTAGCAGTCAAGGATTATGCTTGAAATGGCCTTAGCTCTTTCCTAAGTATAACAAAGGTGAAAACCTATCAAGCTCAGTGCTTAAAAGTTAAGCCTATCTTCAAGGATTCACAGTGCCCCCCTACACCTCTTTTGAGAACATGATTAGTAATGAAAAACCCATCAAGCTCGGTGCTTAGACCAATCTTCAAGGATTCACAGTGTCCCCTATACCTCTTTTGAGAAAAATGATTAGTAATGAAAAACCCATCAAGCTCGGTGTTTAAGCCACTCTTCAAGAATTCACAGTGCCCCCTCTATACCTGTTTTGAGAAAATAATTAGAAATGAAAAACCCATCAATCTCGGTGGTTAAGCCAATCTTCAAGAATATATTGCGATCCCTATACATGTTTTGAGACAATGAACAGTAATTTCTTAGGTTTTTGTTGTATAATTGTCTATTTAAGGCTGGGAGATTCTTTTGGATTTGCCTAATTGAGTTTCCCTATCCTATTGATCTTACATGGTGTTTTCATTCAATTTGGGTACTGTTAGGTTTTGCAGTGGTGTTATTCAAAGAGTTTTTCACAAAAAACTGAGATTTTTCTTAAATTAATATTTGGGTTATTTTTAGTGGATCAGCATAGGGTGAAAAATGCATTTGGATTAGGAATTTGTGAACTGTGAAGTTATGTATGTGAAGGGTTACCTTAGTGAATCATCATTAAAGTGAAGAATGCATTTGGATTAGGAATTTGAGAACTGTAAAGTTATCTATTTGAAAACAATCAAATTAGTAAGACTTTTAATGTTGATGATGAATAAACAAGGGTTACTCCCAACCTTAATAATTAGTGAACTGTGGAAGCTAAATATGATCGGTTGCGTGATAGCTTTTCATGGCGTTTACTGTATTCCTTTTCTTATGAACAGATACGAAGATCTTCCTACCATAATGTAATCAGGGTGTCTGAAATTCAGAAGATTCTGGACATCACAGGCATACAAACATACATTATCAACAGTGCCCGGGTTGTTTTTCTTAACGAGAGACCTCAGCTCAGACCGGGGAAGGGTGTGACTAATACCTGTGATATATGCGAAAGAAGCCTTTTGGATTCGTTTCAGTTCTGCTCTCTCGGCTGTAAGGTATAAGCAAGCAAACAATCAATCCCTCTTTAACATTTCAGTCAATTTGAGATTAGTCATCAATTAGGGATAATGGTGTATGAGGAGGTCCTAAGAATAAGATTACTTGGGTGATAATTTTTTGGTGATAAATCCAAAAGATGATAGGAAATATTTAGAAATCTGTGAGGAGAGTGTGATTTTGTACTTTTTTTAACTATACCAATTGGATTACTAAATTAGGTCTATTGTTTGTGTTTGTTTAGGCAGAAGGTATAAGACGTAATCTTTGCAACATGACATTTCTGTTACAGCCAAAACAACAGCAACACCAACAGCAAGGAGGGGCTGAATCTGATCAGGATTCGACTTCCTACAAGAGACAGAAGATTCAAAAGAGTTTCAGGAACAACTTCAATGTCAAGGATTTAATCAACGCATATAAGAAAGGCCAAGAACAAGCTGGCCATGGTGATAACTCAAGCGAAGAGACAACTGTGATCAATTACAGCCCCAAAAGCAACATTTCACAGGACATCTCACCCCCAACTCCTCCACCCATGATAACAAATTACAGAACAGCAAGAAAAAGAAAGGGTATACCTTTCAGAGCCCCTCTGGGGAGTCTCTATCCTAGCTATATTTATTAGGAGGGTACATACAAATTTTACTTTGTAACTGCGACAAATTTGCCTGCTTTCAATGGATCAGTGAATATGTACAAAGTATATACACAGCAGGCTGCAACCCATGTAGATATATATACACACATCAACACATGTTCATGGAGGTTGGGTTTGTAATAGAAAGCAGTCATCAGCCTCAGTTTGTACTTTTGCATAAGTACTCCTTTAGCAGGATATGTACATTAATATAAAGGAGCATATATATTATACTATAAAACATGAAGCATATCTTAGAATATGTACAGTCAAGGAGAGATCAGATTGTGGTGATTGATTTTTATGTTTGAGGTAGGGGGAAGAAGTAAACCCCAAAAGTTAAATTGTATATATATTCAGAATTACAGGATATATATGTATATTGTAGTTTGGGATGGAAACAAACCCCAATGGATAAAGATGTATAGAAAGTACATTTTAAGTGCAGAGAGCCCATGATTGCAGCAAATCAGAGCTGTGCATACTTTGTAACAGAGCATGGAATACTAATTGATGTTGTTATAGCTTTTAGATTAGAATTACATGGGCCCATTTCTCTCTTTTGACTTAACATGTATGTATGGTCAGAAATCAGAGAATCAGATCTTATCACACCATTTTATTTTTTTGTAATTTACAGCTTAACAATTATTGCTTGGCAATAAGGGCGGCCAGGGATCTTGTTTTTTCCTATCGTCTTTCACACTTAAATCAATTATGCCCTTATAAGTCTTCACCTTATTTGTCCTAGGTCAAGTCATGGGCCGACCATGAGCATGGCCAGAATAGACAAGATTGTCACAAGTTAATAAAGCCAAGGCATGGCAATTTGAGCACTGAGGATTTGTTCTTGGAATAATCATGTCACGACAAACATGATAAGGACATCATGGCATTTGTATTAATTGCCTTGTTTAGACGTGAAGATCTTTGGAGCCCAATGTGTTGATGGCATATTTGCTATGGCACTGACAAAAGATGTGTCCTGCACGTAAAGTTGTTAGCAACTGTAAAGCCTTTGGATATGCATGCAGCGTGTAAAAGTTGAATTCTGGCCCACTCCTTTCATCAAATATTCTTCCCATTTGGATTCATTAAGTTGAGGAATGTTACGAGGACTCCCAATACCCCACGATTCTACTTTTGTATTGCTGCTTCCTGTTACAGGTAAACTTAGCCTTTTAGTGCCCATGCCATTAAAGATCTCTTGGTCTGCCCAATTAAAAATGTGGGCTTTATTCTTGTGCTGGTAATGCCCACCCTGCAACTCCTCCATTAAAGGACCTTTATGATAGCATGACAGCTTGCTGCGTCTTTATCTCTTCTTACCAGATTTTACACATAAAGTATGCTTTTTCTCTTTTATATATTAAAGTTTGGAACCTTTCTGTAAATGAGTTATGACGTTGATCTCTCGTGTGTTTTATATGCGTAAGGAGGTATTAGGATTGTGAAGTAAAATAAGCGCAACCGCAATTTTTTATAGCAAGCTTAGTTCTTAAGCAAGTAAACGTAGCATGGGAGTTGATTGAATTATTATTTATTAATAAAATAAATATTATTTAATGAAATATATATTTTTAAGATATATGTAAATATCAAAGGTTGTAATTCAATTGATGAAAAGGATGGTATGTTTTTTAATAACACTATTCATCAAGATTCAGACGTCTCAAAATATGATATAAGAAATCAGATCTAAATTTTATTTGATTATTCTAATTTATATTTGAAGAATTAAGTTATTCTCATATTAGAAATGAGATCTAAATTTTATTTGATTATTCTAATTTATATTTGATGAATTAAATTATTTTGATATAAGGAATGAGCTCGGAATTGTGTCACATGTGAAATTATTAATATTTTATAATAATTTGTATTAAAAATATAAAATTAATGAAATGAATTATTATTACTTTTTAAATAATTATTTAAAATTATATTAGAAATATTTATTTGTGTAAGAAACTATTTTTATAATTATTTAGCATTATAATTAATTTTATAAAATTTATTTAATTATTATTATAATTTATATTCGATAGATTAAGTTATTATGATATAAAGAATGAAATTCTAATTGTGTCCCACATGAAATTATTTATATTTTATAATAATTTGTATTAAAAATATAAAATTAATGAAATAAATTATTACTATTTTTAAATTTAAAAATAAAATACTCTAAAACTATTTTTATTTTTTTATTTTTTTAAGTAATTGTTTAAAATTGTATTAGAAGTATTTGTTTGTGTAAGAGACTATATTTATAATTACTTAACATTAGAATTAAATTTTAAAATTTTATTTGATTATTATAATTTATAGTTGACTAGATTAAGTTATATGATATAAGGAATGAGTGCCCCATATAAAATTATTAATCTTTTGTAATAATTTGTATTAAAAATATAAAATTAATGAAATAAAATTTCAAATTTAAAAATAAAATACTCTAAAACTATTTACTTCTTTTATTTTTTTAAAATAATTGTTTAAAATTGTATTAAAAGTATTTATTTGTGTAAGAGATTATATTTATAATTACTTAACATTAGAACTAATTTTAGAAATTTTACTTGATTATTATAATTTTTATTTGATGAATTAAGTTATTGTAAATATGTTGAAAAAAAATAAATTTAGATTGTAGAAGATTGTGGATATTATATTTATATAAAATTTAAAATTTTAGATGGTTTAAAATAATTAAAAATAAGGAGAATTTTTTTATTATTTCTAATTAATATTAATTAATTAATTTATAAGAAATAATAATTTTAAGTTTTAAATTGGATTGTGAATTTTTTAGGCATACTTAACTTTATTTTACATTTTCAATAATATATTTTTTATTTTTTAAAATTTTGATTGGCTAAAAGAGTGTTTTATTTTTATATGTTAATTCTAAATTTTATATATTTATACTTTTTTTTTTATCTATAATAATATTTTTAATAGTACAATTTCTTTTAATTAGATATAAAGATTCTAATTTAATTCATAATTAAGATAAATTTATTTGTATTGTTATTATTTTAAAATTATTTTTTTATTTACTTTCAAAATTAAACAATAAACAAAAAAATTATTTAATTTTTTATATAATGTATAATTATTTTGGGAGTGTTAAAAGTTTTTATGAAATGTAAATAAATATGGGTTCTTTTTATCAAATATAATTTTGGACAATAATTTAAATGTGAACTTTTCTTTAAAAGAAATATTGGATTTTAAAGTTACTTTTTAATAATTTGTTATTATATTATAAAATTAGTAAAATATGCTTCGATAAAGTAATATAAATTTTTAAATATTTTCTTTTATTTTATAAATGTATCATAATATCTAGTATAATATATAATTATATATTAAAAAATCACATTCTACATAGTGGATAATAACCATCTTTAATATGTTAATGTAATTTTGTCTATTTTATTAAATAATATTTTGTAAAAATAACATTAAAAAGTATTTTGAAAGAATTAAGTCATCCACTAGCCAAAGGGATGATATTCAAGGGGTTGAGAAACCCTTGGTATAAACTAATTTTTGACATGGTCATTTTATAATTCTCTCATGAAGTATTATTTTCAACATGTTTATACAGAGGCAAACAAGGAAGAAAGTTTATTTGTTAATTTCATGATCTTTGCTAATTTCATGATCTTAGAGTAAGCAACAAAGTCAAAGCATGGGAATCTTTTGATTAAAATTTTAATTTATAATGATGTTTAAATTTCAAGCATGTGAATCTTTTGATTAAAATTTTAATTTATAATGATATTTAAATTTATTTATTTATTTTATCTTTACTCTAGAAGAATTACTTTAAGGTTCATGTTGGTAACATTATGTGATACTAATGAACTAACAATTATGATTCAAATATGTTGGATAGATCAAACCTACAACCATTGTACATGAGTAATGGTTCTTAACCATTCAATATCAATTCATCTAGCATGAGTAGATATTCATATATTTCTAGTGAGAGGTATGAGGTGAAGAATAATATTTTAGAAAGCTTATATTACAAAACCATTGTAGATAGTTTCAATAGCATCCTAAATTCTTTGAGCTAGTATTCATGGATACATATGTCAAATTAATAGTTTAAAAAAAAAGACAAATAGCCTTCTTAGGGAAAGTATTAAAGCATTATAAGTTGAAGAACATCTTAAAATCAAAGGCCAGAATTAATATTTTTAATAGTATTTAGTGAGTTTTAGGAGAGGATTTTCTTGTAGTAGATTACAAATGCTAGGTTAACACAAATATATTCTTAATTTTTGAGGGAGTGCTAATGGATGTAGTGGAAGAAAAGGAGGTGATTTGTGTTTTGGTAGACTTCCTTCAAGAGTAATTGTTTGAGAGGATTGAAGCATGTCCTGGTAAATTGTGTTCTTGGTGTGGATTTCTTGTGCCAAATCCGCCATTCATGATCAAACACATCATCATAAAGAGGCCTTAGTTCCCATTTTTCATGGCAGTGAGGCTTAGTCTAAGGGGATTCAAAGTAATATGCTAGAAAAAGAAGTGAAATTTCTAAAGGTAGTCGTAGGTTTAGAGTTGGTAAGATAAATTGATTAAGGTCTTACTTTGGATGAATGAATACTATATTAGTTACTTTTCATGAACAAAATCAAGTTCCAAATGGTCATGATATGCCCCCTATTTTAATTATAATTATTATTTTTTGTTATTGAAATAATTAAGTTAATTGGCTGGTGGTAGTGACCCTTAAGCACCATTTTTGTTTCACCATCCTCCTACAAAACAATGCATTTAATATTTTTCTACTTTTAATAAAGGGAGTGGTCACCTTGACTATAATTCATCGATTACAAAATTAAACATTACAAAATATAAATTACATTGTAATATTATTATGTTTATAGTTGTATTAAAAAATATAAATAATATAATGAAATTTGTATAAACAAACTAACAATAACTTAGATATTCACACAAAATTTGGAGTCACATATAAAAAATATTTTATTCTTTAATTAGATTTATAACAATTAATATTTAATTCTTAATTAAATTTGGAGAAAATAAATTAATATAGGGGAGGATACTCAATAGGAGGAGCACCAATACTTCTTAAAGAAAATAGCAAATCAAGTGATTTTATGAGGTGATAAAATGATGTGGCTTAACATGTATTATATTTTGACAAAACTTTTTCCTTTATATATAAAACATTCATTTTGAATGATTTAAAAACCTTTCATTTACTCGATAAGATATATAAATTTAAATTAACAATAATCAATAAAAAAACTTTAAATTAAAGATGGGATAATAATAATAGTAAATAATATTTTTGAGATAACAAAAGAGAGATCAAGGATTTAGTGTGAAAAGTGGTAATGGAGTTTTTATTATTGTAAATTGTGTTCAATGATTCAAAAAATCTTTTCAAAGATTAGATTTGTGATTAATAAGCTTTATTTGACTATGTTGAATCTAATTAATAAGCTCTATTTGACTAAGTTGAATCTAAACTTATAAAACTAATAGATTCATGCTTGTAAAAATGACCTTCATATGCCTCAATGTCAATTTTCCAAAAAGTATTACATGTGCAATATAATCAACATAGGTCCCTTCAAAATAAAATAATGACCTTGGTTTGAAGCATTAGGCAAAAAAAAAAAACTATGTTAGAAAAATGTTGAAGTTATGTATGATACACTACACATCAATGCCTTTGTTTTTAATGATTTTTTAATATATACTCAAAGAGAAACACATTGTAAAATATAGATCTATTTTTTTTGTTATTTCCAATTAAAAACTAATAAAAAGTAAAACATTCAATAAAAGTACCAAATAATATTTACACATAGATAATGAAAAAAAATAAAATTGTAGTTTAACATGTGCATTATGAAAAATGTCACCTAATAAAAATAATAGAAATATAATAAAAATATTGAAAGCTAACCAAATATATGATAGTTTTTTAATTTTTCAAATAGAAAATTATAAATTGAATCTAATAAAAAATCACACAAATCATTAGTTTACATCATCCTTAAATTCTTGATATTTTTCTCATTATAATTAATAGAATGTGTTGAATGATGAAAATGTCAATATTGATGGAACATCCATGCTAAAAAGTGGGGCAAATTTTGTGTTCTCACCCATTTGTAAAAATATACATGTTGAAAAACACCTTTGGGAGTTTTCATGAAGCCATGAAGACTTGAAGCTATAATGGGCATTTATGAAGCCATGAAAATCATGAAGTCATTATGTTGTACTAATAATCATCAAAGAAACATTAGTAATAATAAATTATAACCCTCCATTTGGTTGCATATAAAGGATGCAAGGAATTATAGGAGAGGAGAAAATGATGTAAGCATTGAAAACCCAATAAGCATGTAATAAGTGTTAGAATTAGTGTATTGTGTGACAAACACATGATAAGATAATAATATGTGATCATGAAAGAATGTGTAAAAAGGAGAATGAAGATGCCAAGGAATGTTGCCCCTAAAGAAGGCCATAAACAAGTAATAATAGCCAAAGTGCTCTATAACATCATACAAGCATAGATAAGTGACATGACATGTAAACATAATAAACATATACCTGGTAAGTATGAAATCATTTTATCATAAGATGTAACATGATAAAAATATGGAAACACACTTATTAAATGTGTGTAAGTATAATAATCATGATAAACCCACAAGATAATTGTGGAAGAAAAAATATCATGCAAGTATATAAACATCATAAAACAAAAGCATGTAATGTCCATGATGAATATTAATCAAGAATGAGTTGCCCCCAAATAGTGAAAACACCATGTGAGATATTAGAAAGTTCATGAAACAAGACACAGGCATAATATAGAATGTGAATTGAGAATGAAATAACATGGAGACTCAAGAAAAAAAAGGGTTTAATCAAAAGGGTGTAAGCAAAAGAAGACATAACACAATAGAATATATCATGGAGCACATTAAACATGGTGCAATCAAAAGGTCAACATCAAAAAGCAAAGAAAAACTAATTATGTTTTTTCTCAACATGATGAGAGTGGTTTCCAAGCACTCCATGTTTTGAATCATCCCAAATCAATAGGTAAAATACAAGAAAATGTCATACACCATTCAAGAAAGAAGTAAAAAGAACCAAACAACACATGTTCCTAGTTGCTTGTGCAACATGCTTTTCTTTTTATTGACTAGGGGAATTGAGAAATAAACCCTTGTGATTCTTACATCTTAATGAACAACATCCCCTATAACCCCTAGGCCAACTACTTACCCCACACAAACAATGTTTGCTAAGAAACCTACAACTATTATTCATATCTTCCCAAAACTTAACTATTTAAACTACACCACAAAAATAAATTTGATAATAGTATTAATCTTTTAACACAAAAATTTAGTTCCTTGACATAACACCACATAAATATATAACACATCCACCAAATATATCCAAAAAAAAATAAGGTTTTAACCTCAAGTCCCAATCAGAACCAAACAAACAAACAAACCAATACACCACAAAAACGAAAACACTAATTTAAAGAAGAGGGTCTCGATCATCTGATTTATCACATACATCAATAAAATCCAATTTTATTTTCCTTTTCTTAAAACTTCTGGAGAAACCCAAGAGTCAAAACTCCTGTTCAAATGGTGGCATTGGTAAATACCATGCATTTACAACTCAATATGAGTTTGATAATGGTAACATTTATGAAGCGTTGACAATGGTGTGCGTCTTAAGAGACCACTTTCACTTCTAGAAATGAATGTGCACGTTCATGGGGAGGACAAGAGGCATCTCACGTGGGAATTAGGTAGCAGGGTGGATTTGCAAATTTGGAAATCAAGCGAAGTGACTGGGTAATTAATAAAAAAAAATCTAGAAAGAATGAGTGGCAAATAAAATACTCATTCACACAGTGATTAGGTAAAGATTCATTGCTTTATATTAAGATAGAAGAGTGAATTAAGGAAAAAGATGCAGAATATATGCAACTGTTCTAGAGTGTTTGTTCAAATGTTAAATCAATCATTTCAAGAAAAAAAGCTCCAAAGAGAATACAGAGAATTAATAGAAGCTTGTACAGTTGAAGACAGTACAGTCAATAGATTGATGTAACATTACCAATAGCTGTGTGGTTGAAGAAGTGGCACTTCCAATCAATGTTGAAATTATAAAGTCAGTGTGTAGATCTTTTAGTGACAGCTTCAACATTATTCATATTATGGAGATTTGATTTGTTTATATTGTTGTCGTAGATAGTTGTTAGGATTCTTTGATTATCTGAGCTATCTTAGAGGTGAGATTATCATGTTTATCGATTTAGTTGCAGATGATTTTTCAGATAAGTAATCTGTTTTGTAAGTTCATAATTGCGCATTTAATTATACTCTTCTCAAATGTTTTTGATTATATAAAACATTTTCGACCCCTCTCAAATATTTATATGATAAACAAGTTTATATTTAAATTTAAGATTTGAGGTTCACGTTGATCAAATAATAGTACATCATTCCTAAAGATATCATAAAATATAAAGAAAAAACTTAAAAATAGTTCATTTTATTTAATCATTAGTAATGAGACTTACTTGTAATGAATAATGTCATAGGGAGAAAAAACAAAAAAGCTTTTAGTACAACAGTCCTCTCACTCAATTACCTACTAACTTTTTTTTTCTTTGATACATTCTTTATGCATGTGGAAAAATATGTTGGAGAATAAGGATAAATTTACACTCAATCCCATCTACCAAAATATTTATTTTAATATTACTTACTCTAGTTATATTACTCATAGTACATGTTTCAAATGTGTTTTGGCTAGTTGTTGTACAAGGGTTTGGGCCCTTTCAATCCTATTTATCAATATAAAAAATATTACGCACTTTAAATTTTATTATTTGTTTAACATAAACATTAAAAAATTAATATATATTTAAATATGATTATATGATCACCAAGCTTATGTTTTTGATATTAATTTTAATATTTTCTTAAAATATGGATTCAAACTTGACATATACTTGTACTTACAATTGAATAAACATAGACCATTCTACCAAATATCTTTCGACAAATTTACACTTTATCAGAGAGTGATATGTGAACTCCTAAGAAACATCTAGATAATTTCCTAAAATCCAAACTCTCTCACACCAAGTAGTAAACCAATTAACCAAGTTATAATCTCATGTCAAATTAACCAAGGTTAATCCTCAACAATCCATGGTGACAAGGTTGAGTTCCAATCAAGGACTTGCAAAGAATGAGACAAAGGTTGAGTTCGAATCATAGACTCTCAAAGAATGAGACACCATGAAAGAGAAGAAAGAAAAAATGAATAATTTCCCAACACTTGTCAAGACACACCATTGCAAAAAATGAGACAAAAATTGAGTTCCAATCAATGACTTGCAAAGAATGAGACACCAAGAAAGAAAAAATAGATAATTTCCCAAACACTTGTTTCAACAATCAATTTTATATTCTATTTATACCTAAAATCTGATCCAATTGCATCATCTCATTCATCACCCATATTTTATTACATTAAAACTGTGGATGTAGAGAAGTCTCCAATAATTCAAACTCCTCTGAGTTGATAAGGGAGAAAGTCAACATGGGTAGGAAAGAGTAGGTTGGGTAGGACACCTACATGATGCCAATTGGACTATAAATCATGTCCAAATCACATACTCAGAGTCTGACTATTGGGGGGATAATCACATAGAACCGCCATTGCACCGAGTCCATACAGTTTTCTTCTGCATAAAGAAAGCATTAAATATGTATTGTGGGTCCTAAACCAGGGATACTAAAAACATGGCCTTGGAATAAAAGCCCAATGGCATAACTTTCAAACACGAGCTCTGTTACAGTGCTTTGAAAAAGGAAACCAGTAAATTAAAAAAGATTTTTAAATGTGTGGCTTCAACTCCAGTTCCGTGTGAAATTGTCTCTCTCCCAAAAACTCCATTTAAAGAATAGTTAACACGTTTTGTTTTCATGTGAAATGCTTTCAATCCTCGCCATCATCAGCACTAATGAGCAGTCAAAAGAGTGATTGGTAGGTTTAATTACAGTTTTTTTAAAAGATTTTGTGATTTATTTTTTGGGTTCAATTTGTTTTTCTTTAAATTTGTTTTGGGTCAAAGTAGGCTTATGGCTTATGTGTGACAAGTGGATGTTTGATTGTAATTCGAGAATTAAATATTCGTTATTAAATTTATAATTGTGAAGTTTTGACGAATTTATGTTTGGTTTCTGTTTTACTTCAGTCTCAAACTCGTAGTTTTGATCGTTGCACATCTTGTATGGATTGTTTTGAACATGATCTACAATCTTTTATTTTTGTTCTTTTAGTCTTCTAAATCGTGTTTGCTTCTGATATTTGAGAATGGTGGTGTTTGAAAGAACGGTTAGGACATTCTATTCTAAGGGAAGCCAACTAGCTTTTCACCTTGTGCCTTTTTTGTTAGGAAAGGTCTCTCAACTTTGCATCCTACTCAAAAGAACATAAGTTGCAATTGTAGACACCTAAATATTTTCTTAGTATACCCGTATCTTAATCAACTAAATAATACATCTTCTAGTCAAAATCACCTTCGCCTTATGACCCTCAATTAAATGATCTTATTATTTAATTAATTAGTTCATTTTTCATTTCACACAAACATATAAATATTTATTATTTAGACCTATTTTCCACCTCACATATGATTAAAATAATTAAATAAAATTATTATTTAGCTGCAACTATATTCTCTCCACCAAACACCAAGAATAAAGGACACCTAAGAACATGTTTCCCATATCCCTCATGGTGCCAATATTCTCTCCACCAACTTCCATGAATAAAGGGGTCCTAGATACACTTGTTTCTTACATCTCTCATGGCTGCAACTATTTACTAAATTTGATAGATGTATTCTAGCCCTTCACATTCCAACAACCTCCATCACAACCCTCCATTCTCTTTGCAATCCTAGGGGAATCCTTTTATTCATTTTATCATTGATCTCTCGATCACATCTCCGCCATTCATTGCCTCTTCCAAAAAAATTATAAATTGGGGCACATTCTCATCCATTTTATCTATTTATTTTTCTTTTATGTCAAGTCAAAATAGGTACCTTTGTGCAACAACATCCACATCCCAATCACTTGGAACAAATCGAATTCACAATGGAGTTTTATGGTAATATTGTCTTGAGTGCTTGGATTTTTCTCTTGTTTTGAACTTCATTTTGTGAGTTCTATATCTAAGGTTTGTAATAACTTAGAGTAAGTATCTTTTGTTTTGCATTTGTTTTCTGGTTCAATTCTAAATTGTTGCATACAACAATTTTTGGATCATAAAACCAAAAAAAGGGGCTTCAATTATAACAACATGAAACTCTGAGACCTTCAATTTAATGAAGGGGATTCAATTAGCTTCTTGAATCAAAAGTGATGGCCTCTAGAAGTTAGGCTCCCACATTACAAATGTAAGAGCATCTATAACACATAGGAGCATTGTAAAAGGGAGACACTTTTGGACCAACTTATGATGCATGTTTTGACATGTAATAAGATATTTTTGAATAGTTATAACTTGGAGCCAAAATGGAGTGTTGGGTTAGTGAATGGAGTATAAAAATATTATTATAGGTGTAAAAAATATGTTATTTTTATCTTGTGGACTCATATTAATATTTGAGAGGTCAATTTTGAAAAGTGATTTAGGTGCCATATTTTGGGTGGTTTTAGCACATAGTTTTCTAATTACTATTTCATGGTTTCATGTATTTCTTCTTTTATTTATTGAGGGCTTGAGATGGAGGTTTCACAATTTAGTTTTGCAAGCATTGTTATGCTATCAAGATATCTCTAGATATGTATGTTGATATGCTCTTATATGAAGTATTGAGCATGGATTTGTATTTTAACCCTTTACATGTTGATGTTAATATAATTGGTTCAAGATTTAGAGGCTCAATTTTTTCAAAAGAGTTTTCCCAAGGTATATGTTTTGTTATGGTTGTGTGTTCATTATTTTTGTGTTTAAATTGTTCATCTTTTTCTATTTACACATCTCTCCTCTTATATTAATTATGAAAATTTTCTCTAGCCTTATTTTATTTGTCAAGTCTTTTGAATAATTTGATAATTGAAACATACTCGAAGACACACCAAACAAATATATATATATATATATATGCTTGTTCAATTATGATCTCCAATGCTAATGCAATTTATTCTCTAATGATATGTGAATGTCTTGATATTGGATGATTGAAGTGTACTATAGCTTTGTCCTTTTATATAATATCCTAGCATGCAAATTGAAATTGAAATATTTTATGCTTGTGTTGACGAGAAATGACTAGTTGGAAGCAATTTAGTTTACACCTATAGTTAAATTTGATTTAAGATTATCAGGATCAATCTCATACACGTTTTAAATCAAGTTCAAGATCACACATGTAGTTTTGGACCAAAACTAGAAACGATAGATTTGAGGGTTGGGTTTGAATCACCAAGGAACACATCCTCATAATCAAGTAATGTACAAGTTGTCCAAATGGAAACTCTTACACGTGAATATGCCATTTGGACACTAGTGATTATATTAGGGAAAAACAACCAAATTAAGTGGAGAATATGAATGGGAAAAGGTACTAGGGATGCACTTTTCACCCTTACATTTTTTCCTACTTTGACTTTCATGTCAAAATAAATAAATAGTCAACATGAAAGTAAATGAAAAGAACATATAAAAATGATGGATATGGAAGATGGCATGCAAGTGATCCTTGTAGTGATAGCTCCATCTTCAAACATGCAAGTACAACATTCCATGAGTAGCATCTTAATAAGAATCTAAATTAGTCACAAGAAACTACTTAATAATGCCAAAAAAGAATGTATAAAATTAAAAATATGGGTATAAGATTGTGACTAGATTGCTTTAACCCAAAAGAGAGTGGTCTATGACTATAAATGTGAAGGATCCATCATGGATGTAGGGCTATGAAGGAGCCAACATAACAAAATTCATATGGATGTGAAGGGTCCATCATGGATGTAGGGTTATGAAGGAGATATCATAACAAAAATAAAGTACTGTAGGGTTGCAAAGGAGACATCACAAACAAAATTGAATGGTGTGGGGCTTTAATAGAGCTATCATAACTAAAAGTGAAAAATTCAAGGATATGAAGGAGCCACCATATGTTGCATGTATATGCAAATAAGTGTTGTCATTGATATCTATTGGTGAATAATATTTTTGCAAGAGCATGAGTAGATGCCAGTTGGTGTTGAAGATGAACAATTGGTTTTTTCTATGCTTTGATTTGATGCATTATGTTGTCATCAGTTAAGCTATTGATGTTAACCTCTAGTTTTTCTTTGATAAGCTTCTATCTATGGATGTAGTAGTACTGAAGATGATTTGGATATGTCTCTGGTGCTTGGTTTCCAAGTGCTTTTGAGAAAACTTGACAAAAGAGGAAACATTGTGTGCAGTGTTGTTCTGGCTTACAGAGAGATGTTCTAGTTTTGCTCTGCATTTCCTCTAGGTTGAAGATCTTCTTGTGTGATTTGGATATGTTGGTGAGATGTGTTTAGAGGTGTTATATTCAAGAGAGGGTGTGTTGGATCATTATACAATAGAAGTTGTGTTCACCAATGTGTGGCTATGCATTATAGAGGTGTCTGAGAGAAATTTTTATAATTCGTGTTTCTTTGCAATTATGTTTCAGGTCTTGCAATTTTAAAGGTGTATTAATGGTATTGGTAGTTTACCTCAGTCAAGAGGGTTTAAGATTTGGTGCTTTAGAAGATAGTTTTTCAAGTAATAGTGTATGGCAGAGTTGTCTGAGTGTACTGGGTTTGTACATTCTTCATTTGAGAGTTATTGTGAAGGAGTTTGTTGGATTTCAGGGTGTTTGTGGAATATTCTAGATTGTGTTCAAGTGTGTTGTATAGTTCGCAAGTCATCCTTAGGTTTGAGGAAGTGTGTACTTAATTGATCAATGGTGTTTGCATGGGTAATAGTTGACCTGGTATTTACACTACATGCAAACGATAAATATTGTTTATGGTAGCATGTGGTTGAGTGGTGTTGTTGGTTTGGGTCCCAATTAAGTTTTGATGTAGTCCACATTCACTTCTATCTGCCACGGAAGTGTTTTGGCATTGACCTAATTTGAATTTACACGTTTGAAGTGCATAGCCAACCTTGGAGAGGGTTTCAAGGTTAAGGACAGTATAAGTATGAGTTGAATTGTTGAGAGATGTCAAAATAGATGCAAGAGATGTGAATGGTGTGAAGTGAAAAATTGTAAAGTGTGAAATTGAGCATAACAGTACAAACTTTCAAGTGTTGGATTACCAGATGCAGTAAGAAAAAGGTGCCCATAATCATTCAAATAGATTGCAAAGGTGTTGGAGCTATTGTGGCAGATTCTTTGTTGCATTGAGATCATATTATTTGTGTAAAATTTCTTCTCTATCTTCTTTTCTATTCCAATAGTGAGCCTTTTGGCAGTGAGCCCTTCGACAGTGAGCCCTATTGTATTCGGTGTTGGAATTACTTATATTGTGAGCTAATCCTCATCATGGTTTTCCCACCTTGGGTTTTCCATGTAAATTTGGTGTTCTTTTTTGTTTGGTGTTGAGCTATTTAAGTTTCTATTATTTACATTTCATGATTAATTCATTATAACAGATTAAGGGTTTAATGAATGAATGTGGATTTGAATATTAATGAGGGTTTTGAAGTCTTAGGTTACAACTGATTCACCCCCCCTCTCATTTTTCTTATGCATTTCAACAATTGGTATCAGAGCAAGGTTCCCCGGAGAAAAGCTTAACCGCTTGAGGTAGATCTGGGATGGTGCATAAGGAGATCCCTATGTTTGATGGCACAAACTATGCATTCTGGAAGGCAAAGATGGAAGGCTATTTGGTTTACCTTGGATATGATGTTTTTCAGTCAGTGAAGAATCAATATACCATACCTACAAACAAAATGAGCACAAGTGATGAGATCAAGGCCCATGAAACAAATGGTAAAGAAACCTTTTTTTCTCTTGAGTAGTCTTGCAAATTTTGAATTAGTGAAAGTTATGGATCTAAAAACTACTAAAGAAATTTGGGATAAGTTGGAAAGTATTTATGAAGGAGATGATATGGTCAAAGAAGCTAAGATACAAAACTTGAAAACCACATTTGAGAACTTGCGGATGTCTCAAGATGAAAACATTACAAGCTATATGCAGAGGGTAGATGAAGTGGTGAGCTCCATTAGAGGTCTTGGAGGAAAAGTCAAAGAAGCAAAAGTGGTAAAGATAATTCTTAGAACCCTTACTAAAGCTTATAGTTATAAAGTTGTTTCTATTGAGGAATCTCAAAATCTAGATCAATATTCTAGAGATCAATTGTATGGCTCTTTAACTATATTTAAAATAAGAGAGTTTGGTACTAGTAGTGGTGCAAAAGTTGAGACTTCTTTTAAGGATGCAAAAATAGAGAAAACTGAAGAACCGGATCAAGAATATATTGATGAAGTGGAAGCTAACTTTTTAAGAAGGATGAGAAGAGGTACTACTAAATACAGAGGTAAATTACCTTTTAAATGTTTCAATTGTGGAAAGATAGGACACTATGCTTCAAGATATTCAAACAGAGTTGTGAATGAGAAAAATAAGGAGAACAAAGTTAAGATGATTAAGAAAATCTATTATGTTAGAGAAGATGCAAGTATTTTTGATGATGAATTTTATTATGGAGATGATGATGATGAATGCTTCTTCATGGATTTAAAAGATGATTATGTTTCTTCTAACTTTGAAAGATGTGTGAAGGAATGCCCTTCAGAGAGAAAGGATAAGGCTAAAGGTACTTTAGTATCAGCTTTTCATGCTAGACAAGATAAGAACTATTGGATCATTGACAGTGGTTGCTTTAATCATGTGACTAGAGACAAGAGTAAGTTTGTTAAACTTTAAAAATATAATGGAGGATTTGTTAGATTTGTTGATGATTCAGGTGCTAAGATTTGTGGAATAGGTTCATTTAGTTTTGATGACAAGCATAATACTCAAGATGTTTACTATGTTAAAGGTTTAAGGAATAACTTCTTGAGTGTTGGAAAAATGTGTAGCAAGGGATATAATCTTGTGATGGTGTGGAGCCTGATCAGTCTCCAAGTGGGAGATTGTTGGTATGTGGCGACTGATCATGCTATACTGTATAGCCCATGGTATACTGTACACCCTGGGTCCTAGGGAATTGTGATTACTGTTGGAAAAGGAAAAATCAAATTTGAAAATGTTTATTAAGCTTTAAGGGTGTTGATGGATATAATTTTTATTTATGATTTATTCTGCTCTATGCATTTAATTGTTAGATATCTGCCATCTCTAATAACAAATCTTATGTGATTGGATGTGAGATCATAAAAGGGTCTAAAACTGTGATGTTGCTGGAAGAAGGACATTTGAAAATGTTTATTAGCTTAAGGGTGTTGATGGTAATTTTTTTATGACTCAGAGCAATGAAAGTTGGTTATGGCATAGCAGGATGTGTCACATTAATTTTGATAACTTGGTGAGAATCGGTTTAGTTCAATAAGTGAGATATTTGGTAAAGATTACAAAGCCTATCAATGTTGTCTAGAAGGATTGTCAGATTGGAAAGAAAACAAGAAGTTTCAAAGGAAAAGAGAAATATTCTATCGAATTACTATAATTGGTGCATATAGAACTGTGTGGTCCTACAAGAACAAGAAATCTCCAAGATGACAGGTATTTCATGTTTTTTATTGATGATTATTCAAGAATGACATGGGTTACTTTTCTTAGAGAAAATCTGAAGCCCTAGATAGATTCAAATCATTTAAAGTTATGGTTGAGAATGAAATGGATGTGAACATCAAGTGTTTAAGGTCTAATAGAGGTGGAAAGTTTTCCTCCAATGACTTTTAACATGATTTGTGAGAATCATGGCATAAAAGGCACTTATCTACACCTAGGACACCTCAAAAAATGGAGTGGTTGAAAGGAAAAATATAACTATTCAGGAAGCTTCAAGGACTATTATGAAAGAAGAAAATATAATGGAAGTCTAGTGGAGAGAAGAAATTCATACTGATGTTTACATACTTAACAGAGTTCAAGCTAAGGAAAACAACACAAAGACTCCCTATGAGTTGTGGTATGTAAGGATACCTATTCTTAAATACTTTAGAGTGTTTGGAAGAAAATGTTATATTAGAAGAGATGAAAAGAATTTGGGAAATTTTGATGCAAGTTCTAATGAAGGAATCATCCTTGGATATTCTACTAAAAGCAAAGCCTACTAGTGCTACAATAAAAGATTAAGAAAGATTGTTGAGAGTGCAAGTGTCAAGGTTGATGAAATTTTTTGAAACTCAGTGGTGGTAGATGGATATGAATTAGATGAACCTAAAAAAGAGAAGACTAATGAAAAGGAAGTATAATTTGAAGAAGAGGAAGAAGCTTCAAAATAGATTCCTAGAACCCCAAGTATACGCATAGAAATTATTTTGAAGAATAGATCATTGGAGACAAGAGAAAAGGTGTACTAACAAGAAGGTTTAAGAAGATGTAAATTTGTGTCTACCTTCTAAAGTTGAACCTAAAACAATAATTGAGGCATATGCAAAGATGAACATTGGATGAAAGCTACGAAAGAAAAACTATTGGAGATTGAGAAAAATTAGACTTGGGAACTTGTCCCAAGACCAAAAAACAAAAACATAATTGGATCTAAGTGGGTGTTCAGAAACAAACTAAATGAGAATGGAGAATTGGTAAGGAACAAAGCAAGGCTTGTGTGTAAAGTCTATTCACAAGTTGAAGGAATAGATTTTGAAGAGACATTTTCCT
Organism: Sequoia sempervirens; assembly: GCA_007258455.2. Classification (NCBI taxonomy): domain Eukaryota; kingdom Viridiplantae; phylum Streptophyta; class Pinopsida; order Cupressales; family Cupressaceae; genus Sequoia; species Sequoia sempervirens. The sequence goes on along the minus strand of VDFB02058242.1, from coordinate 574,729,959 downwards.
CGATGGCAAGAATGAAAGCTATTAGGATGTTTTTGGCTTTTGCAACATATAAGGATTTCAAATTTTATCAGATGGATGTAAATTTTTCTTTCTTGAATGGAGAATTGGAAGAAGAATACATGGAACAACCAAAAGGATTTTACTAATCAGATAAACCTAATATGGTTTGTAGATTAAAGAAGGAATGGTATCGATTGAAGCAAGCTCCCAGAGCTTGGTATGCCAGGTTGGATAAGTATTTGACACAATAAGGATTCAATAAAGGTACCACGGATAGTAACCTTTACTTTAAGGATGAAAAAGATCAAATTTTGATTGTAGTTGTGTATGTTGATGACATAATTTTTTGGAGGAAATGAAGCTATGTGCAAGAAGTTTGTAGAAGAGATGCAAAAAGAGTTTGAGATGTCTATGTTTGGGGAGATGAGTTTCTTCCTTGGGCTATAAATCAATCAGACAAATAAAGGTTATTCATTTCACAATCAAAATTTGTCAAAGAGATGTTGAAGAAGTTTGTAATGGAAGACTACAAACCAGTATGTACTCCTATGGTCACTAGTTGTAAGTTGAGCAAGAATCATGAATCTCCTAATGTTGATCAAAGCAAGTATAGATCAATGATTGGTGGACTACTATATCTAACCGTAGCTACTAGACTGGATATCATGCATGTAGTTTGTCTTGTGGCTAGATTTCAAGAAGATCCTAGAGAATCACATGTTGCAGCAGTGAAGAGGATATTTATATACCTAAAGGGCACTCCAGATCATGGCTTGTGGTATCTAAAGGATACTAATTTCACATTAAGTGCTTCCATAGATGCAAATTGGGTTGGTTGTGTGGATGACTGAAAGAGTACAAGTGGTGGTGCATTCTTTCTTAGATGTAGATTGGTGTCATGGCTAAGTAAGAAACAAGATTCAATTTCTTTATCTACTTCAAAGGATGACTACATTGTGACAACATCTTGTTGCACACAAGTTTTGTGGATGAGGAAAACATTGAAGGATATAAAATTAGTGTACAATGAGCCTATTTCTATCTTTTGTGACAATACAATTGCATTAAAAATTTCAAAGAATCTAGTGATGCATTCAAGGACAAAACATATTTCAATCAGATACCACTTTTTAAGAGAGAAGGTTGTGGAGAATGAAGTGAAGATTGAATATGTGCCTACAAAGGATAAAATTGTTGATATATTCACTATGGCTCTTCCTAAGGATACTTTTGAGTATCTTTGAGAGAATTTGGTGGTTATTTCCCCTCCTTCTTTGAACTAGATGCATAAGGAGATGCATCAATCTAGTGGATCTCAAGATTCATTCTTTTTTTGGATTGATGTTGGTGGCTACCTCTGAGGGGGAGTAGGTAGTGGCATTGTTGGTTGTTGCAGTCAGGGGAGTAAGTGTTGTCATTGTGCAATTATTGTTGATATAATACAGTTTTGTGTATGCTCCTAAGGGGGAGTATTCAAAGAAGTAAAGGAAAGGTGTTGTAGATCAGTTGTAAGCAAGTTGTTTGATGAGAAAGGAAAATAATATAATAGTACAAATATTATGTCCTTTTCCATTGATGTCAAAGGGGGAGAGAGAATCATGTGAAAAAATCATGAACACAGGGGGATAAAGAAACATGTGAAAGGAAAATTCAGTTGAAGAAGAGAGTCATGTAAAGGGGAGAATGAGTAAAGAGAAAAATAAACATGTATGTTTAGATCTGTTGTGTCTTTGATGGTTTTTCACATCATGTGTTGCCATCAATGACAAAGGGGGAGATTGTTGCAAGTATATGCAGATTGGTGTTGGCATTGATGTCGACAAGCTTGTGTTTTCATTGATGTCTATTGGTGAATAAGATTGTTGCAAGAGTATGAGTAGTTTCCAATTAGTGTTGAAGATGAATAATTGGTGTTTTCTATGCTTTGATTTGTTATATTATGTTTTCATTAGTTAAGCTACTGATGTTAACCTTTTGTGTTGCTTTCATAAGCTTCTATCTATGTATTTAGTACTGAAAAAGATGATTTAGATATGTCTCCGGTGCTTGGTTTCTAAGTGCTTTTGAGAAAATTTAACAAAAAGAGGAAACAATGTGTCACCATGTTGTTCTGGGTTACAGAGAGATGTTTTGGTTTTGCTCTCCATTTCTTCTAGGTTCAATTCCTTCTTGTGCAATTTGGATATGTTGTTGAGAGGTGTTTAGAGGTGTTATATTCAAGAGAGGGTGTGTTGGATCATTGTACAATAGAAGTTGTGTTCACTAGTGTGTGACTGTGCATTATAAAGTTGTTTAGGATAAATTTTGTTTGCTTCACGTTTCTCTACAATTATGCTTTAGGTCTTGCAATTCTAAAGGTGTATTGATGGTTTTGATAGTTTACCTCATTCAAGAGGGTTTGAGGTTTGGTGCTTTGGAAGATAGTTTTTTCAAGTAACAATGTATGGCAGAGTTGTCTAAGTGTATTGGGTTTGTATATTCCTTAGGTGAGATTTATTGCAAAGGAGTTTTTTGGATTTTAGGGTGTTTGTGGAATATTCTAGATCATGTTCAAGCATGTTGTATAGTTCTCAATGTTAGAAAAACCATGTAGAAGTTGAAAAACCAACTTCACAGTCCCCAAGATCACCTACATGCAAGATGGATACCTGTCACATGCAAAAGATATGAAGAGCCAAAAATGATGTTCTGTAAACCTCTCAGTAAAAATGCATTAAGAGAATCGATTATTACAAAGTGATCAATCCTTATAGAAGGAGATCAAGAAACCCTAAAAGGGAAACCCTAAATGAAACCCTAGTGTGCACACTTAATAATTAATAATTAATTAATTATTAATGTGCCTAAGTTTAGCTTAAGTAATAAAGAGGAATAAGTGACTTAATTAATTAATCAATGTGATGTAATTAATTAAGCATAATAACTTATTACTCTAACACTCAAGTCGTCCTTGGGTTTGAGGAAGTGTGTACTTAATTGATAAATGGTGTTTTCACGAGTAACGATCGACTTGGTGTTTACACTAAATGCCAAGGATAAAGATCATTTGTGGTAGTGTGTGGTTGAGTGGTGTTTCTGATTTGGGTCCCAATTAAGTTTTTATGTGTTCAACATTCACTTCTATCTGCCATGAAAATGTTTTGGCACTAACCTAATTTGAATTTGCACGTTTGAAGTGCATAAATGATCTTGTAGAGGGTTTTAAGGTTGAGGATGGTATAAGTATGAGTTGAATTATTGAGAGATGTCAAGATAGATGCAAGAGATGTGAATGATGTAAATTTAAAAGTTATAGAGTGTGAAATTGAGTAGAGCAGTGCGAAATTTCAAGTGTTGGATTACCAAATGCAGGGAGCAGAAGGTTTCTACAATCATTCAAACAGATTGTGAAGGTGTTGGAGCTATTATGGTTGATTCTTTGTGTAACATTTCTTCTCTATCTTTTTTTCTATTATGTCAGTGAGCCTTTCTTCTTTGGGAAATGAGCCCTTCGGTAGTGAGCCCTATTGTATTTAGTGTTGATACTACTTATATTGTGAGCTAATCCTCACTGTGGTTTTTCCCTACTTAGGTTTTCCACGTAAATCTAGTTTTCTCTTGTGTTTGGTGTTGAGTTGTTTAAGTTTTTGTTATTTGCATTTCATGATTAATTCATTATAATAGATTAAGGGTTTAATGAATGAATGTGGATCTGAATGTTAATGAGGGTTTTGATTTTTTAGGTTACAACTTATTCACCCCATCTCTCAGTTGTCTTGTGCATTTCAACACTATAACCATGAAATTCTATTAGTGATATTATATTTTTACCTCTAGTTGGTTGCATGCAAATGATGTCAAGAATTGGAGAGAAGAACAAGTAATATGTAAAAATATATGATCACATAAGTGTATATCATATATTATGTGATAATTTAAGATAATATAACAAGATGTAATCATGAAAATAGATTTTATGGGAAATAAGGTGACCCCTAATTTTGTTAGATAAAAATATGTAACAAAAGGTATGTGTCATGTAAGGTTCAATCATATAAGCATTTAGGTGAATGTAATGTAGGATTTAATTATGTAATATCCAAGTGATTTTGATTTCCATCAAAGAAGATAAGTAATATAAATCTAGGATGGCCCCCAAGTGGGTAAATATAGCATGCATCATAAACAAAAGTAACATGTGAAAAGCATACAAATAAAAAAGAGACAAGATTGTTGGAATGACGGTTCTTGTTGCACCAAAAGGTTGACCCATTAATGCTTGATATAATTGTCAGAGAAAATGAACCCACATGAGCCGATTAATTCATGTCATGAATCTCGGAGGATGACACTGAACAACCAAGGGGACCAAGAGCGCACACTTGCAACAATCCCCCCAACACAACTGTGAGATTCAAACCCGTGACCCAGGCTCTGATACCAATTGTTGGAATGATAGATTCCATTGCACCAAAAGGTCAACCTGTTAATACTCGATACAACTGTCAGAGATAATGAATCAATGGGAGGCATTTAAGCCATGTCACGAATCCCAAAGGGCAGCGCAAACAACTAAGGGGACCAAGGGCACACACTTGCAACAAAGACAAAGAATAACATAGAAGTTGAAATAAAAATACCTCATAACAAATCATAAGCTCAATAATTACATAATACAATAAAAGATAAGAACAGAGAAGCACAAAAAGCAAGACTCAATAAAAAGGTGAAAGAAAAAACACAAAGCAAACAAGCTATATATTTTAGTCAACATGATAAAAGCGATTTTTAATTACTGCAACTTTACATCATCCCAAGTCTATAGGGAAAACATAAAGAGAAAATACATAGAAGATTAAAGAAATGTGACATGAACCATACAACATATATTTTCATAGTCACTTGTGTAAATATGCACCACCAAAGGTGTTTTTGCATCATCCAAATTTTAACTAAGAACATGAAAACAAAATAAACATAAAAATAAATAAAAGAAAGGAAAAGGCCAAGGTATCAACCAATGGTCTTCAAATAATACTCCCCAAGTAGACCATTCTCATCCCAATCATGAATATCAATGCCCTTATATTGAATCTATGAATAATATAATAGGCACTCCCCATCATTGTGTAAGGTGGTATTGCTAACAAATATGCTAGAAAGAGGCAATAGTTTTTATTTTCCTTTGTCTAACCATTGTTCATTTTTCTTTGAAGGCACATACACTTCTAAGTTGAAAATTTGTTTATTATTTCTTTATTTATTTGGAATGCAAGTGGTTTAAGATAATTTTGAAGATTAAGTAAATATATAACTAATATGCATAATACCTTTGTTCTTTCAAAAAAATACTTTAAAACAATTTTTATTATTTAAGAAAATGTATTAGTTTTCTCACTAAAGAAGCAATGCATAGTACCTTGGAAGTACATTGGGAGGTGAGAAGATTTCTTGGAGGAATAAATGTGAATTAAAAATTCACATGCTTGGGAGAATCTAGTGGATAAGAGAAGGTCTCCAAAAAGGTGGGAGTTTGTCACATGTGACTTGATGTGACAAGTCAAAGATTCTAGAAGATGCATGGGAAAAGGGGATTCTAGGAGGAATAAAATGTGAATTAAAAATTCACATGGGGAAGAGGGGAACCTAGGATGAATAAAAAGGAATTAAAAATTCCTTAGGGGATGGGGAGAGTTGACCAAGGTACTGATTAGGCTTAACTAATCAGTAATCAGAGGATAATTAGGGGTTAATGAGGATTAGAAGCCAACTTGCAAAATTTGGAGGATGTGACACAACCTAATCAAGGATTAAGCATGTGCACATCCCTAATGAAGAGATTAGGAGATGGATTAGATGAAAATGACATGTGAGGGATTTAATAAATGTATTATTTATTTAATTCATTTGATAAAAAGGGGATTAAGGAGGGTAAGGTATTTAATTGTTAATTAAATACTATAGGGATTTGGCATAATTAAGGGTATTAATTAAATAATAGTAATATTACTTAATTAATGCAAATAAAAGGATGTTTAGATGAAAGAGGATAAATTTGGATAAATTAATTGTCCAAATTTAGGTGTCTACAACCATATTTGTTACAGAAAGATATTGTCCCTAAATCAGAATTGACTTCATGCATATGTATATGTAGCTTCATCAATTCATTTTTGTCAGTGAGACTATTTTGTAATCAAATGTTTTAATTGGGCGGTGATCCCACCGGCAGTGAGCCTTACCTGCAGTGAGCCTTTATAAAAATCACCTTAACTAGTGTCACCTTAATCAATGTTCTATAATTGAGAATTAACATTCTTCATGGTTTTTCCCTTCTTGGGTTTCCATGTAAATTTTGGTGTTCATTATGCATGGTGTTGTTATGTGCTTTCATGTTCATATTTGTTTGATTATTATCTGATTGATTTAAGCTTGCTCTGGCTTAATTAAAGCGATGAAAATGGTTTTATGATAACTAATTCACCCCCCTCCCAGTTATCTAGATTATTCAACATCTTGGTCTATTAGTATCTCTAGGGCTATCAATTAATATTTCAATACAACCAACAGCATAATCTTTTTCAATCTCATAGCCTAGCTCAGGAATCCATATGGTTCTAGGTTCAACTGCCTTGATAATACAGTAATCAGTAAATACCAGAAATGTTATGTCATTCTTATATCTTGTCACTAGATCTCTTGGAATTATTCACCTTCTATTCATTCTTCTCTAAAATTTTCCAAAGAATGCAACAAGGGCATCACCTTGTGCATCCAAATCTCCAATATTTCTCATTATATCTCTAATTTCATGTGCAACCAATTTGGTATTCAACCAATTTGGTATTCACCCAAACAATTTCTCCTACAATAGGAACTTCCCTCATAAAGTAAAAGGTTAAGCATATTATCAATGTTCCATACCTAAATGTGCACTTCTTCTTGATAGCATTCAAATTCTTCAATAGTTGTTTTTGGAGAAACTCATAGAGATCATATTCAGTCCTTTTCTCAACCATCTCTAAAGCTATGCCAATTGCAGTGGCAGAAACATCATTGTCACCAAAAATCAAGTGTGCAATAACCATACTCACATATTAAATTGTCAAATTATTGATTTCAGTACCCGTATTCTTTCTCAATCCTTTTCCTTTGTCAGGTTTACATACTGGAGTAGGTTTGGAGGAAGATAGACCAGTAACATCTCTAATTGCTTCTTTGGATATCCTATTAGAATCATAAAGAAACACAAAATGATCATGAAACCTGCTAGTGCCACTCTAATGCATTTCACTTTATTGCTAAAATCAAGAAACTGATGCCACACATCTAATTTCATCTTCGTTAATACATTGTGCTCTAGTTTCAAGGTATAATCTTCTCCAATTAACTCTTCAAACCACAATATGTGTGTTTTTCTATAAGAAGGATCTTCCAAATCCCTATGAAAATATATCCCAATGTCTTAAGTAGGAATTACACCAAGGGGAACTTTCAAAAATGCACCCAAGGGGTCGAGTTCTAGGGTTTTAGTAGGGTACTTCTTAAACTGTGGTTCTGATCTCTCTTAATTATCCACAACTTGAGGTGTATCCATCATATTTAACTAAATTCAATGAATAATTCATAGAGGATAATGTACAACAACAGTTACTTACCTTTTTCTTGCACACCAAATCCAAACTGTAAAATTCTATAGAATGGAAGTGCTTTGGACTCTTCAAGCTTGCTCCACACTACTTCTCTTCTAAAATTTCCTTTCATCGAATTATTTTTCCTTGACACACTTAAATTTATTTCTTCAATCCCATTTATTTCGGCAATAAATGCTTCATATCACATGTACATGTCCTCGTAATTTGTGTGTACTTTCATCTTTTCAAGCTCTATAATATTCCTTCTTCACACATGTCCACTTAAAATTCCTTTCACATGAGATCTTGAATTCGTCATATTCAATAAATGTATTTTTATCACACCATGACACCATATACTGGTAGGGGATATTAAATTTTCTAATATTGCTCCCCCTAAGCCACTACCTAGGTTTAATTTTTGGCAAGATTATCTACACCGGACAACGACATAGATGAAATTGAAAATTTTGCTTCTTCTTGCTTCTCAGATTCTCCTTCTTTTCTCTAGATATTTTCCATTTCCTTCTTAACTTCTGTTGGATCAATCTTACTAATTGGTTCATATCTCTTTACAGGATAGTTCTTTTTCACATTTTTGCTTCTATAGACTTTGGTAAAGTGTCTCGGTTTGCTGCAATTATAAAAAACAACATTCTTCCACCCAAATTTTTCCTTTATTCAATCTATATCTGCACTGGTTATCCTTGTGTCCAAATAAGTTGCAGTGAAAAAAGTAACCTTTCAAGGGATAAAGCATTTTTTCAACACCTAACTTCTACACTCTATCACTTTATGTCCAATTCTTTTGCATTTAAAATATTGACGGGAGAATGATAAAGCATTTTGACTCATTCTATAATTTTCTTTTATTATATTTCTATAATATTTTTCCCTATGTCCAAATCTATTGCAAGAATAGCAGATACCATTAAAAGATGAGTACCTTGGTGCATTAGGTTGTCTGATAGGAGTCCTTTTGGTATTTCTTCTTTGATTCTTCCTTTGATTGTCAACCTTGTTAGAGGATTGATTTGCTTTTGAACTTTTTCCTTCTTCAAGTCCCAAACCACTTTTGTTCTTAGAAGGTTTTTCCCCTACAATTAGCTCATCCAACCTTGTAGAACTTGTTTTAAATTTTTCCTCATGACCTCTTGCTTTCTCCATATTTGATCTTAAAGTTACCACTTCTTGTTCAAGCTTTACACATTCATCCATCTTGTTGTCTACCTTCACATTCAAGCATTCCTCAATTCTTTTTTTCTTCCACTTGCTCTTTTAGTCTGATGATGTCCTCATTTGCTTTCTTCAATTGATCATTGACTTCTCTATGTCTTTCTTTGAGTTTCTTGATTTGTTCTTTTAGTTTCTTGATGCACTCATTTGCTTCCTTGAGGCTTTCCTTCAAATATTTTTTTTCTTCTTCAGTTCTGTCAATATCTTCAAGATCAATTTCAAGCTCACCATTATTATCTAGGATACAATCTTCTTCAATATGTTCAGCTGGAATCTCTTCCAGAGGAATATGAAATATCTTATCTGTCATTTGTTCAAATTCCAAGACCTTCCTCAAGCTGATAGACTTCTTAAGAGGAACCAAGCTTTGATACCAACTATTGAACACCTAGAATACTGAGACGGGGGGTGAATCAATATTCCATTAACCATTTACATAATCTTCATCCAAGCAATAACACAACTTCAACTGTAATAACAAGTGAAAGCATGGAATCAACACAAGATCACAACAAACATGAACACCAACATTTTTACATGGAAAACCTAAAATGGGAAAAACCACAGTGAAGGTTAACTCACAATATAATATATCCGGATATAGAATATTACAAAGGCTCTCTTTCAAGACTCATTGTCCTTGGTGGCTCACTACCTGAAGTAAATTACAAAATAGAGTATGGATCACTACTAGGAAGTGAACTGAGATAGAATCCACCTTCCTTGTGCTGGAGTTTAGTTCCAATGAAGCACAAAATACAAAAAACACTTCTCTATAAAGCGTACTCAACAATTTTGTCTACTCATTCATATAATTTTGTACATTCACACCATACAACAATCCATGCATGATCTCTCTAACTTTTCACCTTTTCCTCATTTCACTCTATGTCGCTCTCTCATATATATTATTGTATACATTCGCATATACTAATTAGAGTAGCCCTATTTCAAATCAAAATTAACTCTGTCAGATTTAACCTCGAAACATATTCATCTTCGTGCCCAACACAAGCATGTAATATATGATATCAATCAGCTCGGACATAAGATAGATCCCTTTAGCATTCGCAACACATATTTATCTTCTTAACACAAATTCATAATTAGGTCGACCGGAGTTAGACCTAAAACATCAAAGACTTCAAACATTTATGCAATTTTCCAAACGTGTAACTCCAAAAAAATTTAACACATCAAATTCTCCTTTAGATGACAACAAATAACTTATCTTCAAATCTGCAAGAAAAAACAATTAATCATGAGAAAATGTGGAATCTCCCACATCAATGCCCTATATAGAAACTCACTGTAATCCTTAGAACAGAACACTGTTATTCATATCTTTCGTATGTGTTCACATATCACCATAAAAACTTTGAAGTAAGATGAATCTCACAGCCACGAATCTATATACAAAATTGTGTAGTGATATCTTTCTTTGTGGTATAATGCAAACCAAAAAACTGACGCATTGAACCAATGTATAAACAGAACATTGTGTACCAACCTTCTGCTAACTGTATATTTCCAACTGTATGACCAAGCCAACTGAAATCTTATTTGTAGATGCAAATGATGTCAAGATAGAATGTATTATCAGCTTTTGAATAAATCTTGCAAGATAAGATAATCCAGATCAAAATACCATATCAACAAGCTTTCAGTACAAGATTGGCATAGCTTAAACCTTTTTTACCAGAGCAACTATTGATCTATACAAGTAATGTGAGTAAGGTATACTAATGTTAATGTTGACATCAATGAAAATCTTCCAATTTCCAACAAAGGTTCCACTTTTTTAGTTGGTATCAATGTTCTAAGAGGATCCTTCATTCATGTTTTACTCAGCTAGTTGAATTTTACTCTTATCCACACAATTATATCTAAAATGTTTATACTACAAAAATTAAGCCTCGAACCATTGTCAACAAGGGTATGCCTAATCCCAACTTTGTTAATAACATCCAATATTATCAAAGCATCATTTTTTTTTTGGTCTCCAAAGGGGGTAACTCATTTTGATGAAAGACAATGTCCAAGTTAGGTGAATTCATATTCTCAATAAAAGTTTCCACCTCATTTGGTTGCACACTAGGAGGGATAACAATGTTTTGTAAAGCATTTTGAAGAATTCCATTGTAAGTAGGTGATGTTTGAATCAAATCCCACAAGGATATCTTGGCAGGAGTGTTACAAAGTTGCTCAACACTTGATCAAATTCTTTACCACTATGTTGTAGAATGTTAGGTGTGGGTGGAAGATATGGTTGAGGCAATGGGATGGAAGTTGGAATTGTTTTGGTTTCTTATTATTTTTAGTTATATATGTGTGAACTATAGTATGATAACTTGGTTTTTGTGACACATGATTACTAGTAAGTTGCTTTACAAAATTTAGGATAGAACCTAGAGGTTTAGGAGGTCTTATAATGACAGGACTTTTAGGAGCTCCAAAAGGTGTTTTAGGAGGTCCAATAATTAAAGGACTCTTAGGAGGTACAAAATGGGTTTGAGGATGTCCAATAGTCAAAGGAAACCTAATAGTCACTTGTGTGTTCATAACCTCAACAGATTTAACTTCTTGTTGATGATCTTCTATTGAAGGGGTTCTAAGGTGACCTTATCATATTTATGTAAGCAAGCCATCTTACAATATTTCAAAAGAAATGTATCAATGATGTCATATTCTTGTGCCATAATATATTCTCAAGTGGGAAAATCATTGGGAGAGGGACAAAAAATATTCTCATGACTCAATGATTGGATCTTCTAACACCAAGACAACTTTGTCACATGTAGGAGAGGTATCGGGAGAAGGACAACTATGATTGTCATGATTGTCTATGATTGCATCCTCTTGTCCAACACTATCTTCCCAATTAGGAGAGGTAGGGGGAGAGAAGAAAACAATATTCTCATGACGCTCAATGATTGGATGCTCTAACACCATGACACTTTCTTCACAAGAAGGTGAGGTATTGGGAGAAGAACAACTATGATTTTCATGAGTGTCCATGATTGTATCTTCTTGCACCAAAACATTCTTGCAAGTGGGAGATATAGTGGGAGATGAATGAAGATTAGGAAAATTTATATTAAGAAATGTGTCAATGATTCCATTCTCTTGCACCAAGATACTCTCATAATTAGGAGAGATTTTGGGAGAATGACTAGCATGCTTATCAATGATTTTATTTTTCTGCTTTAGACTATGCTCATAATTACGGAGATTACAATCATACAAGTCATTTGTTACCTTATGAAAACCACATCTTTGAAAAGGAAACATTTTGTTACTTTCCTATGTAAAAAATATCAAAATCAACAATTTATGTTAATATAATTGAAAAATGGATATCAGACCTAGACAAAGGACACTGAGATAGGTCTTCCGCATAAATTTAAGCCATAAATAGCAAGACAAAGGCACCTAAATAGGACATAGGCGCCCAAGGACATCTAAGTCTTGGGTAGGGGCTTTGAAAATTCAAAAGTTGACTGTGTAAAGCACTTTTGATGGATTTTGGGTTTGCTTGAAAACAGGTTGAAAATTTGATATTTTTCTAGATTTTTCTCAATTTAAGACAATGTACTTCAAAATACAAGTGTAAAATAAAGTTGAAAATGTTTTTACAAAATTTTGAATGTAAATTTTTAGATCTGAAATGCAATAAATGGCCGATTCTAGGATGCCACAACCTAAAAATGATGGTTTTTATGCAACTTTAAAATCGAATAAGGCAATTTTTTTTACTTTTTGAACAATATGAAAGATGTATAAATATATGCAATTATGAATTTCAAAATAGAGATCTGCAAGCACCAAAAAACTAAGCAGAAAGAGATAGAAAATTGTAAAAAGGTTGTTCAATGCTAGTGTACAAGGATAGGGTGCCCAAGGGCATCTAAGTCCTTGATAGGGGTTCCGGAAATTGAAAAGTTGAATTTTTATGTTGTTTGAGGTTGTTTCTATCTGCAAATAGATTCGACAATGACTGTTTTTCAAAATTTCTTCAATGTAAGACAATGTGATTCTAATGCAAGTATGCAATAATAAAGGACAACTTTGAATGCAATTTTCAAATCTAAGATGCAATGATTGACTGATTTGAAGATGCAAAATTCTAAGAATGATGATTTTATGCAATTTGGAAACAAAACCTATGCAAATTTTTTTCACTTTTTTGACCTAAATGAAAAATGGTTAAATGAATACGATGAACAATTTTAGAATCTAGTGACTCAATGAATGCAATTTCAATGATATGATCTAAATGACTGAAATAAGCCCTAATGCAACCTATGATACCAAAAAAAAAAAATTGTATGCTTTTATAATGCAAAAATGAAACCCTAAATGAACACTACAAACTAATGCAATACAAAACCTAGATCTAGAGTTTGAAAGACTCCCAATTTCAGAAACGTTGTAATGTCAAATGTCAAGGCCACCAAAATGAAACATAAAAAAAGGTGATCCTAGCTCCTAAGTGCTTAGAACCATAGGATACAAGGACTTTTCCTAAGGTTTCATTGAAATGGAGATCAACAATGTGTAAAGATTGGCTTTCAACCATTAAGGTGAGCTAATTAGACTTGGATCTCCACCAATTAGGGGATTGGAATGTATTGGAAATGATTTTCTATGATTACCCTAATTAGACTGTGTCCTAATATGAACAATGCAAGATTCTAACAATGCACAAACTAAAACAACAGTTTGCAAGCATATTCAAGAAGTGCAAAGGATTGTGTACCTACCTGGAAAAGTTGGTTTCAGTGTGCATAGGAGGACTCATTCGCCATATGGCATATAAGTCCTTGATCGAGTATCCTACTCAACTTTTGGGATCCTCTAGTAGCGGATCTGAGACTTTTGTTTCTGCTTACAAAGTTGTTGGAACGTTGTTAAATAATTTTGTAAGTGATTGTTCATTTGTTGACAAGATGTAGGGATTTGAATGCAACAATGAATAATTTATCCTCAAGTCTCCTTCAATCCTCTTCAAACCTGAAACTTGCACATTCAAAGAGAGGGAAAATTTTGAGCCAATTAGGGGCCTTCCTTAGTTAAACCCCATGTAAGTGTTTCCACTTCCATAATGGCAATGTTAATGATAAATGGATAAATGAATAGGAAAGAAAGATAAAATCACAAAGTGTTGCAACTCATGCCCTTCAATGGCTTCCTTAAAAGACTGAAGTCATACACATCACCTCAAGGTCTTGGATCTTTCTTGCTTGAATGCTTGGAATGCTTTGGAGACCTACAAAAGGGGTTAGCCTTCACAAAACAATGATAAACTAACAACATGAACTCACATACACTTTGACATGATGCTTAGATCTTGAATTGTTGTAATAAATCACTGAAATGTTGCTCTTGAATTGCTCTTGACAATAATTCTTGCTCATAAAATCTCCTCCTAGTTTCAAATGGTGAAAAGACTAGGTATTTATAGGCATTTATTCAATTTCCTGAAAATTAGATCTCGATAGTCGACCTTTGCAAGTTGGGTTTTGAATTTTAAAATGGTTGCTCCAACATGTCCAAAATTGAGTCCTGGCTAAGAAGGGAGTCACATTCACCCTTGGGCGAATGGGTCCTATCCCTGATTTCCAAGATATTAAGTTTCGGGAGTAACATATGAGTTGGATGCATTTATTCAATGCTTGCATTTTATTGAAAAGTGCTACAAATGGGCTCTAAAATACATGATTTTAGGAAATTATGGGGTCAATCAAGCTCAATAATCTAGGGGGAGAAAAACATAAGGTGAAATTGTCAAGGGTGACAATTTATGATGCTACAGAAAGTATATCTTGTAGTGATAAAGATGGGGTTTATGATCAGATCATGGATGAAATGTATGCAAATGAAGATTATGCGCATGTCAGTCAAGATGCAAGGTATGAAGAAAGGGAAATATATGATATTGTACCTTGTAACAACTCTATTAATAAGGAAATGATAATATGCTCATATGCCCAATGCAATGATAATCTTATGAAAATAATTATAGTGAACATAATGCAAGTGTTATAGATATTCCATTGCAACACAATAATGATGATGTTGAAGATGAATATTTGGATATTCAATATAAGGAAATTCTAAGCATAGTATTAGCAAAGATAAGATTCATGATGGTGTCAATTATGCTATCAATGGATATTGTTACTTCTCTACTACTCATGATTGCTTTTGTGAAGTGGAGATGGAAACCTTTGTTTTATTTGAAGAATATATTAATATTCGTGCTAATGAATACATATGTTCATTTGTGAATGAAAAAAATGTATGCTATAATGAATCTCTTGGTTATGGATCAAATACAATTCTTGTTGATAGTGTGCATATGAAATCAAAAATTTATTTGTAAGTCATCTCACTGATGAGGTTGATTTTGAAAATGTTGATATGGAAATGAATTCAAGTCTCTATGTTGACACAATAAAAATAAAATTTGATTATGAGTCCTCTTCCAATTATTGTTGATATATAAAAATGGATTCAAGTCTCTATGTTGACACAATAGAAAGAAAAGTTGATTATTGGTTCTCTTCCAAATGTTTGTGAAGAGTTTGATGCAAATAAGCATTATGAAATGTATATGACTTCTCTTGAGGCATCCCATATTGAAGTGCATAAGGGTTCACAATATGGATCAAACTATGTCACTAAACTTGAACTATAAAATTTATGGACACCTAGGATGATGATGGAGATAATAATTATTATGAAGATCATGATCCAAGTGTTGACATAGATGTTATTGATGCTAATATTTCTTGTTCATAGATTAGTCAAACACAAAACAATGTGATTAAGTTTCAATGTTCAAATGAATGTGAATGTAAATATGATGCAATTCAATTGACAAAGGTATCTTTATATGATTGTTTTCTTTTCAATGCACCTAAGGATTGTTTGCAACTTATGGAAATAAAATGGATGATAGCTTAGTGGGTATATCCTAGTCCTTCACTTTCATTTAATCTTATTTCTTAAACTAGAAGCTAAAATTTGACTTCAATAAATTAGAGAAAGTGTTTGTAGATATGTTTATTCAACATAGTATTTATGAATGTTTCATTTTTAATGCAAAAAAAAAAAGATTAGATCAATGTTCTACATATTAGTTGTCTCATAGAATATGAGCATGTTTATTTCTTTGATCAGCTTGACAAATCTATGATAATTTGTTGTTATAACCTTGTTGATGTGATTCATTACAAGAATTGGAATGATGTGTTTGAAAATTTGTTATATGAATATAACTTGGTGATTATTTTTAGTTAATTCTTGATCACAAGGTTCATATGAGTGCAAAAACATTGATATTGATAAATATAGTGTAATGGTGAAAGGTTGAATGGCATTGTTAGTGAAAAGTCAAGTTGTGATAGTGTTTTCATATCATATTTGGGGAAGTAATCAAAGAACAAGGTGTTTGATAGAGGTAAAAGTTAGTTCTTCATTTTTGGGGGCCTGAGGCCACTAAATGAATGTAAAATATGAATTCAATGCATTGCAATGGAGTAGTTGTAGAGATTTCAATAGACTAGGCACATGGTCTACACCCTAGAGACATCTAGAATTTTGTTATGCCCACAAGAAGCATACATCCCCAAACAAGAGCCACTATTAGCACCTAGACGTTTCCTTCATTTCTAGTGCATGATGACATTTCAGTTGGTGACATAAACCTTATTTTTAAGCCTCATGGCAACTAGACATGACGTAAGATTTCCAGCACTAAAATTTTTCAATCCATAGCTCATCTTTGAAATCGAGTTGTTAGAAAAATTTTATACTTTACAAGGAGTGTACAAATCCAATTTCATGCCTCTCGAATGATTTTTGACTATTATTGATTTTAATTTGTCATCATTTTTGAGCGGGTCTATAAGGTCCCTTAAATTTTTTGACTTTCTAGTTCTAGCTACAATCTAGTTGTTCATTTGTCTTCTCCAATTACTAGCTCCATTTTCGTGGTGATTCAAGAAGTTTCAAAGTCCAAACCAAAACTTTATTAAAAGATCTGTCAAATGGCCCACAATTCATTTTATGTGCATGTACAAATGAAAGAAAAAGGATCTACATAATTAATCATTGACCTTATACAAAACTCCACAACCTTTAGACATGTTTGTGACTGTGATGATAATTTTGTCATTTGATTGGTGAAGAAATTAAGGAGCAGGTTCCCTCATGATTATGAATTTTAATTTTAAAACCTTGTTATTTAATGTTTTAAATGTCTTAAGAAGCAGAAATTATGGTTTCAAATATTTAATATCTCCTACGAATGGCAAAAATGATCAATATTTCTTGTGTTTTAAACTTTAATAATTTTAATTCATGTGCAAATTAGAATTTTAAGAGATGATATTTTATTGCCGTTCATCATCAAAATCTTGCCAATAACCATTTGTTGAACCTTGTGATCATTTTAATTAAAGTTTCCAAGTGTTTTTATGTTACCAGTAATCTTAGAAACACCCAACAACTTTTTCACATGACCTGCACATGTTTTAAATTCTTTTACGGCAACAAAAAATGCCCCCTCTTAATCGTAGAATGTATGGGACAGATTTTAAACACCTGGGCATCATTCTCAAATGTTTTTAAGATGTTAATGGTGATGAAAATGCCCATCAGCAAAGAAAAACAATTAAAAATGTCTGCAACAGTAATTTCAACTTTCTAGTTATTCAAATATTGTTATAGCTGCTCAAATGTTCATACATTATTAAAATTTCTTTGAATGTTTTAAGTTGACCCAAGAAATTCTTGGTTTCATTTTGTGTGTTTCAAAGAGTGTAAATGGAGGCTCAGACCTTAAATACAAATCAAATTGAGTTTGTGAAAAAAATGTAAAAATTCCAGGCAGAATTGTTGAATAAATGTTTGACCCAGAGTTGAAAACAAAGACAGTAGATGTATTTTCATACCCAAGTAAAAGGTTCGCAGAGGAATGAAACAAATAGAAAGGTGATAATAAGTTTTAGTTGAAAATAAAAGGAAAATAAGAGGAATATTAAAAGATGTTAGAGTCAATTTTTAGTTGCAAAATCAAAGGACCTAGAGCATGTCAAGTCTCAACTGGATAGAACTTCTTTGTCATTTGCAAGGGCTGGAATTGAAAAATATTTGTAGAGGAAATGTCAATTCATAAATATTTTATGATAAATAGTGTAATGTTCTAATTTGATTTATATGAACATATGTTGGTCTGTGCAATTGTCTCTGTAATGTAAATAATTTCTTTGAGTAAAGAAATCAAGCATTGTGGTATTCTTCATTGCTCATTTGTAGTAATGAATTATTTTATGTGTTAGTATCCATTGAAGGAGTGGCGTAATTTCTTGTATGAAAAATAGTTAGAGTGTTTAAATTGCAGATGGATAATTAAGTAGAATTGTGTGATTTAACCATTAGTAAGTAATGTTATTGTAAGGCAATAATTTTTTTTCGGAATGACCATTAGGACATATTAAATGTTATGATAGAAGTATTCACATGGAATTGTCACTCTGTAGCCTCTAACAAGCACTGATTTGATCTTGTGTTTTTTCTCCTATTATCATAAATACCTTTCAAACTTCAAACTAAAATCCATTTTCTACAATTTATTAATAAATATTTTATGCTTCACATTACAGTTTCAAGGATAAAAAGGAATTTTTTGTTTATGCATGCAAATTATGTATTCTTGTCTATCTATATGAAGTCAATCTTCTAGGCATTGTGATATAGTTGTAGTTAATATTCATGTTCAATGTCATTAAGGGTGACCCCCCTAGGTCATATAGAGGTTAAAGTGCAGATGAAGATAGTTGTGAAACTATCTTCTATTTAGTTATCAACTATTTGAAGTCTTCAAGAATAAGAACTAACTATTCTTTAGAGGATTTCAAGCAATTAGTTGGAGGAACCAACAAGTAGGAAATCACATAGAGGAATTAGGGAACAAATGGAATAGTGGATATCATATAGAGCAACAAATAGTACTACAAGGGAATAGTGGCAAAGAGGTATGGAAGTTGAGGTGGGATCAACCCATAAAAAGACATGTAAACATAAGAAGAATGGTGTAAATAAAACTCAAAAATATGAAGAATATCTATATTGGTCTTACATGGAGATTGTCCAAGGGAAGTACAAGCTCCATAAGCATAGTACGTGTAGAAGTAGAAATAGAAATGGAATTGATGTGGAACAAGGGGGGATAATATTCAAGTAATTTATGACATATAAAGATTTAAAGGTATATTAGGTGATGCCTTAGGTTCTCCTATCTAATCAGTTTTATTATCAAGAGGGGAATCTATCATAAGGAGTAGGAAAGATGGAACCCTCACTAGTAAGGTCTTGAATTTTATTCTTTAGAGTAGGAACGCTAATTAATAGAATGGAGTAACTTCCAATAATAGGAACAAGGAAGGAGAATTGAATGACCATGTTTATGGGGTTTACTAAATGTAAGAGTAAATTTTATTCTATTAGATGAGTCAAGACTTGTTAAGGGGGGTTAGTAAAATGGGTAGATGTTATTTCTTCTTATTTCTCCTCCAAGAGATAATAAATGTCTATATAATGTTCACATGGGGAATGTATAGAGGGAATACAAGGATAAATGTTAGAAACTCGTGCAAGCTATTTTTTGACCTAAATCAAAAATAAAAGTGTAATGACCAACACTAATTTTATATTAAATATGATAAGGATAAGAGGTATCCCAAACACTTTCACTAGGATCTTGTTTACAATGTATGAGTTTGACGAGAGAGATTTTAGGTTCTGTGTCATATCAAAAATGGAGGATAAAATAATGTGCAGTATTAGCAAAGGAATCTAAGGAATTAGGAAGAAGAGCGTAGCACTAATCCAATACACTAACTGCCAAGGTGATATGGAATAGTTTTTCCATGGCATGATCATGGTAAGTTATATTCCAAAAAAGGTATGAAATTGTCTCACATGTTGAATGGGACTTCCTTGACAATTATATTTTTCAAATAATATGTTTCTCATCCTAGTAGGAGAAGGTTATGTGAGAATCATGGAAGAAAGTGGGGGAATTATCTATGATGGTGTGGAGTGGTATGGTGGAGGACAAGTGAATGAAAAAAATGAATATCAAGCTCCTTTAGTTTAGAATAAAAATATATCCGAGTGGGAGAAAAATAAGAAGGAACCACATTAGGAGTATGTAATTGTGTGGAAAGAGGTGTAACACTAGGATGGTAAGAGGGAGTTTGATCATAAGTGTGGGGGTTAATATATAAAGATAAATGGTTGAGATTTTAAAAAAATTCCTTATATTGACCATATCATCTCCTAGGAAAGAATCAGAATTAGAGGAGTGTGTGTCATTAGAAGAAGGAGGAACTTAGCACCCTAAATAAGAGGAGAATAAGAGGAAGAGGGAAGAATACTATAATTAGAAGGTATAGAATTCATAAAAGAGCAATGAAGTAGATCCATGCATAAAAGAGATGTTTGTATAAAAAAGAAGTGGAAGAAAAAATATAAGATGAAGTATAAATGTCCATGTCATCATGTTATAAAATCTGCCCCTTAGGCACTACAAAAAAAAATTAAAGTTCAATTAGTATCACTACCAACTTAACAAACCAAACATCTTTCATCTAAGGTAGAAGTGTTGATTTCAAAAGTTCGTAATTTATCATGGTGACAACAAATCAACGTCACCACTTATATGCTCACTCTCTTGAAAGTGTTAAGCTCCTAGATGGCTAGGATCATTCCTATACCTAGACCTAAACCTTAAGGGTTCATGGTGACACCACTTGCATATCCCCTCATGAGAATTAGAGGCTTCGTAGTTCACCCCACAATGTTAAGAGGGAGTTCATTCTCTCTTCTTGCCTGAGATCTTTGATCTCTCTTTTAACCCATGACTATTAATTAAGTACACATAAGCTATCACCTTAGCCAACAGATAATATAATGATAATAACTTTTCTATTGAGTGTTGGGTCCATACCAAACATTAGCAATCCTTAGTGTGCGAACATGCATAAATACAAAATGGGTCATACATACCATAATCCTAAGATCATATACATAATGAATGTCTCGAGCATACATCACACATACACAAGGTGACTAGATCATACGCATCACAAGTACAATAGTGATTGAAACATACATATATCACAAGTACATTAGTGAATACTGAATGGGTCATAAACATCACAAGTACAATAGTGGTTGGCCCTCATAAGCACATCGCATGTACAACTATGATTGGCTTGATTATGTATATCACAAGTACATTAATGATTGGCTCCAGCATTCATCACGAATACACAATTATTAGCTTTAGCTCATCACAATTACAATGGTTCCTAGCTCATATGTACATCACAAGTACCACAATGATTAGCTCCAACACACATCACATATACACAATGATTGGTTGACACATCACAATGGCTAACTAACACATGTCCACAATGCATCCCAGATAGAAAATAATGTTGGTGCATTATGCACCACACTATGGTTCATATCCTTTCCTCAAGCCTTTTGCACCATCGGACAATTGGGAAGAGGATTCGGTGCATCTCATACTACACTGCGGGTCCATCCTCAACCCAAAAAGTCCAAGTATACAATATAACAAGTGGGGATGGGATTCAATGCATCCCATACTACACTGTGGGTCCATCCTCCATCCCAAGGCTCTCCACAAGTAGTGAACCTACCATAATCCAGTGCATTCCAACTTAAATCGCCTATAGGCCAACGACGACATTTTTTTCCACTCAAACAAATACCACCTTATGACCTTAGTGATATTGTCAGCTATCTTCTTCACAATCTTGGGTAACACTTGGCATCAGTCACTTTCGTGCTTAATAGTGACAACTAGTGAACCCCATTGATACAATGGTTAGCCTGCATGGATGGGTCCCTACCCATGCAATAGTTGTCGTATCATAACCAGGGCAGCCCATAGCAACCTTCACCTTCATGAAATAGGTGAATATCGACTAATCCCTGGCAGTAGCCCAGACATTGATTATTGGCATGGTCCAATGACCGTTTGTCACTACTCAAATACCTCAAAGGTTCACACTTGGGTGGGTCATACATAACATGAATCACAATCACAATCAACATATACATGGGCATATACATAGAGACCTCTAGATATGGAGTTGGATTACTCAAACGCATAAGAGATACACGGAACCAACACAAGATGGCTTTTACCCAACATTTACATATAATCAAATACTGACTATAAAGTAGTCAAATCCATTACTTCATTCAAATTAGTATTCAAAAGAAAATTATGTATTAATTATAAGTTATCAGGTTTACTTAATTCCTTCACAACCATCTAATACCTATTTCAACCTCAAGTTGACACCTACTAAAGAGGGAAGGTCAAATAAGTTAGGAACAACCCCTTGAACCCCATATTTATCCCCTTGAACCCTCACCCTTTGGACTTGAGGTCACAGGGAAATCCTTCACCCAGGGACCACCTACATACTCTCTTCCAAATGGATCAAAGTCACACGTAGTTCTCCTTACAAGGTTTCTCAAAGGACCTACTCACTGTTTCCCATAATCTAGGTTTTGTTAATGTTTCCCCCAAATAAAAATTCTTAATAGTAATTAGGGAAAACCTAAATAAGTATATAATTTAACAACCCATACTATAACACTTCCCTTTAAGGATATCGAGGTCTTGAATTAAAATCCACTCATTATTATTCATAAACCAACTTGAATGTACTTGGGTTCATCTTATCAACATAGGGGCTAGGCTTATTACTCAATAGAAAATTACTTTGGTTCACACAAACTAAGAGGAAACCACTTCCATTTGAAACTTACATATTAGATTCAATATTGAGGTTCGAATACTCAAGGGGTCAATAGATATCTTTGAAGGACATCCAATAATATTTATAAGCTTGATTTTAGTATAATTAATGCTTGAATCCTACTTAAGAAAGTTGGAAACACTATATCCATTGGACCAACATATGAAAATATAAACCCAATGGTAATTTTACTAATAATATTCTTAATCTTCCAATTTACTTTACACTATGATGCAACCATATATTCTTATAATAGTTTAGTTTTAGACTCGATAGCTTATTCATACTTTCCCTTGAAGTTAAACCTGAACTTAACGGTCATCAATAAGGTATCAAGAAATGTTGTGTAGGATTTATCTCATAACACAATCCCAACAATATTGTCAACCTAAACAATTGCCACCCTCCACCTAGCATGCAATCATATTGTGGTTTACTATAGCTATAGTATCCTTCCTTCATTCACATAATAACTCTAATATCAAGGTTCTCATATTTAAGAGGTGGATAGACATCATGTAGTCATATAAAGCATTTACCATAGTATCAAAAGTTTCAAGTTTCAACATTAAAGATATGTTTAGTAAAGTGTGGTTGTAGTGCCACTAAATGAGACCATCATTCCTTATAATATTATGCCCAATTTTTCATGCTTAGTTGACCCACAAATGGTGCCCTTTAATTTGGAGTTCTAACAATAATAAAGAATTGTAGATATACTTTGAAACCAAAATGATAACCCATCCTATATCAACTTAAATCCTTGATTATTAATAACAAGCATATCCCCAAAATAGATATTAGATTATATCCTTAATAATATATTAACCAACAATTAACTACGGTTGCACCCACTCTTTTGGTATTTATTTTAAGGTGAACTAATTTGCAATATAAGTCAACATTCAAGGTAGTACTTTTTAATGATAGAATAATTCAGCAAAGGTGCCATATTTAAATTAAAAGATGTCATATAGTATGAATAAAAATCTCAACCCAATCTCAACAACATCATTGAATTAAAGGATGGTTTCCTTTTATTTAATCATGCAATAATCTAGCACAAGTCCATTAGTTTATCTAATAGTTCTTGCATTAGGTTCTTATACTTAAAAGATTTATAAACATTGTCAAATTAAGAGGCAATTATCTCCTGAGAATTACAAAATTATACTAATATTTAATACACCTTATAATTTTCTTCCTTCAAAATCATCAATTAGGTCTAATCATAAAGGGTCTCATTTTTAAGGGGTCAATAGTCATTTTATAACCATATAAAGTCTTTACCAGAACATCAATGAATTACCAGAATTACCAACTTGTAACATTATAGATATATTTAGTAAAGTATAGTTGTGGTACCACTAAATGAAGTCTCCATGACTCACAAATTATAAAACTACTAGCCAAACCTTGTATTAATTATATCTATTTTCTAGCTTATTTTATTGTCCTAGTTGATATCATTGACTGCAATAATTAAAATGACATTTTATATAAATGGTTAAGCATATAATATTTCTCTTGGATCATATCTACACTCACCAACATTATATTCATTGGTGTCATTAAAACATTTTGCTTGAAGTGTCGTACAATAGCTTATACAATGTTATCCTTTTATTACTAACTGTTTTCTCTTAATACTAAGCCAAGGTAGGCTTACATGAATCAAAAAGGTTACTTTAATGGTTAGCAACCTAAAGAGAGATAATATTAATATTTGATCTTCTAATTTTATTTTATACATGCAATGATTTAAGAAAAGAATAAAATATGCATCTTTTCTAAACTATATAAAAATGGAAAAACATTTAAAACATATTCTATCAAATCCTTTATCTATGGTGCACCTGTATATAGAGATATTTGGTATTCGAGGTAACATAAAATCCTTAAATGTTCGAAGCTCTCATGGAAAGAAAGGAGGGAAAAATTAATGGTTGTGGCTTCTGGATTTACATATGTGAACTGGGTATCGCTTAAAGTTTTTAAAGCCTTTTCGACAAGTCCTTTTCACGCTCCTTCAAACTATTTGTAGCTTCCCTTAAATGCTTCCCATTTTGTTGCAGGTAGGGAGGATGTTTTCAAAGCTTGTGAAAATTAGCTCTTTTCTAGCCAATTGCATCTTCCTAAAAGTTTCTTGCCTTTTTCAACGAATACATTTTGTGCATATCTTGCAATCTTTGCATTTGATGAGACCACATTTTATTTAGCGATTTTGTCTAACCTGAATGTGCCTTCTCTCTACTCCCATTTGCTACATAGGTTTTCCCATGAAAAACACCATCGACCCCTTCTCCTTATTTACTTTTCTTCCTTTTTTTCCTCTACATTTTCTCTCTCTATTGCTCGCTACCTTTCTTTTTCCTCCAAAATATCACACAAATGCCTAAAGAAGGGGGTCATGAGGGTTTTTAAGGCTATGCATGTTTTTTATTTTTCCATGTGATCCATAGAATTTATTCACCAAGGAAATGGGTGTCATACATCCCACCATTCCTATTGTCCTCTCAATTTAATGCTTGCATAACATGCCCATAACATAGCCCATGTATCATTAATTGGGCATTGACTATGTTCTTTCCCTTATTTTTTTGTTATTTCTTTACTCTTCAATTTCCACCATAGAGGAGACTGATAGAGATGTGACATCTTTCCCCTTAGGATAAGCTGTCCTGACTTATTAGGAGGTTGCATTTATTAATTTATTCAAAATTTTAGGTTATTATTCAAGCCAATTACCTTTGAACCCCTTATCCTTGCCTCTCAAGTGGTTCCCTTTTCTCTAATTTTACCATTTTGGAAGTATTTTTATTAGATTCAAGAGGATTCATACTGAAATATATACCCTCGAGTAAGCATTCTCGATTAATTCAATCATTCATTTTGAATTTATGGGTTGATTTTTCTTAAGAGTGGTAAATTTTGTACCAATGAGGACACCTATTTACTAGTTAACCCTTCAAAGGTTCCCAAGCACCATGCAAAAAGAGCACTCTTGGTAGTCAAATACACCAATTATTTTAAAATATTTTAAATATGCCATGATAGTTTCCATGTAACAATGGGTAAGATCATATATAACGAGTGGGTTAGGGGAATATCAATCATCAATACCATAACCTTCCACTGTGCACTTTGATTTTCCTTTAAAATTATTACATTTGTATTCATTTTTGCACCCCTTAGATTGTCTTTGTTAGGACTAACCAACAATTCTCAAAAGCTTAAAAGTTAATTGAAGAAGTTCAAGGAAACTACCTTCATACCAAGAGGCCAACTTAGTTATGGTTGGTTAGTAGTGTGAGGTAGTATACTTTTTCAAGAGTCAAGTGAACCTCATAGGCCTAGTGTTTGAACTTGGTTTCTCTGATACCAGTGTAAAATTTTCCCCTTGGGCACCAAATTTTTTGTTTTTCTAAGGTTCAATTAGCATCACTACCAACTTAATCAACCTTGATCATATTTCATCTAAGTCAAAACTATTTATTTCAAAAGTTCTTCATTTACCATGGTGACAACAAATCAACATCACCACTTATATGCTCACACTCAAAAGTGCTAAGCTCCTATGGCTAGGGTCATTCCTAGACCCAAACCTAAACCTCTAGGATTCATAGTGACCTTGCCTATGTATCCCCTTTTGGGAATTAGAGGCTTCATAGTTCACCCCACAATGTTATAGGGATTTCATTCTCTCCTCTTTCCTGAGATCTTTGATCTCTCTTTTAACCCATGACTATTAATTAAGTACTGCAATGTCATAAAATTTCACCCTTGGGTAATTTCACACTACATAACCCTCTCTTTAGCCTAATAAATATGATAATGCAAATTCCTCTTTTCCTTCAAATTCATCCTTAAACCCTTTATTTTTGGTCTCTAAGTGAACTCTTGTCGAGGACACTTCCACAATGTGCAGATGTTTGTGCACCATGTAAACATCCTAACAAGATTCCTAGGTATATGGTCGTTGGGATGTTATACTTTTGCCTGCCCACGAAGTGTAACACCCCTGTGGTCACAGACTCGCCTAAAAATAGCCTTTTTTCATGCTATTCTTTCATTTTTAAACCTCCATTAACTCTCTCATTCATTCATTATTTCATTCTTTCATTATAATATTCTCATTCTTACAACTTCACTCTTTCTACACCATTTTCCTCAAGCTCTCTTGCACATTCTTGGCTTCTATATCAACATCTCGACTCTCTCAAGTGTTGTACTCTCCTTCGACATTGCAGGCTTACTAAAGGGAGGGTAAGGTAAACACTCTCTTTTACTTGCATTATCATCTTTTTAGTAGCATACATATGTTCTAACATGTCTATCTTTATTTCATCAATATTTCATGTCTATTGTCTATTTCTTTCGCTAATTGTCTTCTTAGCTGTCCATGGAGGTGGAAACACCAAAATGGGGGTTTGACTAAGGAAAACCCCAAAACAGCCTAACATTTTCTATTGTCTTTGTGTGTGCAGATTATTTGTGTGGAGAGTTGTAGGAGGCTACATAGCGTTGGACCTCTCATGGGTCTATTTGGATATTTTCTCTCTTGTTATTTCATTTTATTTATTTTAAATCATTGCATGTTAGTATTCTTCTTGTTGTCATTTCCTTTATTTTAAGCATTTCATTAGTGTAGTTAAACATTCAAATTTCAATTCCCGAAGAGACAGTAAGTTGTATGCATTTATGCCTATAAGTTCTACTTTCAAACCGTACGATACCATAGTGTGTCATAGGGATGCCCACCGACCATGCTCTCATTCTCTGGTTGAGAGCTATCCAACTTGCTCCTAATACCTCAGAAGTCTACTCTTTCAGTCCCTAAAGTCCTTTTTTCCAAAATATGTCTTAAAACATAAAACATTGCAAAAAACTCCCCTTTTCCCTCTTCTGTCACCTAAGTTTAGCCTTTGAGGTAGGTGAGGACTATTTTCTCCCTGTAGACTCTTCTTTATCCTAGAGACTAGGGAATAGAAAACCTCCTCTACATTTTGGTGAACCCGAAGTGAACCTTTTTCTTTCCTTTGTCTTTTTGTCAAAAAATTCTTCTCTCTTGTCGAGACATGTATTGGACAGAGCATTGTCACGCTTTTATGAGCTTCACAACCCAATCCACTACCTCTGGGCACGTAGTCAAAATGAGTTATCAACATTTTGATATGGGGTCTAGAAGGTTCAGTCCTCCCTATCGAGGTTTGAAATTTGAGGAATTCTCTACGAGACTTGGTGCCAGATTCTCCCCTCCTCATGTTGAAATTGAAACACATACCCCACCAACATCTCCTTCGAATTCTTCCTCTTACTTCCCTGAGGAATTTTCTCTTAGAGTTCCTTTCAATCAAATTCACTCTTTGGAAGTAAGACTTGAAGAGTTCGAAGAGTTCTTAGTAAAAGAAAATTCTTGTTCTCAAGCAACTCCTCTTCTTAATGGCCCGAGAAATTTACTTATTATCAATTGTAGAGGTTTGGAGTTACTTTGAGGAATTGCAAATATTGTAGAAACCCATGTCCCATCATACACTTCTATCTTGGGAAACCCCCAAGATATTCAGTGAAAAATCACTAGTCACCAGTTGAATGTTTTGATCCTTGGAGTGTTTGTCCATATGATCAACACAGGTCCTTCTGTCAATATTGTTGCTAATAATGCTACCACCACATCTAATAAAATTCCTACAATTAGAGTGAACCAAGTTATGTTGAATTTTGAAGTTCCTACATCTAGAACTCAAAATATCTCTACCCCCAATGTTGCAACTAGTCATACTCTGTCTACAGATATCGTCCTCAATGCTCTATTATAGAACATGAGGCGAATACAATCTCAATTGGTGAACTTGACTAGTTTGGATTCTTAACCCATATTCCAACCATATTTTCACCCTAGCCCCTTGTCTTTTTCTATCTTGAATACCCCCATCCCTCAAGGGATGGAGATTCCTAAATTTGAAAAGTGCAGTGGCTAAGGATATTCGTAGGTGCATGTCTCATCTTTTAATCGCATGTGTACCAATTTCTTCCACCATGATGCTTTGTTGGAAAATCTATTTTCGCATTCTCTCAAGGACACTACTTTGGAATGATATTTCTCCCTTCTGGATAATTCTATTTTCTCT
>VDFB02058242.1:574368948-574701002 GCA_007258455.2 Sequoia sempervirens | reverse complement strand
GGGTTAAAAGAGGGAGGCCAACTACATCAAAGAAGGAACCATCACCCTCTCTGGAAAATAATGAAAATACAAGTAATAACATACACAATAAGAACCTAGAAGATCAAAATCAAATGAAAAGGGGTAGAGCAAAGGGGTTGAAAAGAGAACCCTATCTTGTTATGGAATATGAAGAAAAGGGAAAGAATGATGGAAACTCTGGTGAATTGGTGGATCGAAAACAACTTTTCAAGTTAAATCACTATGAAGGTTTTCTTATTACACCTATTTTCTTGAATCTCATAAGCTAGGTTGGTTACAGTTTGTGTGTGAGTGACTAATTTGTGTGCTCTTGAGTTCTTGTGATTTTTTTTTTTCATGGGTTAATTAATTTAATTTGAAAGTCTAGGTATGTGTTAGTGTATATATAAAGATGATTCCATTATATGTGTGACATGCCTTTGTCATTGTGTTGGAATGTTTCAGCATGCTGTGTTTTTCTTGGCAGTGAAAGAAAAAATTATTTGTAGCATTGGTATTCATGTTTCCAACCTGCTAAAGTATCCTCAAAGATAAAGTTCTACTCTTTGTTTATTTTAATTTTCATACTTGCACATTTCATAGTTTTCTAGTATGTCACTTCTATCTGATCTTGTCATAGTGACTTACCAATCCACTGAGAAGCATTCCAAGGCAGATATAGTAGAAATATAGGACTGAAAAAACGATGACAATGAGACAAAGTTACCTAAAAGTCAGTTGGCATTCATTTGTAGTATCAAAGCATACATAAAAGGGTGCCTAGGTCTATGCTTTATCAACGTTAAGTGGCAGAAGGAGAGGTCTTTTATAGAGCATCAGCCAAAACATGCACCTAACTGGAAGGTGAGTTAGCGACATGAGGCTTTTGAAAGTGTGCCTAGCAGTCATGAAGCAGTGAGTAGCAGGTAAAAATGGTGCCTGGGAGGATCTAAAATGATGTTTTGAGTGGCATGATGGATGAGAATAGGCACCTAGACTGACAAGACTAACTAAAATTGGTGCCTAGCATTTATTTGACTGAGCTAAAAGGCAGGTACATCAAGGATAGGTGCTTGGAGTGGATGTTTATGCAATGTGAAGCAATGGTTTTAGTTTGAAAGATGTGTAATGCAATGTAATCAATAATATGAATAAATTTTTAATTATTAGTTATGTATTGTGAAGTAATTGCATAATTGCTTATGTTGACTTTGTAAAAACTATATTGTAATTGAATTTTTTTCATCTATCAGCATCTAGTTGTTACTTATGCAATGTGAGGTAATGCTTTGAGTTTGAAAGATGTGCAATGTAATGTAATTAGCAATATGAATAAACTACATAATATAACCATTCTTTTATGCTATTGTACATCAAGATATTTAACCGTTGCTCACTTGATTAAATTTTCAAAGAGTTTAATTATGCACATGAGGAGACAATTAAATTTTGATTGTCAACTTCTATATATCAAATTATCCAATAATCAAGTGTATGTCCATATACAAAAATGGCATCAACGCTAACTCAAACAAATTTTTACAATATGTGGCATATGCCATCTTGGTATCTATTCAATATTTACATGCCAAAATGTCTATCTCATCCTAAACTACTGGTGGATCATCAAAATGGAGCCTCTTTGAAGCACTTGTTGCCTCTAAAGGTAGCTGCACAAGAAAAAATCAAACCACAATTGAGATTAGTTATACTATATAATTTAAAATTGAATAATTAATATCAAAATCAATATACATTGAATTATAATTGAACTCTAAAATTGAAATCTTGATTACCTCAAATATACGTCTCTTGAAAGGGTTAGGAGTCCTAGAATATGCCCTCTCAAAGAACCAATCAAACCAAAATTTGAAATTTCAATCTATATATGTGAACAAAAATATAAAGTGATCCAAGTTAGCATACAATTGTCGGCATTAGAACATATAAATACAAACACAAAATAAAATGAACACATACTTCTTTAGGTTGATCTTTTTCTTTATCTCCTTTAGGTGTTTCGACACCTCCTCCTTGAGGTGCTTCAACACCTACTCCTTCAAGTGTTCCAATATGTATTGCTTTGGGCATTGTGTCACTTGTCAACAAGGACGTATAGCTCATAATTCCCTGCACATAAAAATGACAAGTACATATGAAACTACCAATCTATGTCAATATATGTATAATCAATATAAGATCTTAAAATTCTTAATTCAATCAAATTTGAGTTCAATTACCTTGCCCTTATCCAACATTACACTTCCATAATCTAGACAAGGCTGCACCTCGCTCGCATAAGGTATTTCCTACAAGAGGAAAATAAGATAAACATATAAGTTATTATATAATTTCATTTTAATGACAATTCAAAGGACAAGAAAGTATACAATAAATAAATGTAAATGAGTGAGTGCAAAAATATATACTATGTGTGTGTCTAGGCCAAATGAAATGGCCCTCAGGGTGCTATCCGTCACATTTGTCAGCTCCTCCTTGGACATCAACTGTTAAATAGACCATGTAAATAAATATTAGTACATTATACTCTCTTATTAATATTCATTTAAAAACAAATGCAAGTTATGAATTCACAACTTAAATTTTACCTGTGTCACTATTCCAATGCCCCCCTCTCTAGTAGGAGAGGACTCTGTACGGTGTACTCCACTCCCCTGCGTCTGATCTATAATGTCCACATCATGGAAGTCATAATCGGAAGTGTCTAGGGGATGCTCGGCAGACTATACAAGAGGACCCAAGCATATTTGGTGGCACATGGAGCAAGCATGTGGTACACAAATATGTGGACCTGACAAGGATGATGCAGCAACACTCGAGCCATCACCAACATCACCAAAATGTGGCTAAGCTACTACAAAAGCATGCAAAACCAAAAGACCACTCAAAGAGTGAATAGCGTGGATAGTCTGTGTGGCTGCATCCTACATAATATCTGGATGGTATACTGGAGGTGGCGGAGGAAGGCGAGGGAGGGGAACAGTGGGTGGGGTATTACTCTAACTGCCCCTGCTCTATCTTGGGGCATACCTCCACCACTACCCTGGAAGGGTCTAATGTCAAAGTAATTGACATGATGCCCTAACACAAACTCAGCATATAATTTTTTTATAAAGTAAAATGGTACATCCAAATTGTTGTTCAGTGGTTTCAAAAAAACCATACACCAATGATCCCAAAAATTTTCTACAATATCTCTATGAGTGCACCATTTTATAGAAATTTTTGTTTTATTAACATTAACTGGCAAACCAGTGCGGGGGTTAACAAATAAAGAGACTATTTGGGCTTTGGTTATTCCAAGATCTTTCACATCATCATAGGACAATCCACATGCATAATATTCTCTCATGTCTTCTCACCATGAATGAAAGGCATTATGTTGCGAGGAGAGGGTTTCTATATTTTTAATTATTTCTTTCATTGTGTTTGACATCGAAGATAATCGAGGGACTCTCATATAAACTTCAGAAATGCCCCTTAATTGTTGCAATTTTTCAGAAATTAATTCTTGAATTGATGGCTGTGGAGGTGGTGGAGGTGGTGGTGGTGGAGGTAGGTGGTGGAGGAGGTGGAGGAGGTGGAGGTGGTGGAGGTGGTGTGAGTGGTGGAATTGGTGCATTTTCATTGTCGCAGCCATAATGCCTCGATTCAATATAAAAACAAATCAATCTAATTAAAAATTAGACAATATAAATGAAAATATTATAAAATATCTAGTTTTTTTTAAAAAATCCAACAAAAACCCTAGTTTTAACAAAATCTATAAAATTTAAATTTTAATCCAAATACATAAAAAACACTATTTTTAAGTCAAAATCCATTGCAAACATTCAAATTTCATCAAAATCCATGCTAAACTCAAATTTTTCATAAAAAATCTATCAAAACCACCCAACTATTTAGGTCCA
This sequence comes from Sequoia sempervirens, assembly GCA_007258455.2. NCBI lineage: Eukaryota > Viridiplantae > Streptophyta > Pinopsida > Cupressales > Cupressaceae > Sequoia > Sequoia sempervirens. The sequence goes on along the minus strand of VDFB02058242.1, from coordinate 574,697,070 downwards.
ACCTTTACTGGGAGAGTTATCAAACCAATTGTAGGGAAGCCATAACCATCATGAGCTTTTAATCATGCTTTTGATTGTTCATAATCATTTGCATAAAGTTCATGTACATACAATAACTCTTTTTTGATCATATTCACTATGTACATGGGATCAATGAGTATTCCCCTTTTCGGGTTTCTGCAAACTTGATATAAAGAAGACCATCGAGTGTAGTTATAGAAGAATCAATATCTGTAAAAGAAATGTCAAACAAAATATTGGTTTTTCCTTTATGATTTTGAATATTAATAATGTTTATAAAGATGGAAAAATCATTATCATCTTCTTCATTATCATTGTATTGAACAAAGTTTTTTGAATGAATTGGCAATGGGCTTGTAAATATTTGTAAGTATTGATTAGGTGAAAAAACCAATTTATTTCCTTTGTCATTAATAGGTCATCCAACTGGATTTGATTAGAATGAGGTCTTGTACTTGGTTATAAATATGCTTACATCTTTCCATATCATGTTGAGGTGTATGATGATATTGAAAAAATGTTTTTGCATTAAAGTTTGGTGGTAAAGGTTTAATTGTTTGAATATGACTAATTGGAGGAAGTTGAATCATATTCTTGTTTAAAAATTGCAACATGATCACATGGAGATAATCAAACAACTATGAAAATTTCCTATCTCATGGCCTAAATTTATATCTAGAGTTATGTTTACAGTAATTACTTCTGTCTCAATATTATGATCAGTTTGACATGAATGTTTATCAAGTAATGAATTTTTTGTTTTTCTTTTTAAATGATTGATAGTTGTTTTGAGGCATGACTTATATGATTGACCAATAGGAGCCTATGAAGGGGTACCTTCATACCAACTAATCGATATTCGATAATCATGAAGGGTTATACAAAAACGTGTTAAGGATGGATATTTCATTAGCAATTTCTTATCTTGAATATTGGGTTGTAAGTTACCTATAAACACCCTTTGAATGTCAACATCTTGAAGACTATAGGAGAATTTCAAATAAAGGGATTCTAGTATCATTTCATAAAGTTTTTAATTTTCTCTTTAGGTCCTTGATTACAATGAACTAAATTTGTTAATGTAACTTGAGGACTGATGTTCACTTGAAAGTGTTGGAGGAAATCACTAATGAGTTGTGTAAAGGAGGTAATTGATTGTTTAACAATGAACAAAACCAATCCAAGGCCATATCTTTCAATGATCTAGAAAAGGGTTTCACTATGAGTGAATCTTCAAAAATAAAGTCTCTACACAAGGTAGTAAAAACTAACAAATGGTTATTAGGATATTTTTTACCATTATACTTTCCAAAGCGAGGTATTTAAATGTTTTGTAGTATAGGTGTATTTAAAATAGTGAACATTAATGAACTATGTGTAAGGTATTTTGGATGTTTACTATTGGTTTGATTTTGGTTTAAGTTTGAAATTTGTTGTTGTAATAATGTCATGCTTTAAATAAAAAAGTTGATTTATCACAAAATCATTGGGCCACATGTTGTGAGAGTTTTTCAAGTATGGTGAACTAGTATGGAGGAATGGTGGGATATTATATTTCATTTTTAGGAGGGGTGATGAATATGGAGGTGTTATAGGTGAAGGGACAAAACTATTATAATTTCCACTAGAAATTCCTAAGCTTGAGTTTAAACCATTGTTATATTCCATCATTGATGCTATGACTGGAGGTGTAAAGTTGGGAATAGAAGGCATTATTGTGGGAGAGGAAACTTATTTTCCAAAAGGATTTTGAGCATTAGTCAAAAATTTCGTGAAACTAGCTACCAAGGAATATTAGAATCTACTATATTAGCTAGGCTACGTAACACTTCTATCCCTTCCTAATCATTTACCAACTTCCCAATGCTATCCAAAAGAGGGATTGCTTCTCCATCCAAAGGTTCAATGCTTAAGAATTGTTGAATTCATTGTAGGTCTTTATCCAATTATTCTAGATTATCATTGGGGACCTTAGAAATAACATATGCCAAGTCCACATAAATGTTAGGTTACAAAAAAGACATGGGTAATGTAGGACTAGGGAGGGAATATAAGATGGATTGGGTAGACATAATACGTTGAGTGAAAGAGTTATAAGAATCAAGCTCAACATTGGCTATGATTGCAACATAGGAAGCCATAAGTCTACAACTACATCTCACGTGGGTATTAGTGAAGTGACACAAGGTCATGAAGCTCATAAATTTTCTACAAGATTCAAAACAATTTAATGCTCATACAATGAAGGGAAAACACAAAATAGTCACAAAAACTAAAATAATTTGCACACACAAAACCCAAAACAACATAAGAATCATAGAGATAGAACTATGATCCAAATCTTTGTCAAAACTGATTGGACAGGGAATTGGCACCCTAGACTGATGAGGTTGATTTTTGTTAAATTTAAAATCTAAAAATGAGATATAGTATCTGAGGATCCTAATTGAAGATGTTTAGGTCTGCCAATAGGAATACTTTTAGAAATGCACAAAATTTTAATTTTATATACATGCAGCCATAATGCCTGATTAAATATAAAAACAAATCAATCTAATTAAAATCAGACAATATAAATGAAAATAGTATAAAAATACCCTAGTTTTTTTAAAAAATCCAACAAAAACCCTAGTTTTTAACAAAAATCTATAAAATTCTCTAATTTTTAATCCAAATACATAAAAAACACTATTTTTAAGTGAAAATCCATTGCAAACATTCAATTTTTATCAAAATCCATTCTAAACTCAAATTTTTCATAAAAAATCTATCAAAAAACCCTATTTTGAAAAAAAATCAACTAAAATTAAACAAATCTAATTGAAAATTTTTTTAGAGCAAATAAAAAATCAAGAATCTAACTTTTTGGAGATGGATTTGACCAAATCAGATATCTGATTTGTGAAAACAACTTTCCACTATGCGCCCGCCGCGGTTAAGCAAATGTCGAATGAATATGAGTTTTAGTCGGCCTAAAATAGATATATATATGTGTCAATAAAATTAGATATCCAATTTGGATCGGATATCCGATTTTCAAATCTAGGTTTTTGCTTTTCCTCGGTAGTCACCCAAGCCCCATAAAGTCAACTCAGCATTTTCGCGTTTTTGAGTCGTAGAAACACGTTTTTTTTCTCCATTGCCACTTTTTGGCATACCATGATCCTGCACATGCCCAAGAGCATTGTAGAGTTCTGAATGTTTTTTTTAGTTGCTTGTTATTCAGTATGTTGTAAAAGTGGGGTAAAAAAATTGAAAAATCATGATGAATTAGAAAGCTCAACAATCCATTGTTTTTTTCTGTTTTCCAAATTCCTGATTGTTTGATTTAACAAAATAAAGTTCTTGACCAGATTCTGCTAAACTAAAACAGATGGAGGAGGAAGTGTCTCTCTGTCAAAAGTAGTTCTTGGGTGATATGAATTGATAGCAAAATTACCAGACACCCTTTTTGAATTATTGGACATGTATTTTGCAAAAGTAATCTGATAAAAAATCAATGTTCACAGAAGCTTTTTTCATAGATTATTGGAGTTTAAACTGTTACTTGTTTATGCTACATGTCATTGTATTTCATAGCTTATGTTTCCTATGCATTCCTTGTTTCCAATTCCTGGATCTTGTCTATATTTCCACATTGTGAATATATGTCTACAATAGCATTTTCAACTATTATGTCTACCTATAAGCCAATACATAGCTGTTGGGGATAAATAAGTGTGAGCAATATTATAGAGACAAACTTATTTCAAGTGCCTTAAATTCATTGTCATCTTAGAAAAAGGTTTTTACTTTTTTTTTATATCTACCAGTAGCAAGGGAGCAATGAAGGACCTGGCTAGCAATTGCATCTTATGTTTTTATTCCTTCTTGTTTGGAGTAAGAATCTCCATTTGCGGTATAATCATATAGTTTGTTTGGCTATAACTTGGAAAACAGGGGCTTGACTACATTACACAGTTATAAATTCATTTTTAATACATTACAGTTGTACCTGATCTTATTAAGGTGGCAGAACATGGTAAGTAATCCAACAAAAGGATGCGTAGTTTTAGTCATTTGCAATATGTAGACAATTTTTGATGGTAAAAAGGTAGACAACAATAATATAGTGTGGAATAGAGTGGAGGCTTCTGCAAAGTTGAAAATAGTCAGCTCTTCTGGCAGTTTGTCAAGACTCTGTAAGTTAATACAGTTAGGCTAGGAATATGTGGGGTATACATATGATGATTGAAGAAAAGCTCTATCTGTAGCAATATAAGACAAAGAGAGAAATATTATTTTTTTAATGATTTGTGTGTTTTGATTCAAAGTTTTCTAATATACATGTTATTATCAGTCATACATTTGAAAACAATGTTACTCCATATAAAAATAAATTTAAGCAAAGACATAGATTTGAAAACTGACAACTTTTATCAATACAAAGGAAACGTTCATAGTGACAGAGCAAAAGCTCCTGTGCTCATTGAATGAACACCAAGAGATGAGTTACTCAAGGTAACAAATTGCTACTTTTATTTATTTTGCTTCATTTTATCCTAGAAATGAAACTTGGGTTTCACAATGCATCAAAACACATTTGTGCAAACAACTCCCAAAATTATAATTACAATGGATGACAGTGATAGTGTAATGGATACTAATAGTCAAAACACCAAAAAACACCAACAAGTATTTTTTTAGATTCAATAGAAACAAGTATTAATTGAAAACATATTAACTTGGCAGACTATTTATCATAGGTTCTTGAATTCCAAATGTACAAGTGTGAGCATGGTTCTCTATAGGCTTTTGCTATGCATTTTAACTATATTGTTGTTTTGCATCGAGCCTAAAGAACCACTATAAGTATGGTTTCCAAACAGATTTAAATCAATCAATTTAAATCAAGGAAGGTTTCCAATTACACTTAATACTTGAACCATAAAGCATCATAGCTTCAAGCTATAGCAAAAGTGCAGACATGCACACAAAAGAAAATTCAACTATGACATCATCTAACAAGGATTTTTTTGCTATTACTATGATTAACTATCGAACTCAATTGGCTCATCAGTCAAACAGCTTGATTGATCACTAACCTAACTTGTTTGAAAGCTATCTTGTTAAGTTGATTAGTTAATTTCATTAATGAGTAAAAGATAGAATTGACTTAATTTGCATGATTCAAGTGTAAGATTGACTTTTTTGTTAATTTACTTTGATTAATGTATCAGAGAGAGATGAGACAACCTAAATTGTCATGAGTGAAATGTGAGATGGACTTATTAGCTGATACACCACATATAATATGACATTTTAGCTTTCATGAAATAATAGCGAAAGCAATAGAATAAATAGATGGCTTGAACATAGACAAAGGAATACAATTAATATGGACAGCTATAGCTTGTTGGATATTTGTAGCACAAGAAACACAAAGGAAGTTTGCAATTTCAGTTTGCACCTAGCAATTGCATTTGCTTCCTTGTCTATAAAGCCTTTTCAAGAAATTATTTCTTTGCATATGAATGGCCATGATTGGTTTAATTTATTTGGTGAATAAAGATTATTTAGAATTAACTATAATTAACTATTCAAGAAAACTGATCTATCAATGAACTAGTTTCATTGACTGGTCAAGTAACTTGATTCACAGTTAACTTGATCAGCTATCTATTTAATTTGCTTGAAAGTTTGCAAAAAGCTTTTTTGACAAATAATTCTTTGCATAACTTGCAATCATTACACACCAAGAGCCAACATTTCTTCGAGAAATTCTGTCAAACAGTTTACATGTTTTTCTTGTGCTTCCATATTTTGTATGCATATTCATGACAGCATTTCAAACCATAATATCTGTTAGAAATCCACGTCTTATCATGCTTAGATGAATGTACATATCCTATTCTAAAGCTCCTATTTTATTTAAAGCAAGCAAAATGGTCAGAAATATTGTGTATCTATGAATGTGAATAGGCAAGATTGATTTAATTGATTTGGAGGATTAAGATGACTAATAATTAACTATGACTAACCACTCAACACAGTTAATTCATCAGCCAATTAGCTTGATTGATCGCTGAATTAACTTGTTTGAAAGATATCATGTTAAGCCAATTAGCTAACACGCCACATACAGTATGACATTTGAGATTCAAATAAGTCTCATGGACACAAATCTACTATCATGTTAAAGCCACATAAACATTGATGTTCCAATTCCATGGGGTCATTCTATTTCCATTTGCCCAAGTTCATTTCATTCCATTATCCAACACTAATTATTAAATGTTTAAACCGGCTACATGCAAACAGAAATCACAATTCATAGCATCCATATACACCTATGCACAAGTACATGTTATCCAACATATTAACACATACATGGTTTTCTAGTGCTAGTTTGTTAATTGCCTTTGATCAACAGTTCAAATGTACACAAGGATAATTGTAATTTTTTCTTTGTTTTAATTATTATGTACTTAAAGACTAATTAGCAGCTGCTTAATTATTTAACTATCCTTGTACACATTTGACCCATCAATCATAGTCAATCAATAAATCTGATTCCACCTATTTTCTAATAGTATTGGCATGCAATTTTCTTGACAAGTCTTTAAAAAGAGCATTAGTCACACACAAATAAGGATTCTCATTTGTAACCTCCCTATCCAAATCATCTTCATTCAATAAGATGTTGTGACATACATTAATTGGATGTATCTCATCATCTTTCTTATCAGGATGCCAACAACCTTGATTTGTATTTGTCCTTGAGTGTATTTGGATGCCATGAATTATGAATTCTACGTGCATGTGGCTTGGCTGTACAAGTAATAGTAAGCACTACATAATGGTAGAAATCACAACTCATAGCATCCACATACACCTATGCACAAATACATGTTATCCAACACATTAACACGCACATGGTTTTCTAGTGCTAGTTTGTTAATTGCCTTTGATTAATAGTTCAAATGTACACAAGGATAATTGTAATTATTTCTTTCTTTTAATTGCTATGTACTTAAAGGCTAATTAGCAATTTCCTAATTAATTAGATATGAGACGATACAAGGGTAAATGAGAAATATGAACTTGCCTAAATCGACATGAGTGAAATGTGAGATAGAGCTATTGGGTAATATGCTACATATACTGTGACATTTAAGCTTCAAAGAAGTCTCATGGCTGCATGCCTGTTATCATGTAAAAACCACATAAACATTCATTTTACAATTGGATGGGGTCATTCTATTTCCATTTACCTAAGTTAATTTCATTTGGTTGTCTAGCACTAACTATCTATTGTTTTATCAAACTTCATTCAAGCAGAAATCACAATGCATGGTATCCTTATAAAATTATGCACAAATACATATTGTCTGCCATATTAAGATGGACATAGTTTTCTATTGCTGCTTTGTTAATTGGCTTTGAGTTATAGGTGTAATGTGCACAAGGATAATTATAATTATTTCTTCCTTTTAAATTTTATGGATTTAAACACTAAATAATTGTTACCTAATTAATTAGATATAAGATGATTGAAGAGTAAATGAGAACTAGACACTAGATAAAAATGACAAAGTTAATATGTGAATTTGAAGGTGTGCAGGCTAAATACTCAGTGCATTCCAGGGGACCACATTTCACCGAGAAATTTTGTCAAATAGTTCACTTGCCCTGTATATTAATTGGATAATAATTGCATTTTTGATGTCATGTTATCGCAACAAAGATCTACTTTTGAACCCCAATTGTTTAATTTTTATGAACCATATAGCATATGCCACTCACAATACCCATTTGTAAAGATTGTCCTTGTAACAAAATGCAACGATATGACTACAAGTACAATCAATATAGTGAGAATCTTGAATTAACCTTTTTCTTTGTCTACTCTATGCAATTGTAAACAAAGCAAAAGGTTCATTCTAGAAACTCACCCTATACTCTTTTCTTGAATAATTTGCTACATTTGGACTGCTACACCACCTCTCTTCTTCCAATCAAAAGCATTGCACCATGTAATAAGCTTTGATTAGAAAACGAAGACCATTTGTTTGATTTTCTAAAAGAATAGCAATAAAGCTCATGGAAATGACCAAAATGCAAACAACTCCCAAAATTGCAATTGCCATTTATAATACTCCTACTGCAATGGATACTAATAGCCAAAACCATTAAAACACTAGCAAGCATTTTTTAGATTCAAGAGACACAAGTATAAATGTAAATCAGATTAACTACACAAACTAGTTGCCATAGGTTCTTGTACCACAAATCTTCTAGCAATGAATTTAACTGCTCTTTTGCACAAAGTCTAAAATTATTTTTTCAAGCAATATTACTTGACTACTCTATGGCAACATTGCAATTTGAATTCTAAAACATATTTGACATAGTTTTTTTTAACCGCAAGATACAATTTTCTAACTTCCTAAGCATTCAGTCTAAGTTTTCCAATTACAAAATCTTGAATTGTTGTTTGCTTCATATGTTTGTTCCTTGAATTTGATCTCCAGGTAAAATATACACAAGGATAATTGTAATTTTTTCTTTCTCTTAATTACTATGTATTTAAAGACTAATTAATAGCTACCTAATTAATTAGTTATCCAATGATACAAGGATAAATGTCACATGGACCTATTAGCTCACATGCTACATATACTGTGACTTTTCAATGTTTACTCCATCTACATGCAAATACAAATCACAACCCATAATTAAAATGTCCACAAGGATATTTATAATTATTTCTTTATATTTATAATTATTTCTTCTTTTTATTATTATGTATTTAAAGACTAATTAACAACCACCTAATTAATTAGATATCAGATGATAGAAGAGTAAGTGAGAGCCATCAACTCCATAAAAATGCCAAAGTTAACATGTGAATTTCAAGATGTCCAGATTTAATACTCAATGCATTCCCCAGAAGCCCATTTTCCTGAGGAGTTTTGTAAAACAGTTCACTTGCCTTATAAATGCTTTCGTATTTTACATGTCTACCCATGAGAACAGTAACCATGACATGTGACAAAATTTAAATACTCGCTGGCAGATAGCAGGTTTAAAATATACATAATTTTCATTCCAAAGCCCTCTTTATGGGACCACTTTGTAGTAATAAAAAATATACAAACTTTACAGCGCTCACATGCATGAAGTAAAAGTAGTTTAAAATACAAAAACTTCACATTTCAACAAGAAATTCGAATAGATAATACTAAAAATAGTTTAAAATACGAATTTATAATCAAAGTATATGAATGCCTTAAAGCACTATGAAACCCTACTTTCATTTCTCGTATCAAATAGAAGAAGACAACAAAAAGTTACCTCTTCTGACCTCAAGCAATTCGTCTCTCGCTATCCAGTGTGCAACTCTACAACTACAAAATCCCCTGCTCAGCCACACAATAGGACACTATGAAATATAGCTTCCTTATGCACTTTAATGTAACAAAACTCTAAAAATTAACAAATTATCACCTCAAGTAACTCGTTTCTGGGTCTGGACTCTGCAACTATAGCATCTCCTGCTTAGTCGCTACAAACTCTTCTCAGAACATGCGCTTACAGAACACAAAAACAACACACACAAAGTAATAGAGATGCATAGCAAGTAGCTTAACTCTATATTAAATGACCAAAGTGCCCTAGCCATGCATGGCCACCAAGCCATTCCAGCGCCTTCACCTTGAGCCAGATGCCATTTAATGCATTTACTTTGTATTCATGCATTTCGTATGTCTACCTACCAATTTTTATAAACTATGGCTTTGGTTAAATTTATTTAATCAATTTTTGCGCTTGCATTTTCCTGATATTTTAATGCATTTAATTTGCATTCATGGACTGCGTACCTCTAGCCGCCACCTTTTAAACTATGCCTTTTCTTAAATTTATTTAATCAATATATGCATTCGCATTTTCCTGAATTTTTAAAACAATAATGATTTATAAAGCTACTCGGATGAATAGAAAATAGATAAATGCTAATTTTCCAATATATAAAATAGCTCTCCAAATTCAAACTATACAAAAAAATAAGTAATATGTTAAATGGCGAAATGTGATTGGCCGATGCTACTGGTTAAAAGCATTCCGGGCGAATGCATAAGTATTCTTGCCTAGCGGCAGGCACTAATAATGTAAGTACCATTATCATTAAGGAATAAGTGAATGAGCAAATGAAATGTTTAATAGAAAAAGCATCTACAGAATAAGTGAATGAATAAGTGAATGTGGGATAAAAAAAAAACTAGTATTTTATTTTTATTTTTAATATTTATAGGGATTAATTACAAGTTTGGTATTGTTTTAATCTTTTATTAATATTTTATTATTATTGTCATTTTTATAAGTGGTTTTTCAATTTGTAGAAAATTTGTATGTCGAAGATCAAATTAATCAAAATTATAATATTTTATATTTAGGTTTTGAGTACTAAATCTTTGAAATAATGCAAACATCACATTTCAATTTTTAAAGGATTTAATCTTTGTATCCATCTTGTGTATCATTTTTTTTGTGACTAAACCAAATATTATCTCTTCTCACATCTTTAGGTGACCTTGAAGATAAAAAAATGATTTATTTCACTTCTGTAAATTAAAAGATTGAGTGTGCATGTTCTTCCCTCATGCAATTTGGGATCTTGGGAATAAAAAACACTTATCTTTTCTTCTTTCTTTTTGTAGAGGGTCTATCTTAGATTTCATCACCAAGTGTCAACCTAAAACCATGTGTTCTATTATGATATAGAAATTAGGGAGAGAGTTAAAAGACTCCCTATATGGTAGAAGTTATCATTTTTTGTGCAATATTATTCTAGAGGACAAAGTAAAGTGATGATATATTTGACACTAATCACATGCCTTAGGAAAGTCCCCTAACTTCATGGATTTGGGTCTCATATATTTTTGGTTATATAGAGGACTCCATTAGTTGAATCTATACAAGCCTAACTTAGGAATCTTTCAGTCATTTGATTTTTGTGACACATCGATAATTAGTTAGCCCCATGAAGTTACTCATGATGTACCTCTAAAAGTGGGATAGTAGGCCATGTATTCTCTCCTCTCACACCTTAAGGTGATGTTGAGAATAAAAAGTGGTTATTTTTCTTTAAAAAATGAGTCATATTATCCACAACCAAGTCCAAGTATATTTGTGGGCTTACACAATCAAACACTCCTACTTGAACAAAATAGGTGGTTATTTTTTATTTATCCTCCTCGTTGTATGAAACCAATGTTTAGAATTCAAAAAATCCTAGAATATTAAAAAAAAAAATCCAAAACATAAAAAAAATCAAGAGTCCAAAACTAAAAGATCTCTAAAATGTCTTTTCATGTCACCTATTACTATATGTCAAGAAAAATGAAACATGGATTTTCTTGAAGATTTTTTTCTTTTATAAACCCATGCATCTAAAATTTGTACCAAGTTGGAGAAACCTCCTGTCAAATTATACCTAAAATCAATAAGATAGTGATAATGATAAGGAAAATCTCCCTAATCAAAAGTAAGTATTTTCATTACTATTATGATTTCCTTAAATCTAAAACAGGATGTACTTTAATAAAATAATTCATACATCAAAATAGGGATTTATAGGGATTAATTACAAGTTTGGTATTGTTTTAATCTTTTATTAATATTTTATTATTATTGTCATTTTTATAAGTGGTTTTTCAATTTGTAGAAAATTTGTATGTCGAAGATCAAATTAATCAAAATTATAATATTTTCTATTTAGGTTTTGAGTACTAAATCTTTGAAATAATGCAAACATCACATTTCAATTTTTAAAGGATTTAATCTTTTTATCCATCTTGTGTATCATTTTTTTTTGTGACTAAACCAAATATTATCTCTTCTCACATCTTTAGGCGACCTTGAAGATAAAAAAAATGATTTATTTCACTTCTGTAAATTAAAAGATTGAGTGCGCATGTTCTTCCCTCATGCAATTTGGGATCTTGGGAATAAAAAACACTTATCTTTTCTTCTTTCTATTTGTAGAGGGTCTATCTTAGATTTCATCACCAAGTGTCAACCTAAAACCATGTGTTCTATTATGATATAGAAATTAGGGAGAGAGTTAAAAGACTCCCTATATGGTAGAAGTTATCATTTTTTGTGCAATATTATTCTAGAGGACAAAGTAAAGTGATGATATATTTGACACTAATCACATGCCTTAGGAAAGTCCCCTAACTTCATGGATTTGGGTCTCATATATTTTTGGTTATATAGAGGACTCCATTAGTTGAATCTATACAAGCCTAACCTAGGAATCTTTCAGTCATTTGATTTTTGTGACACATCGATAATTAGTTAGCCCCATGAAGTTACTCATGATGTACCTCTAAAAGTGGGATAGTAGGCCATGTATTCTCTCCTCTCACACCTTAAGGTGATGTTGAGAATAAAAAGTGGTTATTTTTCTTTAAAAAATGAGTCATATTATCCACAACCAAGTCCAAGTATATTTGTGGGCTTACACAATCAAACACTCCTACTTGAACAAAATAGGTGATTATTTTTTATTTTTCCTCCTCGTTGTATGAAACCAATGTTTAGAATTCAAAAAATCCTAGAATATTAAAAAAAAAATCCAAAACATAAAAAAAATCAAGAGTCCAAAACTAAAAGATCTCTAAAATGTCTTTTCATGTCACCTATTACTATATGTCAAGAAAAATGAAACATGGATTTTCTTGAAGATTTTTTTTTTTATAAACCCATGCATCTAAAATTTGTACCAAGTTGGAGAAACCTCCTGTCAAATTATACCTAAAATCAATAAGATAGTGATAATGATAAGGAAAATCTCCCTAATCAAAAGTAAGTATTCTCATTACTATTATGATTTCCTTAAATCTAAAACAGGATGTACTTTAATAAAACAATTCATACATCAAAATAGGGATAAAATACTCAAAATGTTATTAAATCAAGCTCACCAAATTACCCCTCAATTATAATCTAGATAATTTTTGTTACTTTTCATGTAACACATCCCATTTTAATTTTAGAAAAATGAGGACCCTTTTATAGATTTAATCTAGTTTTTAGTGTCAATATTTTGATATTTCTCTCACTAGTCAAATTTGGGAAATTTTCCTAATTTTAATGATTAGAATCCATCTTTCTTTAATATGATGATCAACATAACTTTATTTCCTTTTGCGAGTTTATAAAAATGTTTTATCAAAAAGAGAAATGAAGTTGCAGAGTTTACCCTACTAGTTGAACATCTTGTTACTTCACTATCATATTTTGATGGTCATATTGATTCCTCAAGACATAAAATATCATGAAACTCTCTTCACTTAATGTATTGTCAGAAAATTGCACCTAAGGGAAATTCCACATTTTTGCATTTTTTCCTAGTATTTATGACACTTTAGAGCAATAATGACAAAAATCACATGAGTCAAAATTTTGTGATTCTGAATCCATGCGGACTTGTGGTAGAGCAATAGAAGCCTAACGATACATTTCCCAAAAATCTAGGATTTGGATGCCTACGTGATGCATAGGCTTCTGCGTGGCATGCTAGCATCCTGGAAATTTTCTAAGTTCAAAATAGGGAATTTGAAATCCTAACTCTTTTGACACATGTCCTAGCAGTCGAATTTTGGATGTAACAGCTCTTTTCCACCCTTACATGCATTTAAAACCCCTTTCTTGCTCTCATTTAGGGTTGGAAGTCATTCATTCAAGCTCTCTTACTACTTGCTCCAGTCTTGAGTTCTCTTCATCCTTGATAGCAACATTCTCACAAGCGAAGCCATGCTAGGTTGAGGTCCTTCCAGTAGCAACAACTCTCAAACAAGCACTCAACAGTGTGTCTGTATGCTCCGGAGAGGGTCTAGACCTGTGGGTAATGCTCTCTCTCTCACTTTCCTTTCCCACTTGTTTATTTATTATCTCATGGTCTGGGTTCTACTCCTAAAGGGGGTTTTACTTTCACCACATGCTTTTTCTACTTCATTTACACTCCTTTCCAACTTGGTTGTTTGTGGAGCTGGGAACACCAAAACGGGGATCTAACTGAGGCAGGCCCCTATACAGCCACAACCTTTTCCCCTTGATCTTCTATGTGTAGGTGCAAAGTGAAGCTTGGAGTGAAGATTTGAGCGTCTAGTAAAAGGTAATCTCTCTCCAAGTCTCCTTGTGTTTGTCATAGTTTTTGGCTTCCTGTTCATTTATTTCGCTCAGTATGTCTTAGATTTGAGCTTAGAAGTGAAACCTGGTTCCGTCCGCTTGAGCTCCTAAGCCCTTTGTTGCTTACGATGCCAGTGCATCTTTTAGACGATGACGCATCACGCTGGAATCCTAAAACCATGTTGTCATCTTTTGGCCAAGATTTCACTCATTTGAAGCAGAAATCTTCAGGTTTCACTCTCTCGGGATCTAAAGTAACTTTCTCTAAAACACTACTCGAAGTATACTTTTCTGCATTTTCTTTGACTTGCTTATACTGAGGTTTATAAGGGTAGTTCATTCCCTGGTGATCTCTTGAGAACGAAGAGACCCGTGTGCAATGAATTACTCTTATATTACATTTTTGGTGAACCTGACGTGAACGTGTCAGATCTATTTTCATGATGTTACTCGCTTATAATAATCCCTTTTCTAAAGAATATTTTGATATGTTGGAGGACACTCTATATGATTTCTTAGAAGCGCTCTCCCCTATCTGCAAATCTTCTGAACGAACTCCCCCTTTGCAAGCTGAGGAGTCGGTAAATGTGGTTGTACTCTTGGTAGCTCCTTCGAGCCCTAAGAAACCCATCATTTACATGACCCTGACTGAACCGTCCCCTTTAGGAGAACTATTATGTCTATGGGATTTCATGTCGTAGTGATTCATCAAACCTATATTTGAGGTTTGTGAAAGCTACGAACTCCACTTCCTATAATGTTGTTGGGCACACATATAATACAAAGAGAAATAAACAGAAATTGGATCAACAACCTTTTGTTCCTACATCACAACCCACTCAATTTCCTACTTCTTTACCATCTTCTCAACCAATCCTTCCTTCAACACCTAAACCTACAATCAAAGCACTAGGTGATTACGATCTTGTCAAGCAACTTCATGTTACTTCGGCTAAGATCTCACTTTGGGACTTGCTTCAGACCACTCTAGTTTACCAAGAGATGCTTCAAGAAGCTTTACAAAATATTCTCTTTCCTAGCTCTGCTAGGCCTATGGATGTTAATGCATTGTTGGCTCATATTCAATTGGATTCACCAAGTATTACGTTCCACCTGCAAGAACTCCTGCCTCTAGATGTGCAAAAGCAAGCAGGTCCCTTGATGATTATAATTAATGTTAATAATATTGGTATTAGGTGTACTCTCATTAACATTGGTTTAGCTCTCAAAATTTACGGTATGGACATATTACCTAAGATTAAAGTTGATTCATCTTCTTTAGCTACTTCTTCCTTGTATATTCATGGGTTTGATAATGTTGTCCGCCAAGCTCTAGGTATGATAATACTACCTTTGTAGCTAGGTCTCGTTACCTTGCCTACATTGGTTTATGTGATGCTTGGCTCGTTTCCGTACAATATTCTCTTTGGGAGACCCTAGATTCATGCTATGGGCATTGTGACCTCTACTTTACACCGTTCTTTGAAGTTCATCTCAAATAATCAGGTGGTTATAGTTAAAGCAAATCCAGAAGTTGTTCAACTTTGTGAGCTAGCGGTTGTAGGTCGGGCTTCAGTTGTATCCAATCTCAAGAATTGTATTCCATCCTTAACCACTAATGCTATGGCATGTTCTTCGTCGATACCCTCTATGGAATTCATTCCAGGAGTGAGTGTCAACAAAGAGGAACCACCTGAAGCAAAAGATCCTAAGTCTCCTTTGTCTCCCCCTTCTTTCTCTCGATCAAATGCTTTCCTCGGTGATGATTGGGGCTCCTTGGATTTCTCCAAATTCTTTATTGTGGAATACAAGGAAAACCCCTCTTGCATATATTTTCCAAGTACCTCTGACACAAAGATGGACAACACTCCTGCTCGGGAAGAGATGTGTTATCATGTTCAGGATACCACTCCTTCCTCCACTGAGGAGAGTAATCCCGCTCCTGCAAAGGAGGTTAATATTTGTGAACCAAGTAAAGTAGGTGGGAGCACTCCCGTAGAGACATTGGACATCCATTGGTGGAATGAAACACTTTACATAGAGCTTCCACTTCCTAATGTTCTACAAACTCATTATGGGTTTGGATATGAACTTGCCTCTCGATATGGCTATGGTCAGAAAGGCCTAGGATGTATTGAACAAGGAATTCAAGTTCCTATCCATTTTAAGCCACAACAATGCTATCTAGGTTTGGGATGCTCTATTGAATAGTCTAAGCAAAAACATTGGTGGAGTATTAATATGATTTCAGCCGAGCCATTGAGCTTGGTCCTTCCTAAGTTAATAGAAGAAAGGGAGTAGGTCGAGTGTTAGATTTTATGTATCTATGCCCAAACCTCCATGAATCACCTGCAATGATAAACCTATCACACTATGAAGAAATAAGCAAGATATGATTTTCCTACAACTCAAATTTGATGAAAACACCAATTTGCATTATTTGAACAACTGTCGTTAATGTGATGTACAGAATTGATAAATAATTACAATGAAACAATCCTTATGAAAAGGATAAAAGCTAACCCTAGATTAGGGTTATATTAGAACATGACAAGTGTCCTCATAGGAATGAATGATACATGTTCTAATATTAGAAGATTTAATCATGCAAAATGCTACTAATTAATAAAAGAAAATAATGAATTAAAAGCACTCCTAAGTTTAGCTTAAGTGTAATAAAGCATAAAGTGACCCAATTAATTAATGATTAATTAATTAATTAGGTGATTACTTTATTACTCTAACATGGAGAAAATCCCTTTAGATGTCTTCTCTTCGGATGAAGCATTGGGGGGAATTCCTAGGTGCCTATTCCACGTTGCTTTCTTTTCATCACAAGAAATAATTCCCATATCCTTTGCATAGACAAGTGTACTTTGGAGAATTTGTCTTGAATATTGATGAAGAGGACCCTCTATCTAACGTCAAAAATGATTCTCCTATATATCATCCTGAAGATCATAGTTCTCTCCTTAAAGGAGATACTGTTGAAGTCTCTATGGATCCTAAGTTCTCAGAAAAAATGATCAAGATCAGGAAGTGTCTCTCTTTGGAGGAAGCGAATGAACACTCTAATCTCTTGCATTCTCATCCTGATATCTTCACTTGGGAATACAAGGATATGCTTGGTATTGATGATTCTATAGTGGTTCACAATATCATTCTATGTCCTGATGCCAAGCCGGTTAAGCAAAAAATCTGAAAGATCAATCCCAGGGTGGCATTTATGGTCAAGACTAAGATAGAGAAGCTGTTGAAAGTAGGCTTTATCCGTCTGATTGACTACTCCCCTTGGCTTTCAAATATAGCCATTTTTAGTAAGCCTGATGGTCGTATTTGTATATGTATTGACTTTCAAGATCTTAATAAGGCTTCTTTTAAGGATGATTTTCCATTACCTAATATAGATATGATTTTGGACTCGATTACAAGCCATGCATTGTTATCTTTTATGGATGGCTTCTTGGGTTACAATTAGATTCATATTAACCTAGAGGATCAATACAAAACAACCTTTACTACCCCTTGGGGTACATTATATTATGTGGTCATGCCCTTTGGGTTAAAGAATGTGCGAGCAACTTACCAACAGGTGATGACCCTGATATTTCATGATTTTATTCATAAGATCTTAGAAGACTATGTTGATGACATCTTGGAAAAATCGATAACCTGTCAAGATCATGTGAAGAACCTTCATCTTATCTTCGAAAGGCTTCGAATCTATAAGATGAGACTCAATCCCCATAAGTTTTTCTTCGGCATAGACATTGGCAAGCTTTTTGGGTTCATAGTTTCTCACCGTGGAATCGAGGTTGACACAAATAAAATTGATGCCATTGTTAACATGCCTCCACCAAGGAATATCATTGAGTTGCAAAGTTTACAAGGGAAGATTCAGGAAATTCGTAGATTTATATCTCAATTGGTTGATCGTACCCTTCCTTTTACTTGTTTATTGAAAAAGGATGTTCGCTTCATATGGGATGAAGAGTTCTAGAGATACTTTGAGTCAATTAGAGCTTATTTGGTCAATCCTTTCGTATTGATGCCAACTATGCAAGATAGACTCTTTTTCTTTACCTTGCTACATCACCATACACCTTGGTAGATTTTTTGGCTCAATATGATGACGCAAGGAAAGAGGGAGTGGTCTACTACATCAGTCGTGTTCTAGTCAATTAAGAAACTCATTATTCCTCCATGGAGAAGCATTGCCTCACTCTTGTATTCACCACATAGAAGTTGAGACACTACCTTCTTCATGTCGAAACACATGTCATAGTAAAAATGGATCTCTTAAAGAATTTTTTCTCTAGTATTGACCTTGTTGGGAGATTAGCAAAGTGGGTTATGTTGCTTTCTAAGTTCAATATAAAGCTCGTTACTCAGAAATCAATAAAGGGTCAAGTGGTTGTTGATCAATTAGCAGATGCCCCCTCATCTCATTCCTTCCCTAGGTTGGATTTTTTTCCTAATGAAAAATATTTTCATAATCAATTACAACCTTGAATGGAAAATGTATTTTGATGGATCGAGGTGTTAGACTAGTTCCAGAGTGGGTGTGGTCTTAATATCCCCTAAAGGTAAATTGGTCCCTCTATCCTTTCAATTATATTTTCCTTGCACCAATAGAATCACTGAGTATGAATCTCTTATTGTTGGCTTGCATGTCACGATTGCACTAAGAATAAAACATATTTGTTTACTAGGTGATTCTAAGCTTATTGTGAATCAAATTTTAGTGACCTATCAAGCTAAACAAAGTAAGTTGTCTAGGTATTGATAACTTGCTTTTTCCTTGCTTAATTTTTTATCCTCTTTCACAATAGACAGTATCCCTAGGACAGAAAATAGACACGTCGATGCCATGGAAAGTGTTGCTTCCTTGGTGCCTTCAAAAGAGGATACAAAAGAATACCACTTCGTGGTTTAGGTCCTGCAAACCCTTACGGTTTTCGATCAACCTGAATCTAAGTCTTTTGTGCATTCTCATGTAGACTCGGGAGAATGGTTTTCTAGTATCTATAATTATTTAAATATTGGAAACTTTCCCAATGATACGACAAAAAATGATTGCACTCATATACGAAAGCTTTCAGCATGTTATGTCATTTTATCCGATTTATCAAAAGTCCTATAACAGCTTGCTTCTCAGGTGTCTCACTAAAGTGGAAATACCCCTTTCCCTTAAGGAAGCTCATTTAGGCTCCAGGGGTGGACATTTTGGTGATAGATCCCTCGCGAGAAGATTGATACACATGGGGTACTATTGGAAAACGATGGAACAAGATTCCTTTGATTTTGTTAAAAAGTGCCTTCAATGTCAATAGCATAGCCATCTTATTCATGCACCTGCTCAAGAGTTAGAAAATCAAACCTCTCCTTGGTCATTCAAAAATGGGGATTGGATATCATTGGAAAAATATCACCTCCTTCTTCCAAGGGACATACCTTTATTATTACCACTACGGATTACTTCACGAAATGGGTTGAAGCTATTCCTCTCCAATCCACAAATGTTGAAGCTATTTGTAGCTTTCTTATGAACAACATTATTTCTCATTTTGGATTTCCTACTACACTTGTTTCTGATAATGGTAGACCATTCAAGAACAAGGAAGTAAGGCAATTCTTAGAGAAATTCCATATCCAACATAGGCTTTCTATATCATATTACCCACAATCCAACGGTCAAGTAGAAGCATCTAGCAAAACTCTTGAATTCATTCTTCATAAAATAGTTAATAAGAACGGTAAGTATTGGCATATTCAACTAGTGTACACTTTGTAGGCCTACCGCACGAGTGTTCGTACGGTGATGGGAACAACACCTTACAACCTCGTGTATGGTGTCAAAGCTATGATGCCTTTAGAGTTGAAAATTATGTCCTTATGGGTTTCCCTTAAAGGGTTAATTGATGATGAAACTTATCAGGTTAACCTTTTTCATCAGCTGGAGATGCTTGACGAGTGTCGATTGCAAGCCCTTGATCATCTTAAAGCTTATCAACATTCGTTATTGATACAATATAATCAGAGTGTGCTTCCTAGGACCTTTAAACTGGGAGACTTGGTTCTCTGTGAAAACCAGCGAAATGTAAATGTGTTGCCTAATCAGAGGGGGAAATTCAGTCCTAGCTGGTTAGGCCCTTACATTGTGATCTTTGTGTATGGTTCAAGTTCCTATGGATTATCATCTATGGATGGGACACCTCTAAAAGAACCCATTAATGTGATGCATCTTCGTCAATACTATGCATAGTGTTCCATGTGTCATCTATATGATACTCTCTCTATGAAAGGGTAGTAGCACTAATATATATTGGCATTGCTCATAAACACATTATGATTTTTTTTGTGTTATGATATGACCACATGTGTGTGTGTTATACATACATGTGTTTCACTATGCTATGTATCCATGCATCACATTACATCTTTTGAGGCAATTAGATCATCATTATATTTAATTAACATACAACCATGTGTGTTTGATAAATCATGTTAGCATTTAAAGTAAACATACATCCATACGAGCATATAACATCCATAGTATAAACATGCATGAAAGTAAAAAGCATACACATCAAAATAAACAATGTCATGATATCAAAACAAATATGTCCATATGTATATATACATGCATGTATGTATTGAATGTCATGTACATGTATTGGGCCACTACTATAAAAAATGAGTGGCTGTTGAATATATTTCTATACAAAATATCTATATATATATATATGTGTATGTATCCCTCGTTACAAAAATGATGTACAAAATGATGATCCCCTATGACTATGGTGCATGGCTCCTAGAGCCCTCCAACTCTGGTTGTTGCTCTGGTACCCTCAAGAGAGGTTGCACAGTGGTCATGGAGCAGGATCGATGCAAGCATGATATGGATAGAGCTACATGTATCCCCCTGACCTCTCCATGTAGGGAGCATATTCATCTCCCCATAAGGCAGTTGGAAAGATCATGTGGTGGTGTCCCACCACTCCATCAATGTTGTAAGCATCCTCTCATGGTATCACATCTCTGGCATGGTGAACACATGCCATAGATTGACCTGCTCCAGATGTGTGACCTCATGATCTATCAGACAACCCCTTTGCTCACGAAAGATTTAGAATGCTCACCCTCCCAGATGCTCACAAATCTCTCGATACTCCTACAAAAGTGAAAAATTTTAAGTCGCAACATCAAATTTCATTATGAAAACAAAAAAAAATCTTAAGACTTATGTGCATTTTGCATGCGTCCCTATCTTCCATGGCCACCTCAAGGTCCCCAATGCATCCCTAAGATGACAGCGCAAACTTGAGACCTCAACATAGACTCTAGATGATAGCACATTTTTTGGATGTGAACACCCAAAAATCTTGCACACCTCATCGACTAGAAAAATTCAAAAAATGAGCTTAAATTTACAAAAAACAGGGATCAGAGACCTACCTGGTCCACCTCGTGACTCTTGAAAATGTTATTGCACAGCTACTCCAACCTTGGTGCCTCCTACTCCCTCCTGCTAGGAATTTTTCTAATTTTTCTCTCACAAAAGTCAACAATTTGCTCATAGTGAATAGTGAAAATAACCCTTATAGGGGCCCACCTAGGTATATATAGGCCCCCCGAGGCCCATTTTTCCTAGAGCTTGTGGCTCCCCAATTTCTCCTGAATTTACCCCACCAAGCTGGGGACAAACTCAGGAGGGGGCATAAAGTCACCTCTCTATCATATTTTTCTTTTGAATCAACATTTTTTTATTGATCATTCTTCTCTTTGTTGTAGCTTCTAATTTTTTGAGGCTGACCCAAAATTTTAGTTTTGCAGGTTAAAGTCTTGAAAAAAATTTCATGACCATTTTGTCACTATTTGTTGAGCTCAGTTATTGGGGGCACCTTCGGTATTGGTTAGCTCAACTTCGATGACCTGTGAGGCCCCTTTTTTCTTGGAACGCAAATCCATTAAATTCTAAATTTGGGTGAAATTTTTTCTCTATTTTAGTGAGGCTAATTTTTTCCAAAATCGAGCCCACTAAAGTGGGGGAAAAATGTAATGTTGCATAATTATACCTAGGGGCAATTCCACATTTTTGCATTTTTTCCTAGTATTTATGAAACTTTAGAGCATTAATGACAAAAATCCCATGAGTCAAAATTTCATGATTTTGACTCCATGTGGACTTGTGGCAAAGCAACAGAAGCCTGATGACACATTTCCCAAAAATATAGGCTATGGACACCTGTGCGGTGCACGAACATCTACGCAGTGTGCTAGCGTCCTAGCGGTTTTCCAAGTTTGAAACAGGGAATCTATAATCCTGACTCTTTTGACACGTGTCCTAGCAGTCAGATTTTGAATGTAATGGCTCTTTGCTGCCCTTACATGCATTAAAAACCCCTTTCTTGCTCTCATTTTGGGTTTGAAGTCATTCATTCAATCTCTCTTACTACTTGCTCCAATCTTGAGTTCTCTTCATCCTTGATAGCATTACTCTCACAAGCGAAGCCATGCCAGACTGAGGTCCTTCCAATAGCAATAGCTCTCAAGCAAGCACTCAATGGTGTGTTTGTGTTCTCCAGAGAGGGTCTAGGCCTATGGGTAACTCTCTCTCTCTCACTTTCCTTTCTCACTTGTTTATTTACTATCTCATGGTGTGGATTCTACTCCTGAAGCAGGTTTTTCTTTCATCACATGCTTTGTCTACTTCATTTACACTCCTTTCCAAATTGGTTGTCTTTGGAGGTGGGAACACGAAAACAAGGGTCTAGATAAGGCAAGCCCCTATACAGCCCCAACCTTTTCCCCTTGATCTTCTATGTGTAGGTGCAAAGTGGAGCTTGGAGTGAAGAGTTGAACATCTAGTAAAAGGTAAGCTCTCTCCAATTCCCCTTGTGTTTTTCATAGTTTTTTGCTTCATGTTCATTTATTTCACTCAATACATCTTAGATTTGAGCTTAGAAGTGAAACCTAGTTCTATCCGCTTGAGCTCCTAAGCCCTCTATTGCTTAGGACGCCAGTGCATCTTTTAGATGACAACACACTGTGTTGGCATCTTGAAACCACGTTGTTGTCTTTTGATCGTGAGCTTACTCATTTGAGGTAGAAATCTCAAGGTTTCACTCTCTCGGGATCTAAAGTAACTTTCTCTAAAAGACCACTCAAAGTATCCTTTTCTACATTTTCTTTGACTTGCTTATGTTGAGGTGTTTAAGGGCAGTTTGTTCCCTGGTGATATCTTGAGAACAAAGAGACTTGTTTGCAATGAATCCCTTTTATATTACACTTTAGATTTTTAAAAAATTGATGTTCAATTTCAAAGATAATAACTCTTCAAAAATGTTGTTGGCTTGAACTTCCTTGCAAACATTTCAAGTATTAATTTAGAAATTGAGAAAATCCACTTTTGTAGAAATTTAACTCATTTGAACTAGACATTAAAATCTCTCTACAGAAAGAATGTGGAACTTCCACGTGGAAATGAACATCAAAATTGAATATTCAAGCTCTCATTTCAATTTGCACTTCAAGCATGATTTTCTATTTCATATGAAATTTTCTATGCCTACCTTCACTTGCACATTTGGATAACCATTTTATTTTTGTGGGCCATAAAAAGAATGAGGAAGTTTGGAAAATGAAATTGTAGAAACACAATCTCCAACTGAATATAACATTAAATTCTACTTCACATTCTTGATGCACTCCAATTTTGTGTAAAGAGAAAAATAAATAAAGATATTGAGGGTGAAGATGTAAAAATAATATGCAGAAATGGATGTTCTAACTAGATATTTTTAACCTTCACATCTTGATGGACTTCGATTTACCATAAATATCCAAATTCACTTCATTTCTCTGTAAACATCCCAATGGACTCTATTTTCCTATAAAAGTAATATTATGATAAAATTTCCATCCTAGTTAAGTATATTCAAATTATAATGGAACATGAAATACTATAAGAATTTGTTTGAAGTAATGTTTTCCAAATAATGTAAAGGTAACAAATGGTAAAGAAGGGATATTAGATAAGGTTGACTTCCTAATGATTCTAATTTCACTTGACATACTCACATCTAGATGGCCAAATTATTTTCACAAATCTTCTAAGAAAAAATCCAAGTATAAAAATAATATGTGAAAGAGGATTCTCAATAAGGACGTTGTGAAAATCCCATATCTACATCCACTTTTGATACAGAATACCACAAAGAAATTAAAAAAATAAATTATTACATCATGTATTTGATTGAAAATACATTCCCTACAAAAGGAAGTTTAGTGATATGAATTAAGAAGAAGATCTAATATGGAATGGTTGTGAAGCAAATTATATTAAAATTGAAAGGTCTAAGACAACAAAACCACCATTATATTTTAAAAAATAGAATTAAAGAAATATGTTGAATAATAAATGTTTTTCTTCTTGGACTTTTAAATTTATTAAAGATGCAATGAAGTGGTCTTCTTAAATATATAATTATAATTGGAGAACATGATAAATTAAAATAGAAAAATATGCAAATAAGGAGGTTATCAAGCACTAATCACATGCATGAAAGTTTGAGTTTAAAGGCCATGAAGGAATAATGGAGTCCAATAAGGAAGGAATTTGAAGAAATTTGTGAGCCTGATGTAGATTATGAAGAGTAGAAGAGCTTGGATATATATAGAGAGAGATCTCATAATTGACCCAAATGACTTGCATGGAGAGGAATATGTTATTGTAATTATAAATTTGAACCATTGATCAAGTATTAATCTATGTCATTAATCTATAATGAGTTCTAAGTTATTTCATCTATAAAATATAAAATTACTTGTTCATTTACTTGTTCATTTATAGGATTTTTATTATTATTATTGTTGTGGAACCATTAGTGAAGAATAATTATTTTCTAGTCCATTTCATGGTTTTCTCTCATGTAGAGGGTTTTATCTAGAACTGATGTGAATTAGTGTGAACAAGTTTCACATATAGGTTATTAAATTTCTAAAAACTATAAGGTGACTTGAATTTTATTTTAGTATTATAAAATTCATTAGGTTGTGTCATTATCAAGGTATTTCATGATACTTCTATAGTCTAAAAATATATATAGAAGCTAGAACTGCATGTGTGTAATTGTGATAATAAATTATGAAGGGTAGGACAATTATTTGATAATATTCCATGTATTTACATGATAATTTTAAAAAAATAGATTAGGATTTATAAACCTTCTCTCTCACACCTTTTCTTTTTCTATTTTTTATAAAAATTCAAATTTCTAAATAGTGCATCACAATATTGAAGATCAACTATTGTAAAGTGTTCTAGTATGAACAAATTTAATTAAAGTAAAAATCATGGAGCACTTATTTAGGTTTGAAAGCATTTTTTTGTTATTTTCTAGAACTAACCCTCATCTTTAGAACTCGGTACACATAAGTTCCCATGTGAAAATAGCTTCACAACAAACAATTAAGTAAAATTGTAAATCAAGACCTAACATTTGAAGCATTAGGATAATTGAATTTTGTTTTATAATTTGATTCTAATTCAAGAGAGATAAGTTCATTAGTGAATAATAGTGAAAAATATATGCATCAATATATTGATAGTAGGAGGGACTAAATAGGCTAGATATGTAGTATGAGCTTTCAAGTTACCAACTTGAGGTAAGTTAGATCTCTAAACAAAATTTTAAAAAGTAAAATTGAACTCTATGGATTATCAATGGTGTAAAAGAAATAAAGAGTTTACTTTGAAGAAAATATCTAGGTATACATTCCCCATTTGACCAAGGGTAGGAAGCATTGAAAGACATAATAAGAGGTTTAGAAGCATGAAACCAAACTCAATGCAAATAGTACACATTTGAAGAATTATTTACCTATCAATTAGATATGTACATAACACATATTCATTTCCATTCATATTTTAAGATTTAAAATATGATAAATTTGATGGAAAAGGGGATCATTGAGAGAATTTTAAATAATTTTAGATGACTAACCAAGAAGTGTTGAAGTTGATTTTTGAACCCCACAATTCTAAGAAATCATCTACAACCAAAATGCCTATCATAAAGAGAAAAAAAAAGAAAATTATTTTTTATTCAACCTTTAGAATTGAATTGATCCAAAAAAACATGATTAAGCTTTTGAATTATGGATTTTATTATTATAATAATGAACAAAGAATACTTATAATAAGAAAAAATAAAAAATAAACCCTATATGAAATCATAGGTGAGGATTAAATAAGATCATGGAAAGTGTCTTCATCATATGCCATGAGACAAAAAAGCATGACCTAAAAATAGAAAATAATTCTCTAATCTTAGCTTAAGTGTTTAATAAAG
Source organism: Sequoia sempervirens (assembly GCA_007258455.2). Classification (NCBI taxonomy): domain Eukaryota; kingdom Viridiplantae; phylum Streptophyta; class Pinopsida; order Cupressales; family Cupressaceae; genus Sequoia; species Sequoia sempervirens. The sequence continues at coordinate 574,670,512 of VDFB02058242.1, read as the reverse complement.
TAAAAAAGGAGACCTAATTAATTTAGGTGATGTTCCTATTTTACTCTAACACCCCGATTAAGTATATTTTAGGGAGAAGTTAAAAACCCAATGATGAATGCATGGATGGATGCATAGATGATTCTTGGCTACAAGGCTTGATGAAGTAGCCATGTATAAACAAATAAATATATCATAACTAAAGAGAAGGAGAAAACCTCATGGGAAACAATTCCTCTTCGAACGAGAAAAAAATAAATGCATACTAGTGAAAGAAGATAGACTTGATATGACCCCATAAGGACTACCTCTAATACATAAGTACAATAAATATCCCTCAATATGAGAGAGAAGATGAGAATATGAATCCCCCCATAAAGAAGTATCTCTTGTGCCATTGATAAAATCCTAACGATGGAACATGATCCATTACCTATAAACAACATTTCTCCCCTTAGGAATAAATAAATTCAATTATTGTTGAATCCATTCCCATATGCTAGATGAATAAGGAATCCAAATCCAAATGTATGTCTATAAAATTTATTCAAATGTCCACATGAAAGAATGAGATGATAATCCAAAATCATGTGAATAATTATGTACAAGAAGCTCCAAAGATAATGATGGCGGACTAACAATGATTATGTGGTTTTCATGAAAGAGGAGATGAAATACCTCAAAATAATCCTCCAAATCTACAATATGGGACTCCATAAACAAATATGTTATGTCTAATAGGTATGAATCCAAAGTAGTTGTGTCTAGAAAATTATGGATGCCCTACTATATTTAATTAATAAGGGCCATTATTGTGGTGATACTAATCTAATTAGGAACAATAGAAAATGTATATTGAGTCTCTATAGGAGTGGGAGCAAGGATATAATTATTTGAACCTTCAAAATATATAATACCTATGACACACTCAAGCTCCTCTAAAGTATCATCATTAAATGGTATGTTATCCACATCATCAAGGGGAATGAGAATTTTTTTAGGATCCTTTAGGAATGGATAGGTATGAGGGTCTCCTTGTATCTCCCAAAGTCTAGTCCAAAGTGTATGAGGACAATCAATGTTCAATACAATACACATGGTGTCATAATCAACACTAGAATAAAGCAATTCTATAATATAATCAATGATGTTAATATACTCCCAGGTGTGCCTAGTTTAGGTATGAGTCCCTAAAGATAAGGTTAAAGATTAAACCACCTAAAATTTGTCAGGATGTTAATTTTCCAAGACTCATAATTATCCTTTTTCATAATTACCATAGAAGAATGAATAGAAAAACCCATGGTACCTCCTCAAATGATAAAATTAGAGACCATTAACCTCAATGCATATAAATCACACATGACATCACCATTTTAATGAAGGGTAATGGTATACCCTTTACAACACATTTGACTAACACTCAGAAGACTATGCTTCAACCCTTTGACATAAAGGACATCTTTAGTTTTGTTCTTTCCATCAATTGTTATGTCACCATTTCCATAGATTTGTGTTGACTTATCATCAAGATTATCCTTTTTGAGACTGGTGAATTTTCCTCTATCACCAGTCATATGGTGAGAACAACCATTATCAATCACCCAAGCACTTTCCTCTTCCTTTGCATGAAAGGCAGTCCATACTACCATTTATCTTTCATTAACCTTACTATTTTGCAAGGTACTAGACCTTTTGCAATAAATATTGTTCTTTTTTCCATTCAAATCCATGAATATGGATTCATCATTTGAATCATTATCTTCATCTTTAGAGGAACAACTTCCCTCCTTAGAATAGAAACATATTTTGATCTTCTCTCTTTTGTTATCATCAAATGACTCTTTATATGGACATTTAGATGCAAAGTGACCAATCCTACCACAATTGAAACATTTGAAAGGTAACTTACCTTTATACTTTCCAGTACCTTTCTTAAATATTCTCACAAAGTTTGCTTCAACTTCATCAAAGTCATCATTTTCATTGGCATCATCATCTTCAATCTTTTTGTTGACTTTGAAAGCAACTTCTCTTTTTGGAACATATTTTTCAAATTCTCTCATTTCAAAAACAATAAGAGCACCAAACATTTCATCAATTGAGTATTGATCCAAGTCCTTGGATTCTTCAATTGTTGACACCTTATGGCTATATTATTTTGGGAGAGATCTCAAAACCTTCTTCACAATTTCACTTTTCTTTACTTCTCCACCAAGACCAAAGATGCTAGAAATAACTTCTTATACCCAGAGCATTTAACTTGCAATGTCTAAACATCTTTTGTCATCTTCAAAGTCTCGAATCTACTTTTAAAGATTTCCATCTTGTCTTGCTTTACTTTTGTATCACCTTCATAGATGTTGTTGAGCTTTCCTTAGACATCTTTAGCAGAACTGTAATTCATCACTTTCAACAACTTTGAATCAACCAATCCACACAAGAGAGCATTCTTAGCTTTGGAATTACATTCATATAGTTTGATTTTAGTTTGATCTATTGTAGGAGTAGTAGAAGCAATATATCCATACTTGACTAATTTCCAAACACCAAACCCTAGGGATTTTAGGTGTCCTTCCATTCTTAATTTCTAGAAAGCATAATTAGTCCCATCAAACTTAGGACCCTTATATGAACCATCATGTGCCATCCCAAAATTTTTCCTCGAGCTATTAAGATTCTTCAAAGGAACTTGGCTCTGATACCTATTGTTGAACACACTCAGAGAATGAGAGGGGGGTGAATTTTTCATTAAAAAAAACTTAATTTTCTCTAGAACTTAAATCTTTTGGCACAATACAACCTTCTTTATCAGATTACAACTTTTAAACAGAACAGTAACAGAGAAGGATATAGCAATTTGAAACTTTAGCAACTCTAGCAATCCTTAGAAATGAAAGATAGCAAATCAACTTCTAACCAAATCTTTATAAAATAAATATGAAGCGAAGAACACACATTCACAAAATAACACTAGATTTACATGGAAAACCTAATGAGGGAAAAACCACAATGAGAGTAAACTCGCAATATAGAGACTCACTACCAAAAATGACTTGCAAACTAGGGCACATTTCCTTAAAGAAAGATACATAGAACTTGTAGAACTAAAGCTAACATAACTTCAACAGAAAGATATAAGGAACTAATGAGGTTCACTATCTCAGAGCAAGATACAAAATTTTTATAAGAGATTACAATATTTGTCAATAATACACTCTACTGAATTAGGCATTAAGGTGCATCTGATCTTTCCTCTTCGTAATGTATCACTCACTCTGCTAGATATTCAATGCATTCCACACATTCACTTTTTTTCCATTCTACACTTCTCTATCTTGTTGCATCTGAAATTATCTTGCATTTATATCCACTACAACACTTCAAAACTTTAATTAGGTCAGCCAAGAAGAAGACAAAAAATGAATTCAACAAGCACCAAAGAAAAATGTAGTCCTATCTAGAAGATGGAGAGGACCAAAAACAAACTTATTACATATTCCAATTTGATCCAAAAAAATTTGCACACCAGTGCACATTAATCTAATTCTACATCAAGGGAATGTGTAGATGAAACATGAAGCCCACAACCATTCCACCCAAAAAAATACTCCAAATTGAATTTACTTGATTCAGTCTCAAACAAGATAAGTCAGGAATCAAATCTATCATAATAGTTCTTAAATTTCTAGTGAAAACCCCCAAGAACATATCACAAGCAAAGGAAATAGCCTTGGTAGCTAGATATCAACAAAAAACCAAGAAAGCCAACACAAGGCACAATGTAGCACCAAAGAAATCAATCAGCAATGTGTGGATCACATGGGGATGTTCCATGAACATCTAACAACACTTTCAAAAACTTATTTCATACTGTCATGCCACTACCAACCATCATAGGCCAAAGAGGAACAAAAAACTTCATTCAAGAAGCCCAAAATACACAACTAGAATATATATAACATCAAAAGATCAAATTACATACCACAATAACACATGAAATTGGAACTGAGACACTACACATGCATTAAGAGTGCATTCACCAAGATGCAAGAGCAAATACATCAATACAAAGAAATGAGGAGCATTTCCCAAACCAATCTAGACAACCAACAATGTTTCCAACCTTTTATAATTCACAAAAATATCCTCGGTAACACAAGTGACTTGAAAAGATAGGAATGCAACATCAACAGAGCACTAACATTGAATCCCAAACAACAAGAAAAAATCTTCAACAATGGAGAAATGTGGATCTTTCTCCCAAATAGTCTTCAAAATAGCTTCCAAAAGAACATAAGAAACTTGTGGAGGCCAGAACTTTCTTTCATCAATACATGCTTCATCAAGAACAACAAGATAGAGCATAATACATAATGTAGACCTTCAACAACATCTCTTCACTGTCAACATTGCTTCTAATCCTCATCTGAATATAACATTATGAAATAAACTCTAGTGATGGCAACTGCATTTCATAAAACTTCAATTTTCATCAAAAAAGGAATGACATCCAACCCTGAACTTCATCAACTCTTCCATACATTAATGTTATCCCAAATATGATGTTGCCAACAATGACAACCAATTCCAAACAACAAGTACTGCAGCAAGGACATCAATATCAAATAATTCCCACAATCTCCCAAGCATATGCACTAGCACCAAGTGTTGACATCACAACAATCTCCTTAGGCATATGCAATCAAAAAGAACATCAATGACAACCACAACCAAACCAATTGGTGACATCAATGAAAACCAAAAATTATTTTTGACAAAAATGACAACTATCAACAAACATACATGTCAAAAAACACAAAGCACACATGATGAAAACACATGGCATGATGGAACATAAAGACAAAAAAATGAAAATAAACACAAAGAAGACACACAAAAAGGAAAACAATAAAACACAAGGTTAGTACTAAAATATTTGAGTCGATAAGGCAAAGAGACCTAAGCTTAAATTGTCTTAATTACCAAACATCATCAATTGATAAATTTTAGCTCACATGAGGACTAGAAAACTATGTTATGCCACGTCACTCATGAAACACGTGGTTCCACTGGAAAGCAAGGTTTTTTATGTTAGGTGGTAATGTTAAAAGGAATTCATGACTCACACCACAACAAATTCATATATTTTCCAAGTGAATCACAAAATGGAAGGCACATGGGATAGTGAGGAATGCTTTTCACTAGGTGAGCCGCCAAGACAAGGTAGAAAAATGAGAAACACACTAGGTCTAGTGAGGACCATTTTTTACTAGGTGTGTACCCATAACCATACCTAGAGTTATACTCCTTGATAGCCTTCATAAGGTTCTACAAAATGATCAAAATTATATTTCAACACCACACTAAGTTCAACTCCTATGAACAAGGTGAAGCAAAAATTCCAAACTCACCTCAAGGGGTGCAAAAATTACAATACAATAGGGAAAAACACTTAAGGGTTGTTATAACAACACCACCACAAAAAGTGATTTATAAAAATAATAAAGGGGATTTTCTCAATACATGAAAGGTCACACCCTAGGGGATATCATACATGACATCACCACCAAGATAGGACAAGTAATGAAAAAGGAAATTCACAGCTTAGGGAATACTAGCCATAGCATTACCACCAAGGGGAATGCCATATTCCAAGGAAGGTCACACTCTTGAGTGATTTCAATCCCACTATCACCACCAAAGACACTCACATAGATCAATAAATCCAAACTTTGATTGACAAGGTCACACTTCCTAGGAGATGTATGCTATCATCACTAAGAAGGAACTATTCCTATGCAAATAATGAGTAAGGGATTATATTCCCCACCTTATAATGTTAGTGCACTTACTACATTAATGTTTTAAGGAGATGAAGAGGGATCCCTTGCAAGAAGTAATGCACCTAGGACAAGGCTACCTAACCCCTTTCCCCCCAAGTGTAGGGAAAAAGATGAGCCTAGATGGATGATGATATGCTTCTCCTAGAAAAATGAAATATGATTGCATAAAGCCAAGTTTATAACCCATGCATGGTAGTGAGTATTTTATGATACAACTACCACATAGAAAGGAGCAGCAACTAAAGTTATTTGTCATGATTAAGTGAAGGTTTTTTTAATATTTTTGAAGGAAAATAGCCAATACCTCTTGTCATTTCCTGTGTGCTAGGCTATATAGGAACATGAATACCTTGTTCTTTTATACCACATCCTTTCCATTGTAGCCAAATTGTTTCAAAAGTTGAAAATCACTTTCATAAATGACTTCCATTTTTTTCGAAGAAGGTAGGTTTTCGCAATCATTTTCATCATAAGTGTATGTGTAAAAAAATTTTCCTCTTTTTTAGAAGTTGTGGATGTTTCAATGATAGATTGTGTTTATATCATTGCATCTTCTTTCTCCTTTCCATATTGTAGTTGCATAATTTTGTAATCCCTAATGAATTTAGGTGTGAAATATAACAATCACCAATCATCAACTATCAACTTTTTTATAGATGAAAGGCACTTATCTTTGTCCTTAATTTGTAAAGGTTGTTGAACACCTGGAATACTAAGAGGAGGCAGTGAAGTAGTATTCCATTAAACCATTTACATAATATCCATCCAAGCAATAACACAACACTAACTACAATAACAAGTGAAAGCATGGAATCAACACAAGATCGCAACACACATGAACACCAGTATTTTTACATGGAAAACCCAAAATGGGAAAAACCACGATTAGGGTTAACTCACAATATAATATATCCAGATATAGAATATTACAAAGGCTTACTGTCAGGACTCACTTTCCTTGAAGTCTCACTACCTGAAGTAAATTACAAAACAGGGTATGGATCACTAATAGGAGTTGAACTAAGATAGAATTCACCTTCCTTGTACTAGAGTTTAGTTCCAATGAAGCACAAAATATAAAAACACTTCTTTGTAAAGTGTAAATAATTTTTTTTTCTCATTCATATAATTTTGCATATTTGCACCATACAATAATCCATGCATGATCTATATGACTTTTCACCACTTCTTCATTTCACTCTATGTTACTTTCTCATATATATACCATATACATTCACATACACTAATTAGATAAACCTAATTAGAGTAGCCATATTTCAAATCAAAATCAACTCTGTTGGATTTAACCTCGAAACATATTCATCTTCGCACCAACACAAGCATGTAATATATGATATCAGTCAACTTGGACCTAAGATAAATCCCTTTAGCGTTCACAACACATATTTTATCTTCTCAACATAAATTCATAATTAGATCAACCAATAGATCTTCCATTTTAAGTTTCCACAACTCAAAATTGCTGCTATTGAATTTCTCAATTTCAATCTTTCCTGACGTGCTTTCCATCTTAACCTATAATTCAAATTACCAAACTTCTACAAGACTCCCACTGAATAGAAATTGACAAAAAAAACCCAACGTACCCACAAGGATAACACAACTGGCCAGGCTCTGATACCACTTGTAAGGAAAGCTAAGGTGTGAAAACAACTCTCCTAATGTCAAAACCTCAAGGAAGAATGCAAAGGTGCTTTTATAATTTTCAATTACAGTCCAATTAAGATACACTTGAAATAAATAGCAAAAACAAAGAAATGAACATACACAGATGAACACCAGATTTACGTGGGAAAACCCTTACGGGAGAAAAACCCACCACACCAAGAAAGCCTCTTTGTATTACAGTAATGGAATTACATACAGAGTACAGGCTTCACTCTCTGATGTCAATTTACAATAGCATAAATCCTTGATCAACCTTGTACAAAACATTCAAATTACAATGCTCTCATAATTGAATTCACACTGATCACACATCGAACTTTTCATCTCACTGATTGTCCAATTGAACACCATCATCGATCTCAGAGTATATCCATGTCATCTCTGGTCTATTGAAATTCTTCATAGAATGGCCACAACAGTCTAACTTCCAATGGTTCCCATTCGGCTTCTCTGATTGGTCGAAGACACACCACGTAGGATAGTCTTCCAATCGGTCAACAATGTTCAACCTGTGTTCTCATGTCGGTGAGACACTAACCATGTCTCCCCAATTCCACAAATCCCAACCGTCAATATCGCCAAGAGTCATCACCTTCAGCAAGAGGTTACATCGAGTTCAAAAATAGTCGCTCAAACTTCCCCTTGTTGCCAAGACATCATACCAATAACCACCACATGTAGCGCTATTCAGCAATACTATCGCTATTCGATGAGAGGTCATTCCGATGTTCAAAAGGTCACATAGACATCAGTATTCCCATTGGCGAGAAAATTGCTATTCTCCAAGCGATCATACCAAATCCTTCATGTTACACCGAAATGTCCTACCGTCGGTGAGACTTACCACTTTTTCCAAGAGGTCACACTGAAGACATCCGATAATAAACACACGTAGCAATGTCAGAAAAACAAACATCTGTCGCTAAGACTTCATACTGAAGCATTCATGTTACTCTAATGACTCTAAGTGAATAACTATCAGTGAGACATCTTACATCACTAAGACTTCATACCAAAAGAAAACCTTTCTGCCAAGAGTCTCCCCGATAACTGTAGTCACCATGAGTCTCCCCGAAATTCGCTAGGAACCAAACTATTGGCAAGACCAACCCACTTGGAAAATGGTTACAGTGAACACAACAAGTCACAGTGATAGCTCCAGTTGACAAGACAACAACAAGGTCTTGGTGACCTGAGAATTCCACAAGGTTGCACAACTGCTAGTCGGCTAGACAATAAGGACGTCACACCAACTTTTCTCTTTCAGAGATTTCAGCTTGTGAGATTGAGGCACACTATTCCAACAAACTCCCACTTGACGAAGATCACGCGGGCACCTCCAGAGCATAACAAAACTACTGAAATTCATGGGCACTGAGGCCCATTGAACTGGCACACCACCTAAACTTGTATGTGCTCACTGGCTTCGTCAATGCATTTGCAACATTCTCCAGAGTATCCACTTTTTGTAATGAGACCTTTCTATCCTCCACCATATCCCGTAAAAAATGATACTGTACATCTATATGATTCATCCTGGAATGAAAGGTAGGATTCTTTTCCAAACAAATAACACTCTAACTGTCATAGTAAATTGTTATTTGCCCTGCATCAAAACCAATGTTAGAACACAAACTTTTTAACCATATTGCTTCTTTACATGCATGTGTTGCTGCCATGTATTCTGCCTCTGTAGTGGACAAAGCGACTATAGCCTACCGCTTACTCATCCAACTCACTGCACCACCATTCAACATGAAAATATATCCACTAGTGGATCTTTTATTGTCAATGTCCCCTGCCCAATCAGAATCCACATAGCCTCGAATACTGAGAGTCCTCTGTGATTCAACCAAGTTCCCATGGTAACACAAAGCATATTCTGAAGTGCCCTTCAAATATCTAAATACTCTTTTCACAACATCCCAATGTGTCCTTCTAGGATTAGCCATAAACCAACTAAGTACTCCCGCTGCTTGGGAAATGTTTGGCCTTGTACAGACCATTGCATACATAAGACTACCAACTGCACTAGCATAAGGTACACTGGTCATTTCCTCCATCTTAGTATGATATTTTGGACATTCTTCAATAGATAACTTCATTCCCTGCAAAACTGGAACAACTAGCTGCTTACAATCATTCATGCAAAATCTCTCTAGAACAGTCTTGATATACTTACTCTGACTAAGCCAATTTTTTCTATTCTTCCTGTCCCTGGTTATTTCCATTTCTAGAATATGCCTTGATGCACCAAGATCTTCATTTCAAACTTTGTAGACAACTGAGACTTAAGATCAGAAATCATTAACTTATTATTGCCTATGAATAGCATATCATCAACATAAAGAGCAATAATAAGAACTCAATCACTTTCAGCTTTGTAATACACACAATGATCAAATTTTGATCTTACAAATCCTAATGACAAAACAAAAGTGTCAAACTTCTGGTACCACATTCTAGGAGACTGTTTTAATCCATACAGAGATTTTTTCAACTTGCAAACCAGTTTTTCTTTACCTTTCTCAACAAAGTGCTCAGGCTGGTACATATAAATTTCTTCTTCAAGATCTCCATGAAGAAATGTTGTCTTCACATCCATCTGTTCAATCTCAAAGTCATACGCTACTGCAAGTGACAAGAGAAATCTGATAGATGTCAGCTTAGTTATAGGAGAAAAAATTTCTCCATAATCAATTCCCTCTACTTGGGAATAACCCTTTGCAACCAACCTTGCCTTATTTTTTTCCACACTGCCATCCAGACCTATTTTCTTTTTAAATACCCATTTGCAGCCCATAGCTTTTCTTCCTTCAGGCAAGGGCACAAAGCTCCAAGTATCATTCTTTTCAAATGATGCCATTTCTTCATTCATGGCTTCCAACCAAGAGTTTACAACAGACATTCTAAATGCCTCTTTCACAGTCCTAGGCTCATGAGTGCTAGAAATTAAAGCATAAGCACAAGTAGAATCTATCAAAGAAAACCCATACCTATCAGGTTGCTTTCTTTCACGAGTTGACCTCCTCACTTGCTAAGGTTGAGGTTGTTCTTCTTCTTTAGAACTCTCAGAAATACTTGAGCTCTTAGTTTCAAGTACATTTTGAATTTTCAATTCCTCTTTATCTGGTGTCGGAGGAACTTCAACTACATCCTTTATGTTTCCTAATTTTTTCTCTGACTGCAGATCCAAGGTAGAAGGCTTCAGCTCATGAAAGATAACACTTCTATTGTATAGTACCTTCTTTGTATCAAGATTCCAAAGTTTGTATCCTTTTATGCTAGCACTATAGCTAATAAAAATACATTTAACAGTCGTGTTCTCCAATTTAGATCTTTTCTCATTCGGCACATATGCATATGCCTCACAGCCAAAAACATGAACGTGTCTCAGAGAGGGATTCTTACCAGACCATGCTTCCAAAGGTGTTTTCTCAACAAGAGCATAATTAGGAGAACGGTTTATCAAGTAACATGTTGTAACAACTACCTCAGCCCAAAACTTCTCCTCCAATCCAGCATTGCTCAGCATACTTCGTGCTCTTTCCATCACTGTCTTGTTGAACCTTTTTGCAACTCCATTTTGCTGCGGAGTGTAAGGTGTAGTTTTATGTCTTTTAATTCCATGATCTTTACAGTACCTCTTGAATTCATCAAAAAAAAATTCACCACCATTATCAGTCCTTAAACATTTTATTTTTCTTCCAATCTGATTTTCTACAAGGTTTTTAAATTCCTTAAACCGACTGAACACTTTTGATTTACTTTTTAAAAAATAAACAAATTCTCTTCTCGAATAATCATCAATGAACGATACATAGTACCTTGACTTAGACAAAGAAGGAACATTCATTGTACCAGAAACATCAGAATGTATATATTCAAGCAAACCAAAAGATTTGTGAGGATTGAAATAAAATGAAACACGGTGTTGTTTACCATATATGCAATGTTCACAAAACTTGAATTCGAGGTTACAATCTTCAAGTCCCTCAACCAGGTTTTTATTCTTCAAGGTTTTTAAACCTTTCTCTCCAATGTGGCCTAGCCTATGATGCCATAGCATAGTCTTTTCTGCTGCAAGTTTAACTTCCATAGAGTTTACACTATCAGGAACTTTTTCCTCTTTTCCTCCATGAGTAGCTTTCTGTGACTTTACAAAGACACTGTTGCATTGCACAGCATGTGCATCTAGCTTATACAAGGTACCAATACGAGTACCCCTTGCTAGCACCATTGAGCCTTTAGTCATCCTGCAACCATTTCTAGAGAACGTGACTTGCACTCCAATATCATTCAGCATACTAACAGAAAGTAGATTTCTAGCCAAACCTAGTATATGCATTACATCATTGATTCCCTTCACTCTTCCATCAGGGAATTGAATTTTGACTCTTCCACGGCCAACTATTTCCAAAGATGAATCACTTGCCAAATACACCTTTCAACCATTGTATTTTTCATATTTTTTGAACCAATCTCTATGAGATGTCATGTGGAAAGATGCTCTAGAATCAATCAGCCAGACATCATCTAATGCTTGCATATCCAAGGCTGCAATGAAAGCATCTGCATCACTCTGAGAATAATCATTGTCGGAAGAATACTTCTTCTTCTTCTTTCTCTCCTCTTTACAATCCTTTCAGACATGACCAGGTTTCCCATAATTCTAGCACTTCACCTTGGACTTCTTGCCAGGAGACTTTGATCTCCCCTCTGATTTGGATTTGGACTTCTTGTCCTTCTTCTTGCCTTTTTCTTTCAATCTGCCTCTAACAGGAAGAGTCTCCTTTTCCATCTCAAAATATTTCCTTCTAATCTCTTCTGATAACAAAGAAGCAACAACATTTTCCATCTTAAAAGTGGATGACGTACTCCTAATAGCCATCACCAGGTGATCCCAAGAATCTGGCAAAGAACATAATAATAGCATACAACGATCTTCTTCATTAATATTCACACCCACAGATGTTATCTGTGCAATCAACATGTTGAAAGTGTTCAAATGATCAGCAACATACCCTCCTTCCTGCATTCTCAAAGTGTACAACTTCTTCTTCAAGAAAAATTTATTCACCAAGGACTTGCCCTGATAAATAGCTGCTAGTCTTTTCCACATGGAAGATGTAGTCTTTTCTTCATGAACATTCAGAAGAATAGAGTCTGCTAAACAAAGGCTTATCATCCCCTTTTATTTTCTATCTGCAAGGTCCCAATCCTCTTTCTTCACGCCTATAGGCTTCGTTCCAGACACAACAATCCAAAGATCATGATCAACCAATAGATCTTCCATTTTAAGTTTCCACAACTCAAAATTGCTGCCATTGAATTTCTCAATTTCAATCTTTCCTGACGTGCTTGCCATCTTAACCTATAATTCAAATTACCAAACTTCTACAAGACTCCTACTAAACAGAAATTGACACAAAAAACCCAACGTACCCACAAGGATAACACAACTAGCCAGGCTCTGATACCACTTGTAAGGAAAGCTAAGGTGCGGAAACAACTCTCCTAACGTCAAAACCTCAGGGAAGAATGCAAAGTTTCTTTTATAATTTTCAATTATAGTCCAATTAAGATACACTTGAAAGAAATAGCAGAAATAGAGAAATGAACATACACAGATGAACACCAGATTTACGTGGGAAAACCCTTATAGGAGAAAAACTCACCACACCAAGAAAAGCCTCTTTGTATTACAGTAATGGAATTACATACAGAGTATGGGCTTCACTCTCTGATATCAATTTACAATAGCATAAATCCTTGATCAACCTTGTACAGAACATTCAAATTACAATGCTCTCATAATTGAATTCACACTGATCACAAATTGAACTATTCATCTCACTGATCATCCAACCGAACATCATCATTGATCTCAGAGTATATCCATGTCGTTCCTAGTCTATTTAACTTCCTCATAGAATAACCACAATAGTCTAACTTCTAATGGTTCCCATTTGGCTTCTCTGATTGGTCAAAGACACACCACATAGGATAGTCTTCCAATCGGTCAACAACGTTCAACCTGTGTTTGCATGTCGGTGAGACACTAACTGTGTCTCCCTGATGCCACAAATCCCAACCGTCAATATCACCAAGAATCATCACCTTTGGCAAGAGGTTACATCGAGTTCAAAAATAATCGCTTAGACTTCCCCTTGTCACCAAGACATCATACCGATAACCACCTCATGTAGCACTATTCGGAAAGACTATCATTATTCAGTGAGAGGTCATACCGATGTTCAAAAGGTCACATAGACATCAGTATTCCCATTGGCGAGACAATCGCTATTCACTAAGAGATCATACTAAAGCCTTCATGTTACACCAAAATGTCCTACCGTCGGTCAGACTTACCGCTTTTCTCCAAGAGGTCACACCAAAGACATCCGATAATAAACACACGTAGCAATGTCGGCAAGAAAAAAATTTGTTCCTAAGACTTCATACTGAATCCTTCATTTTACTTCGATGAATTTTAGTGAATAAATGTTGGTGAGACATCTTACATCACTAAGACTTCATACCGAAAGCAAACCTTTCGGCCAAGAGTATCCCCGATAACTGCAGTTGCCATGAGTCTCCCCGACATCCGCTAGGAACCAAACCATTGGAAAGACTAACCCACTCAGCAAAGGGTTACAGCAAACACAACATGTCACAGCGATAGCTCCAGTCGAAAATACAAAAACAAGGTCTTGGTGACCTGAGAATTCCACAAGGTTGCACAACTACTAGTTAGTCAGACAATAAGGATGTCACGCAGTCTTTTCTCTTTCAAAGGTTTCATCCTGTGAGATTGAGACACACTATTCCAACACTTTTGTATGTGTCCGCATATCAAACTTCCCATGGTTCCCTTTTTGATCGTGGGGTTTATCCCAGTATAGGACAAGATCATAAATCCTAAAGGCTTTGATTTTGGCCCTTCTATCGAACCATCTCTTAACTACCCCCTAATGTTTGGCAAAATTCTCAAGGGCATTGTCTCGTTTCTCCTCAAGGTGTAATAGTTTTGTCAACCTAGCCTCCCTTATATCCCCCTCATCATAAAAATCATTAATAAACTGCAAGGTTGGGATCTTGAGTTGAATAGGGAATACTGGCTCCAGACCATATACTAAGTGATAGGGAGACGTTCTGATGGATGACTTAAGTCTTATACGATCTGCCCAGAGGGCAAACCAAAGCTGGGTATGTCAATCTTTTGGGTTCCTTTCTAATAGCTTACAGATGATAGTCAATAAGTTCTTATTAGAGGACTCTGCTAAGCCATTACCCTGAGGATAATAATTAGACGCAAACTTCACAATAATGCCATGATCAAAGGCCCAATTTGAAAATTTTAAAGATGCGAAAGCAGAACCATTATCACAGACAACAACAATGGGGCATCCAAATCGATTAAGAATAGCAGATTCTAAGAAATCAATCACTACCTCTGATGTACCTTGCCTACAAGTAAATTCCTTAGTCCATCTTGTGAAATAATCAGTAATGGTTAGAATGTACCTGTGTCCCGAAGAGGATGGTGGGTTGATAGGGCCTATGAAATCCATACCCCATTGGGCAAAAGGTCTCACCTCTGTGACCGATTGGAGCGGAAGTGCTACATACCTTTCCCTTGTTGCTGCGGTCTGGCAGGTGTGACAGGTCCTGACATGATGGTGGACGTCTTTGAACAACGTGGGCCAGTAATATCCTGCCCTCAAAATATGATTTGTTGTGGCAATTGCAAAACCATGGCCAGTGCCATATTTTTCATGAAATTCATCCATCACTCTTTCTGCTTCTTGTTTCCCAAGACATCTCAAATAAATGCCCTCATGATTTTTCTTGTACAAGACAACTCCTTTTAACATGAAACTATCACTCTTTAATCGTAGAGCTCTCCTCTGTACTGTATTAAGATGCCCTGGGGATTGTTGGTTCAGCAAGTAATAAATTATGTCATCATACCAACCATCCAGAGAAACCTCTTCGACATTATAATTCTGTAGAGTCAGGTCAGGACCTATTTCAGCCATAGTCTGAGTAAGTCCTTGCCCTCTTATCAGCTTCATGGGTTGGATCTCAATATCATACTCTTGTAGCATTATCACCCATTTAGCTCTACGCTCACCTAATTCATTTTGCATTAAAAGTAACTTGATTGCAGAATCTGGGACAACCGCATAAACCTTATTCCTGAGGATATAATGTCTGAATTTCTTTACAGCTCTAACCAGGGCATACGCCTACTTTTTCACACTTGGATATTTCAACTCAGCATCTTTTAACGGTGCACTCATAAAAGCAATGGGATGCTCATTTCCCTCATCAGACTTTTGAGTTAGCATTCCTGCACATGAATGGTTTGAAGCAAATGAATAGATGTGAAAAGGCTTACTGTAATTAGGACTTACCAATATTGGAGCATCAACAATGGCTCTTTTGATTTCTGCAAATGCTTCCTTCGCTTCCATAGTCCATTCGATCTTAGCATCCTGTTTCAGCATTGCATTCAGTGGTTTAACAATTTTAGCAAATCTAGTGATGAATTTTCTGACGAAGTTGATCTTGCCAAAGAAAGATTTCATCTCCTTTTTGCTAGCAGGTGGCTAAATCTTTAGTATAGCCTCCACTCTTTCTGGATCAATAGCAATCCCCTTTTCTGATATGGCATGTCTGAGCAACTTTCCCTCTGTTACTCAGAAAATACATTTTTTAGGATTCAAGGATATGCCAAATTCTCTGCACCTTTGAAACACTTTGCACAAATCTGATATGTGATCCCCTCTGTTTTTGGAAAAGACGGTCAGATCATCCATGTAAATAATGATGCATTTGCCTATGATATCCTTAAAAGCAATATCCATAGCCCTTTAAAATGTGGCCCCTGCATTAATGAGTCCAAATGGTATCCTCCTGTAGGAAAAGGTACCCCATTTGGTGGTGAAAGCAGTCTTATGCCTATCCTCATACTGGACCATCACTTGATTGTACCTGGAATAACTATCCAGAAAGGACATCATCTGAGATCCATTAACCACTTGAAGCATTTCATCCAATGAAGGGACTAGATAGTTGTCCTTTTCTGATGATCTATTCAAGTTCCTGAAATCAACACAGAGTCTAATTTCACCATTCTTTTTCCTTACTAGGACTAGGTTTGCTACCCATGTTGAATGTCTGACAGGAAATATAATTCTGGCGGACAGTAATTTCTGAACTTCTTTCTGTATGAGGGGTTCCAACAATGTGTTGATAGGTCTCTGTCTCTGCCTGAAAGGTTTGGCACCTAGCTTCAGAGGTATAGTATGAGTTATGATTGATGTATCATAGGCTTTCAAGTCTTTGTAACCCCAGGCTACGATATCTGGAAAGATATGCAAGGCTTCAATTATCCCTTTTCTTTCTTCTGGAGTACATACCTTGCCAATGAAAATATTTTTGACATTATCCTCAGTCCCCAAATTGTGAGTGTCACACTGTCCATTGATCGACTCTTTCTTGGACTCTTGTTCCTAATCTCTGATCTTATCCATATCAAAAATTTGTTCCAGTTGTACCATTCCCCTTGGAATAGTATTAGACTTCAAATTCATCACACCTTCTAAATCTAGTTCTGCTTCCTGGGGTTCTGCTTCATCAATGATTTGGGAAGCAAAGACGTCTGTATTTGTGATAAAATCCAGAATGTGTTTATCATCCTCAAACACCTGAAAGTTAGTAACATTTTTTGGGACTGATGGCACAGGAGTCAATTCTATAGTGAATTTCTTTAATCCTGACAAAGATAAAGGCTGCAGAGTACTTGCTGCTTGGGCCAAGGAATCAGCAGTTTGATTCTTCTGTCGTGGTATTAGCTAAATATTGAATGCATCAAATCCCTCAATGAGGTCCCATACTCTATGCCTATAATTTGTCATTCTCCTATCATGGCATGAATATTGTCTCCTTACTTGCTTAATTACTAACTCGAAATCACCAATAACTTGCAGGATTTTAACCTTTTTCTTGAGTGCCATGAGAATTCCATGAATTAACGCTTCATACTCTACTACGTTATTAGTACAATGGAATTGAAGTCTATGGGATCCAAAGAAATTTTTACCTTTTGGACTAATCAATTCGAACCCCGCCCCAGCTCCATGTTTGGATTAAGATCCATCAAATCTGAGAGTCCAGCATTCAGCAGTGGTTGTCTTCTTCATCCTTCCCTTCAGATCATTGGTGCTAGAGGATTCGTTAGGCAACATAAGTTTCTTGTTTTCACACCCTTCTTGAGGGTTTTGCACATCCGTCTTAGTTGCTTGAATTGGATTTAGGCACTTCTGTACTTGTTCTACTATTGTTTGGCATAAACAACACTCCAACTCTGAATGGGAAGCATTATGAACTCTACACCAATTAGGTAAGAGTAATTCTTCAAAGCTTGTCCTTCTGCCTAGGTGAATCTGATTTGCAACACACTGCTTGATGAATTCCTAGAAACTGTCTAATAGGCTGATCTGATTATCTTCAGATTCTTCCTCTTCCTCAACTGATTCTGCCAAAACAGCAACATGACTGGACTATGTCTCTGCATCGATGGGCATCATGTGTAACATCAATACCTCCTCCGAGTCTGACTCCTCATACTAGGTTGATAGCATATAATTTCCCATTCCTACTTCTGATATTAAAACTTCTTTCAAAGTGTTTTGGTACTCTGTAATCATGTATTTCATTCTTGGTTCTCTTTCAATTTGGATCTGATTTGGCACCCCTTTCTAAGGAAGCCACATGTGAGAGTGGTTAGTAGACACGTATCCATTCAAAGCCTTAGTAAAATCTCTCCCTAGAATCAAACCATACGCATCAGGGATATCAGCTACCTGAATATTGATAACCTGTTGAACCCTTGGATCAGAAGCTATCTGCATGTGAATCATATTTAATTCTCCCACCACATTTACTTCAATTCTATCCAATTGAGTTACCTTCTTCTGAGAATCAGCTAGTGTAATCCCTAAAGCTCTACAAACTCCAAATGGCATCACATTGGTAGAAGCACCAGAATCGAGCAAACAGTTATGTAAATTCTTACCGAATATGCGCACAGAAATCAGAAGTGGTGGGGTTTCTGTCTTCCCTTGGAATAAAGTTGGCTGAGTATCTACCTGGGTCACTTGAGTCTTGTCCTTTTCTTTTCCTTTATCTCTAGGGGGCAAAGTGGTCCGATTATGGGCCTGGTTTTGTGTCTTAACAAGCTGAGAACTAGAAGTCTTGCTGATATCCTCCCTGGCAGGTTTATCTAAAAACACTGGATGTGCATCATAAATGCCTAAAACTGCCTTCCTAATTGCAGGGAACCTTAATAACTCAAATGCTGAAAGATTTACCTTTAATTTCTTGAACTCTTGAGCAACATATGAAGCCATTTTCTCTTCACTCATATCAGTGGAAGCTTCCCTAGAAGGTTCCTCTGCCTTGTCTCTACTTGCTTGAATAGCCTTTTCCTTTTAGGGGTCAATTTGGTCATGTCTTTCCTTCAAAAGGTATTGTCTGGGAGCATGTGGATAAGACGGATTATTGCTAGCATTAGGATCTGGAGGAGTACTGAAATTATTAGGAGGAATAGAGGTAGTGAAAGGTCCCCCAGCCTGTGGGCGCCTATGGGGCATATCTCTTAGTCCTTTCCTTTGAAACATCTGTACTTCTTCAACATACGCCTCCTCCTTATCCAGAGGACCATTTTTGTTCATTGTTTCCTCAATAAATAATTGAGCAACCTCATCCCCATTGCAGATCTGATCTATTTTGTCTTCATGAGAATCAGATTCTTCTTCTAGTACATTTTCTTTACTTGCTGGAAAGGAAGCATGATTCAACACTAATACGGGAGAGTCATAAGGAGTGGAGGGAACAATCTCCTGCCCATTTGCATTATTCTCAACCTCATACTAAAAAATGGAGGCTACAGTTTGGAACTCTGGACACTCTAATTTTGAATGCTGACTTGTCTTATGGAGCCTGCACCATCCTGATAGGGCTGCTTCAGCCAAATATACACTGCTGGGAGGCTTGTCTTGACTGACTGGCTGGTTTGTAGATTGATTGACAGGTTGATCCAAGGGAGTAAGAACTCCTCCATTATTAGGTCCTGTATTCCATGTCATGCTCTGTCCTTGTGATTGCCTCTTATCAAATCATAATCCACTACCTTGTCCTTTGTTGAAATTATGTCTCCTATCATTATTGAAATTGTCATAACCCTTATCCTGATTGTATCCCCTGTCATTATAGAGTCCTCTTTCATTATGTTTTCCTCTATCAAAATTCTTAGCTTGTGGAAATTCTCTATTCTAATTGGATTGCATACTCTTCTGTGCAGCTTGTAATTGACTGTTTTGATTCCTTAGGTAGGTTACCTCTAGATTTAGCTTCTTTATCTGTTCAGCCATTTCATCAATCTTCTCCTTATTTGGATCTTGATAAGGGATCTGATTATTCTGAGAAGGGATAGGCATTGTAGTAGATCCCATAGACTAATGCAACACCTCAGAATTCTATAGATAAGCAGGGAAACTATTTGGCTATGCATGATACATTGGTTGGTTAACCTGCTGCTAGGAAAAATTCATCATAGGGGAGACCTAGCTCATGGGAGGACCAGGGTGTGGCACCAAAGGTAGTTGAGGCACTGGATTCATGATTGGAGTATGGTTGGTAAGTGCCTGATTTACTGTCTGAATATGATTGGGATGTGTAACTGTTCCTAAAGAAGGCAATGGTCTAGTCAAGTGATGTCTTAAATCTGTGCTAAGCTTGACAGCATCTGTATAGGCATCAGTTAGGGTAGCTAGAGGATTAGGTATCCATTTCAAAAAGGTGGCCGTAAGGCTATCCAACACTTCATAATAGACTCTTAGGGCTGTATTATTGTCTAAAACATAAGGGTCTTGAAGTCTGGTGTATGCACGGTGGAACCTATTATTGAAGCGGGATATTGGTTCATTAACTTCTCTCTTGACTTTAGTGAATTGCAGATATAACTCATTGGCACTAATGGGTATTTTGAACTTCTATAAAAAGGCAGTCTCAAGGTCATTCCAATTAAGAATAAAACCAGAAGGGAGATGATTGTACCAGTAAAAGGCCTCTTCTCCTAGTGAATAAGGAAACAACCTATAGGCAACATCCTTGTGAACAATCCCTCTATCTTTGAGACAGGTTTGGAAAATCCTTATATGTTCCTCTGCAGTCCTGTTTGGGTCATTAACATGAAATTTTGAACTGAAGTGCTCAGGGTTTTTGGGCATAACATTGTAAGCTTGAAAAAATAAGGGAGATGGATTATTAGCAAGGAAGGCCATTGGCAAAAGTGGAGGTGGTGGTTGTGGTTGGTTGATGATAGGCTGGGGCTGTCGAATGGGAACTGCTTCAGGGATAGGTATGGCTTCAAATTCTAGATGTGAAGATGTGGATGATGCTGGTGAAGGGATGGGTGATGATGATTCTCCCCTTTCTCATATCCTTCTTGACCTAGGGGGAACTGTAATTCCTGCAAATCTTCTTCTCCCGTGGTAGATCTGGTGTTTCTCCTATATCTTTCAGGAGATATGGCATTCAAGAAATGATCCAGTGTGCTCATTCAAGCCCTCCTTCTAGCACCAATCTGTTGATGGTGTTTTTTGCACAGCAACAACTTAGACATAATGCAATATTTTATCTCTCTTGAAAGGTAATCTTCAACTATAAATTACTGAAAATCACCCCAAGGTCTCTCGGGTGTTAGGTCATGACAATGCATAAACAACTCAGATAATATGTGAAAATGCTGGTAATCACAATCGGACCTTACTACAAGAAAACTGTACCTTTCCAATTTATCAAATTTGGCAATATGATGATCTTAAGTCTTAAATCTAACCAGATAATAAAGAAAAAGCAAAAGATAAGGGTACGAAGTTATGATAAGATCTAAACTATTCCTAGAATGAATAATGCCAATGACTGATATCTAGAATGGACCAATATCAAATAACCAATTCCTGATCAACCCGCAATGCAATATCACAAGAACAGTGCAATCCTCTAAGGTGTATAGATTTTCAAATCATAGACATGCATCCACAATCGAACTAAGCTCATATGAATGTATGGTCCAGGTTGACTTCACCAGCCTACTACAATCAGATAGTTACTGGGAGTATAGACCAGAGATTGCTACAAACATTCCAAATATGAAATCATGAACATTACTCACCAAACTAATTCAGCTCTAAAATACTAAATCCTAAATCTTCAAGCAATTTTAAAGATGAAACAACAGGAACCATGCAAGATAAACTAAAACAAGAGATTTCACCAGGAAAACCACAATGTCTTCAATTGTATTAGATCATCAAAATGTTGCAACAATTCCACTGTTTTGTTTACAATACTTGATCAATAAATTGACTACTACTTCTACTACAAAATGCCCTAGCTCTTTTCTGCTCCTACTTGTCTCTATTATTTTCTAGCCCTTTACAATGAGGCAAGAATGCCCTTTATAGCAAATTCTCAAGACAATGTTAGCCCAGCCAAACATTTACAAAGTAAAATTAGCCAAAACAGGTCGGCCTTAGGAACTCCAAAATAAGGCACACATTAAATGCCAATACACCATCAAGGTCAGCCTAGACACATTCCCCAATGTAGCCCGGATCAATACATGCCCTATGATAATAGGGAAGCACAAATCTCAAAATGGGCCCTAACTACCGCCTCCCTTATCCTTGTTCTGATCCTGGACTCTCAAAAATAATTTATCCAACTCGATAACAGGTGGCAAAGGAAAGATCCTAAGTTGGCATTCAATGGAGCCAATCTCCTCTTTTGCCTATTTAACAGTTTTATTCCAATCATCTTCATGGGCTTGATACTTATCCATTATGGCTAAATAGGTTGCTACATCATCCAGCTGGTGTCCTGTTATGACATTCTCAGAATCTGGGGCATAAACATCATGCCACCATTCCCTTAGTTGCTCCAGGCTCAGGTACTTAGGAGCAATTTTCCTCCTTCTAGTCATGATTTCAAAAAATTCCATGCATCCCTCATAAACACCAGTTAAATCACCATCTATTAGCCTTTTTCGATTCTGAATCTTCCTCACGGCCTTTTGCTGAATCTGCAAAGCCTCAAACCATTCCCAAGGTTCACTAAGTCTGGAGGAAGGGAGAATCTCATCTGCAACCAACTAATCCTTTCCATATTCCATGATCACTCTGGATTTCTGCAATAGAAGGTCAATATCTTCTTTGCCCTGGGATAACACATACTCCAACAAATCCTTGGCTCTGATTGCATCTTTTCCAACTGAAAGGACATCCTTTATTGCATTATATCCTTTCACCTACACATCCTTCAACCAATCCGCTGCAGTTTGGGTAGAGGTTTTCATCTGTTCAATTTTAGAAATGGTTTCCTTAGGCAAGAAACCAAGAGTAGCAAAAGAAGATGGGTGAAGAGACTGTAGAGGCTTCATTACATCTTCTAAGCACTTTCTAAGCCTCTCATTTTCCTTTTTAAGCTCATGCTTGGTATGAGTCTCTTTCCTTAATCTGCCAATTATCACTGCACTGGACCCTTCATACTCTTCAATATCTTGCTCTACAGAAGCTGGTCCAAGGTTAAAGGTATGCACATTATAATCCTTACCAGTGACTTCTTCCTTAGTTTTGTCCACAGTAGGGGTGGCAATGTGGATAACTCTGTTGTTTACTTCATCCCTTTCTATCCTTGAAATAACTTTAGCCACCTTCTTCTTCTTACCCTTGCCGATCTTGGATAGCATCTCATCCCAATCCAATGGAGTGTCTTCAACCACGACTTTTTTCTTCCTTGTGATCTCCTTTTCTAACCAATCCAGGACAGCGGGATCCACCTGGATTTCATCTGTTTTCACTTCTTCATGTTTTTCTAGTGTTTCATCTTTTCCTTTCTCAGGAGACTACTCACCCTGATCACCTAATTCAGGTTCATCTTCTTGCACAGGCGATGGAGTTCTAACAGGGATATTCTCCTTTTTAGGTGATCTGTTTCCTTTGCTATTCTCTGGAGAATCCTCATATTGCACTAATGGAGAAAGATGTTTTTCTGTCTCTTCAACTTCGAGCTCGGCTGCCGCACCAAAGAGTTCTCCTTCCTTGAAAAGTTTTGCCTCCCCACTAGTCTCATGTTCCTCAAGAGTCTCTTGCTCGGGCACATTTGGTGAAGGATAAGTAGCCCTAGGTTGTTCCACAGTGGGTGTCTCTGGAAGAGGATCCACCTTTTTCACAGTTTCCTTAGGGGATGGAGTCCTTGATCTCCTTGAATAAACCTTTGTCTTTTCCCCTGAACTCTCCACATCAACAATCAGAGTCTCATTTTTAGAGGTATCCTGACCCTTCTTCTTTGAAACCCTAGTTGTCCTTGTCTTCTTAGGCTGTGGAGGAGCATCTTCTTCTTCTACTTTTTCAAATTCCTCTTCATCAGAGGACCTGCCTATTTTCAGGGTTTGGCTTCTTTTCTTTCCTTTTGGTTTTCTTTTAGGTTCTAGCTCACTTCCTTTAGGACCTATGATTTTTATTTTGAAGGGTGAGCTCCTTTTAGTTTTCCCTTTGGGATCATCTTCCCCGGATTCCTCTGAAGTAGACATAGGATTAAGGTTTCCCATCAAATTAAAGGTACAGGGTACCTTCTCACTTTCCAACTCCCAAACCTTATGTTTCAACCATGAAGTAGTAAATTTCATGACAGGGGCCATTAGGTCTTCCAACTCAGTGACCTCATCATCGTCCCAGCTTATCTCCCTAATTGATCTATCCTTAACAGACTCATAGGCATGATCTTGCACCAGGTTTCCATCATCCTCTAGTTGGTCAGGGATTAACTTGACATTGTATTGCCTAATCACATCAACAGGAAGCCTAGAGTACCTTTTCTTCCTTGCCTCAAAATCATCTTTGATATTGGCCCAATAGTCTTCTAGGTCATCCTTGTGGCGGTATTCTTTGGTGGCCTTCTTCTGTGCTTCCCCTATGATATCAAAATTTGTCCTTTTGGAGTGGAAGGAAAAACCATGAGCAGCCAATTCATTGCCTGCTGCGTGTGTTGATTGAATGGAAGGGCACACTTCTGCTACACCAATTCCAAGAGGGAAATCCCCACCAAAACCTGTTTTATGCTTTTCCTTTTTTATAATTGCATCAAATTCACATATTTGTCTAACAACTTCCAATAACACAATATGATCAGTAGGGTACCTAGGTAACCTATATGGAGCAACTGGGCATCCATCAATTCTGATGTAAGAGAAGGTGGGAAACTGAATGAACTAGGCACCATATTTCTTTATCAACTCCTTCGCTCCATCTGACAATCTCACATGCTCCGCATTTTGAAGCATCCTAGCGATATGCATTGTGAATGCATCATTAGCTCTTTTGTAATCCCTGTGTCCTAGGTGCAATTTCGAGTAAATAGTATAAATTACATCCTGTCCAAATGTTCCCTATGGATTCAAACCCTTGTATGGGTAGAATCTAGCCAACACATACATCACATAAGAAGACATCGTGAACTTCTTGGTTTCTAGGACGTCCCTCAGCTGTTTATCAATCATAGTGCTAATAAGTCCTGCCCAATGGTAATTGGTTTTTTGTTCAATCTTGTTAATCGCATGGACCATCTAGTTTTCTAACACACCAGCACTCTTCAATCCTACTATTCTGCTCAAGAATGTGATTGCATCATAAATATCTGTCCTGAATTTAATCCGATGCAATTGCTTGGGCAGTTTGGAGTAGTGTGACTCTGGCTTTTCCAACCAAGAATTAATCATTTGCTGAGCTTTGGTTGGCTCATTCTCATAATATGTTTTAGCCAAGTCTAAGTTCAAGGCACACACAGAAGGAAAATCCGGCATGTCAAAGGCTTGGGCGATAGAAACAGGACTAAAATTTGCTAAGACTCTTCCTTCGGTACTCACAACCCTTTGTGTATCGAAGTTAATTCATAGCATTGAATCGCAGGAGGGAACCCTGCCACATGAACTAATTCGGACTTCATCATTCCCTATCTCAAGACCGACAGATCCTTTTGAGCTGTTCTCTCTTTGAATTCCTCATATCGCCATGCTCCAACATTGGTGTCTGAGACCTCAGAACACACCGAAGATATCTTGCTATCTGGCAACTGACTCTTGGTATCCAATCTTAATCTTTTTGCTTCTGAAATGGAGGATCCCTCCATATCTCCTTTAGATCTCCCTGCAGCAGACTTGCTTGATTCAGCCTGTATTCACAAAAGAACATTATAAGCACTCCACTTGTCATACATATTCTGATCCAAAGGTTAGCATAAAATCATATAAAGCAGTTAGGATCCATCACAAATCATCAATGTTTGAAAATCTAGAAAAACAAAGCAATCGGGGAAAACAAGGTAAGCCGGGAAAATCTAGCCATGGCGGAATTCAGAGAAATCTGACCTAGACGGATTCTTGCTGCCAAAACACCATTTTCCAACTAAATCGTTACTACATACAATAGATTCTGAGATTATCACGAAATTCATTCATTAGCAACAAGAAATCAGAATTTAGCACTTTACTCCATTAATCCTATCTTCGGGAAATCAAAAGAAATGGAACTAGACAGAAAAATCAGAAAAGTCCAAACAGGAAGGATTTTTGCGGATAATTCAAATACTCCGGAATTCACTATACCCTGCGAAATTGGCCGAAACCAGGAAAATCCGGGTGGGCAGAAATTCCGCGGACACCTCGGGAACCCGACGAACGATAACACGCAACCCGTCAACTGAATGATCATACAAAACCTTACTAACTGGGATTCAAATGACCTTAGAACCATCACCAATAAGCAAGACCTCAAATGCACACAAGTTCAAATTTCTAAAGCCTTCAAATGACTAATCCTCATAGCGAAACAATGATGCCCTAATTTTGACGACTAAACTTTATGCCATGAAAACCTGGGTAAGCCTAAGATTTCAAAGAGCACTATCACTAAGATGATCGATCAAAGCACATAGGGATTTCCTAAGGTATGAGCAGGTTGGGCTGAATCATAACCATGAAATCATGAGAAACCCACTAAACCTTGGTAAATTCGAGCAGATGAACGGAAACCCTAATCTTACCAAAATATAGTGAATGGCACGCCTAGGACGCAAAGTCCTACCCATATGTAACTACAAAGATGCATCCAACACTCGATTGATAAACAAAAAAATGCATAGTGAGAGCAATGAAATTGCAAAAAGATGGGTCAAACCCTATGTTTATAAACACAAAGTCATAATCCAAGCAAAGGTCAACCCAAAAATGGCTACCAATCGACTCAGAAAGATTCAATATCACACAAATAGAGGGAGGGGCTAGCCGCGACTTACCATGGATCAATACAGATGAGGCTTGAGTTCGAAGAGGCGACTGCAAAACAAGTGTACCCTAGCAACGAAAATCCTAACACCAACACCCAAACAATCCACGCGTAGGCAGCTTAAGGTCAACGCTCAAAGCTCAAATGAAGAATGCACTTAGACACCAAAGTAGAAAACAGGTGAATATTGAAGTCAAAATGATGCCTAAAAGACTTTAAATCCCTCCATATTCGCATCTGAGCAAAGGTACTTTGAGCATTAATGAATGATAAGACATGCTAGAAAAATCTGGAAACCCGAGCCCAAGACAGAATTTCAGAAAAAACCAAGACACACGGAAAATCCAGATAAACACAAATTCCACGGATATGGCAGAAACCGGGATTTTAATGAAGTTCAGGATTTTGACACAGTCCGGGAAAATCCACTAGAACCAGAAAATCCCAGAGTCAAGTAGAAACCCGGATTCAGAAAATTTAGCAATAAACGGACAATAAACCAAAGCCCGGGAAAATCCGCCAGAGCTGGGAAATCCCGGATTCAGGTCAAAACCCGGATTTTCACTGAAACCCAACTTTAACCAATTCAAGCCTCAAGGCAAGACCAAAGCTAGAAAGACCAACTTCTCAAGACCTTAAAAAATACAAATCCAATAAAACCAAAGGTCAAAAGACATCCCGAAAAAGAGGGTCCCTACTCCAAGTGGGGCGTGTGTGCGAAACTACACAACAGTAGTGATATCTTTCTTTGTGGTAGAATGCAAACCAAAAAAATGACACATTGAACCAATGTATAAATAGAACACTGTGTACCAACCTTCTGCTAACTGTATCTTTCCAACTGTATGACCAAGCCAACTGAAATCTTGTTCGTAGATGCAAATGATGTCAAGATAGAATGTATTATCATCTTTTGAATGAATCTTGCAAGATAAGATAATCTGTACCAAAATACTGATCAACAAACTTTTAGTACCGGATTGGCATAGATCAAACCTTTATTATAGGAGCAACTAGTGATCTATACAAGCAATGTAAGGTATGTTGATGTTAATGTTGACATCAATGAAAAATCTTCCAATTTCCAACAGTCTCCCCCTTTTTCATTGATGGCAACACGTGATGTGAAAAACATCAAAACAAAATGTCTTCTTTTCACATGGTACTCTCTCCTCCTTTGACATCAATGGAAAAGAATAAAATATATTGTATTGTTCTTCCCTTTGACACTAACCAAAATAAATTAAAAAAAAATATTTGCGTACCTAAATACTCCCCCTTAGGAGTACATCCAAAATAGTAACTATAAGTAATTAATCGGATGTGGTTGTCCCTTGGAGTTTGTGGAGAGTACTTGTCCATGAATATTTTATTTCATCCCATAGTTTCTTTAATTTTTTCAAGTCTCTACATAGATACTCAATTTCAAATAGGATATCTTTCCCTTCAACTAGAGTTCCAGGAGTGACATTTGAATTTATAATTCTATCAGCAAGAGAAAAGCATAGGAGACAGGTGTGTGCTTAATTTTTATTTGATCTCTAAGTTGTCCATATTGTTCAATCTTTTCACCTTTTTCCTTGTGCAATGTGAGATATTCTTCATGTAGCTTTTTCATACCAAACCAAGTTTGATCATCCCAATCCAGAGCTGGATTAAAAGTGTTAGATACATATTTTATTTGTGTCTCAATTGTGTCCTCGGCATCCTTGAATCTTTGAATCGCATTAGGCCATGTCCAACAAAATGAGAATAGATCTCTAGCCTCTTTTTCACAATCTTGAACTTCTTTTAGTTTCTCAAGTGCATTGTTATATGTAGACTTACATTTATCTCCAATTTTCAACAATCCTTTTTCCCTAACCCAAGTAACCATTTCACTTACTACTTATCTTTTCATTTCTTTGAATGAATCATTCAATGTACTTATGCTTGCTATAATGGACTGTAAAGAACTAGCGTATGCTTTAGGAACTAACTAAAAATGTACCTTTCTTCTAGCTAGTTGCTTGAGTTTTCTTGGAGCGGACTCTATTTGAGAAACTAATGCATGAACCTTAGTAGATTTTCTCTTTTCTTTGGAGGCATTTATTGATTTATCGAAGATCCCTTCTGATTTTTCTAGAGAAGTTCTAATTACATCCCTTGATATGCCATGTTCTCTTGCATACTCCTTTGTCTTTGTCCCAATTAGCCTTTTTTCTTGTGCCAACTCAGATTTCTCATGAATTTCTAGAGCCACTTTTGTATAAGTTTTGAATCTTGGTCTACTAGTATCTCTAGGGTTGTTATTAACATTTCAATACAACCAACAACATAATATTTTTCAATCTCATAGCCTAGCTTAGGAATCCATATGGCTCTAGGTTCAACTACCTTGATAATATATTAATCAGTAAATACTAGAAAGGTTACGTCATTCTTGTATCTTGTCACTAGATCTCTTGGCATTCTTCACCTTCTATTCATTCTTCTCTGAAATTTTCCAAAGAATATAACAAGGGCATCACCTTACGCATCCAAATCTCTAATATTTCTCATTATATCTCTAATTTGATGTGCAACCAATTTGGTATTCACCCAAACAACTTCTCCTCCAATAGGAACTTCCCTCATAAAGTAAAATGTTAAGCATATTATCAATGTTCCATACCTTAATATGCACTTCTTGATATCATTCAAATTCTCCAATAGTTGTTTTCGGAGAAACTCACAAAGATCATATTCAATCCTTTTCTCAACCATCTCTAGAGCTATGTCAATTACAGTGGTAGAAACATCATTGCCACCAAAAATCAAGTGTGCACTAACCATACTTGCATATTGAATTATCAGATTATTGATTTCAGTACTTTCATTCTTTCTCAATCCTTTTCTTTTGTTAGGTTTACATACTGGAGTAGGTCTAGAGGAAGATAGACCAGTAACATCTCTAATTGCTTCTTTGGATATCATATAAGAATCATCAAGCCACACAAACTGATCATGAGACCTACTTAGTGCCACTCTAATGCATTTCTCTTTATTGCTAAAATTGGGAAATTGATGCCACACATCTAATTTCATCTGCGTTAGTACATTGTGTTCTGGTTTTAGGGTATAATCTTCTCCAATTAACTCTTCACACCACAATATGTGTGTTTTTCCATAAGTAGGCTCTTCCAACTTCCTATGAAAGTATATCCCAATGTCTTCAATAGGAATGGCACAAAGGGGAACTTTCAAAAATGCACCCAAGGGGTCGAGTTCTAGGGTTTTAGTAGGATACTTCTTAAACTGTGGTTTTGGTCTCTCTAAATTATCCATGACTTGAAGTGCATCCATCACATTTAACTGAATTCAATGAATAATTCATAGAGGATAATATACAACAATAGTTACATACCTTTTTCCTGCACACCAAAACCAAACTCTAAAATTCTACAATATGGAAGTGCTTTGGACTCTTCAAGCTTGCTCCACACTCTAGTTCTCTTCTGCAATTGTCTTTCATCGAATTATTTTTCCTTGAAACACTTAAATTTATTTCTTCGATCCCATTTGTTTCAACAATAAATGCTTCAAATCGCAAGTAGATGTCCTTAGAATTTGTGTGTACTTTCATCTTTTCAATCTCTATAATATTCCTTCTTTGCACATGTCCACTTAAAATTCCTTTCACATGAGATCTTAAATTCATCATATTCAATAAATGCATTTTTGTCACACCATGACACCATATACCAGTAGAGGGATATTAAATTTTCTAATATTGCTTCCCCTAAGCCATTGCCTAGGTTTAAATTTTGATGGGATTATCTGCACCGAAGGATGAAATAGATGAAATTGAAACTTTTGATTCCTCTTGCTTCTCAAATTCTCCTTCCTTTCTCTAAATATTTTATATTTCCTTCTTAACTTCTACTAGACCAATCTTAGTGATTGGTTCATATCTCTTTACCAGATAGTTCTTTTTCACATTTTTGCTTCTACAACAAAGTGTCTTGATTTTCTGCAATTATAAAAAACAACATTCTACCACCCAAATTGTCCTTTATTCAATCTATATCTACATTGGTTAGCCTTGTGTCCAAATAAGTTGTAGTGAAAATAGTAAAATTTGAAGGGATAAATCATTTTTTCAACATCTGACTTCTACACTTTATAGCTTTATGTCCAACTCTTTTTCATTTAAAACATTGATGGGAGAATGATAAAGCATTTTGACTCATTCTATCATTCTATTTTATTCTATTTCTACAATTTTTTTCCCTATGTCCAAATCTATTGCAGGAATAATAGATACCATTAAAAGATGAGTACCTTTATGCATTAGGTTTTCTGATAGAAGTCCTTTCAGTATTACTTCTTTGATTCTTGATCTGTCTACCATTTCCTTATGTCTTCCTTTGATTCTCAACCTTGTTAGAGGATTGATTTGATTTTGAACTTTTTCCTTCTTCAAGTCCCAAACCACTTTTGTTCTAGAAGGTTTTTGTCCTACAATCAGCTCATCTAGCCTTGTAGAACATGTTTTGAATTTTTCCTCATGAGCTCTTGCTTTCTCCATATCTAATCTTAAAGTTTCCACTTCTTGTTCAAGCTTTACACATTCATCCATCTTGTTGTCTACCTTCGTATTCAAGCATTCCTCAATTATTTTCTTTTCTTCCACTTGCTCTTTCAGTCAGATGATGTCCTCATTTTCTTTCTTCAATTGAGCATTGAATTCTCTATGTATTTCTTTGAATTTCTTGATTTTTTCTCTCAGTTTCTTGATGCACTCATTTTCTTCCTTGAGGCTTTCCTTCAAATATTTTTTTTGCTTCAATTCTGTCAAGATCTTCAAGAGAAATTTCAAGCTCACCATTATTATCTAGGATACAATCTTCTTCAATATGTTCAGAAGGAATAGGAAATATCTTATATACCATGTGTTCAAATTCCAAGACCTTCCTCAAGTTGTTAGACTTCTTAAGAGGAACCAAGCTTTGATACCAATTGTTTAACACCTAGAATACTGAGAGGGGGGTGAATCAATATTCCGTTAAACCATTTACTTAATATCCATCCAACCAATAACACAACTCTAACTGTAATAACAAGTGAAAGCATGGAATCAACACAAGATCACAACACACATGAACACCAATATGTTTACATGGAAAACCCCAAATGGGAAAAACCACGGTGATGGTTAGCTCACAATATAATATATCTGGATATAGAAAATTACAAAATCTCACTACCAGGACTTACAGTCCTTGAAGGCTCACTACCTGAAGTAAATTACAAAACAAAGTATGGCTCACTACAAGGAGGTGAACTGAGATAGAATGCACCTTTTGTGTGCTAGAGTTTAGTTCCAATGAAGCACATAATACAAAAACACTTCTTTGTAAAGTGTACTCAACAATTATGTCTTCTCATTCATATAATTTTGCACATTTTCACCATGCATGATCTCTCTAAGTTTTCACCACTTTCTCATTTCACTCTATGTTTCTCTCTCATATATATTACCATATACATTTCGCATACACTAATTAGATCATCCTAATTAGAGTAGCCCTATTTCAAATAAAAATTAACTCTATCAGCTTTAACCTCGAAACATATTCATATTCGTGCCCAACACAAATGTGTAATATATGATATCGATCAGCTCAAAAATAAGATAGATCCATTTAGCATTCACAACACTTATTTTATCTTCTTAACACAAATTCATAATTAGGTCGACCAAAGTTAGACCTAAAACATCATACTTTAAACGTATATGCAATTTCCCAAACGTGTAACTCCAAAACTTGTTAACACATTGAATTCTCCTTTAGACGACATCAAATAACTTATCTTCAACTCTACAAGAAAAAAAAAATAGCCATGAGAAAATGTGGAATCTCCCACATCAATGTGCTATATAGAAGCTTAGTGTAATCCTCAAAATAGAACACTATTATTCATATCTTTCATATGCATTCTCATATCATCATAAAAACTTTGAAGTAATATGAATCTCATAGCCATGAATCTATATACAAAATTATGTAGTGATATCTTTCTTTGTGGTATAATGCAAACCAAAAAACTAATGCATTGAACCAATGTATAAACAGAATACTATGTACCAACCTTCTTCTAACATTATCTTTCCAACCATATGACCAAGCCAACTTAAATATTGTTTGTATATGCAAATGATGTCAAGATTGAGCATATTATCAACTTCTGAATGAATCTTGCAAGATAAGATAATCCAGATCAAAATACTGCATCAGCAAATTTTTAGTACCAGATTGGCATAGCTCGAACCTTTATTACCGGAGCAACTATTGATCTATACAAGTAATGTAAGGTATGTTGATGTTAATGTTGACAATGAAAATATTCCAATTTCTAACAAAGGTTCCACTCTTTTAGTTGGTGTCAATGTTCCAAGAGGATCCTTCATTCCTATTTTAGTTTGTAAACAATTTTTAGATTTTAGTTCGGCATTTATTGTGTAAACATTATTGTTGTAAATGTATTTCATTAGAATATGAAGCATTGAAGGCACTCCATTCATTTCATGAATCCATGGTCTACCCAAGAGAATATTATATGAAATATCATGAGGCATGACATGGATAGGAGTTTGTAACATTACCTTACCAACCTTGATAGGTAATGTTATCACACCAAGTGGTTATTTTTGTACATTGTCAGAACCACTAATAGACAAATCAGATAGTTGAATTTTACTCTTATCCACCCAATTATATCTAAAATGTTTATACTATAAACATTAAGCCTCAAACCATTGTCAAAAAGGTTATGCCTAATCCCAACTTTGTTAATAACAACCAATATTATCAAAGCATCATTTTTTTTTGTGTTTCCAAAGGGGGTAACTCATTTTGATGAAAGATAATGTCCAAGTTAGGTAAATTAATATTCTCAATAAAAGTTTCCACCTCATTTGGTTGCACACTACAAGGGACAACAATTTTTTGCAAATCCTTTCAAAGAATTCCATGGTAAGTAGGTGATGTTTGAAAAAATCCCACAAGGATATATATTGCAAAAGTGTTACGAAGTTGCTCAACACTTGATCAAATTATTTACCACTACGCTATGGAATGTTAGGTGTGGGTGGAAGATATGGTTGAGGAAATGGGATGGAAGTTGAAATTGTTTTAGTTTCTTATTTTTTTAGATTTATATGTGTGAACTATAGTATGATAACTTGGTTTTTGTGACACATGATTACTAGTAAGTTGCTTTACAAAATTTAGGATAGAACCCTGAGGTTTAGGAGGTCTTATAATGACAAGACTTTTAGGAGCTCCAAAAGATTTTTTAGGAGGTCCATTAATCAAAGGACTCTTAGGAGGTCCAAAAGTGGTTTGAGAAGGTCCAATAATCAAAGGATACCTAATAGTCACTTTTGTGTTCATAACCTCAACAGATTTAACTTCTTGTTGATGATCTTCTATTGAAGGGGATCTGAGGTGACCTTAGCATCTTTATGTAAGTAGGCCATCTTACAATATTTTGAAAGAAATGTATCAATGATGTCATCTTCTTGTGTCATAATATCTTCTCAAGTGGGAGAACCATTAGGAGAGGAACAAAAAATATTCTCATAACTCAGTGATTGGATCTTCTAACATCAAGATAACTTTGTCACAAGTAGGAGAGGTATCGGGAGAAGGACAACTATGATTTTCATGATTGTCTATGATTGCATCCTCTTGTCCAAAAATATATTCCCAAGTAGGAGAGGTAGGGGGAGAGAAACAAACAATATTCTCATGACTCTCAATGATTGGATCCTCTAACACCATGACACCTTCTTCACAAGAAGGTGAGGTATTGGGAGAAGAACAACTATGATTGTCATGAGTGTCCATGATTGTATTTTCTTGCACCGAAAAATTCTCACAAGTGGGAGATATATTGGGAGATGAATTAAGATTAGGAAAAGTTGTATTAAGAAATGTGTCAATGATTTCATTCTCTTGCACCAAGATACTCTCATAATTAGGAGAGATTTTGGGAGAATGACTAGCATGCTTATCAATGATTTCATTTTTTTTGCTTTAGACTGTGCTCATAATTAGGGAGATTACAATCATACAAGCCATTTGTTACCTTATGAAAACCACATATTTGAAAAAGAAGCATGTTACTTTCCTTATGTACCAAATATCAAAATCAACAAGTTATGTTAACATAATCAAAAAATAGATATTAGACCTAGATAGAGGACATTGAGACAGGTCTTCCTCAGAAATTTAAGCCATAAATAGCAAGATAGAGGCACAAAATTAGGACATAGGTGCCCAAGGGCATCTGATTCTTGGGCAGGGGCTCTGAAAATTCAAAAGTTGACTGTGTAAAGCAGTATTGATGGATTTTCGGTTTGCTTGGAAATAGGTTGAACAATTGGTAATTTTCCATATTTTCTCAATTCAAGACAATGTACTTCAAAATGGAAGTGTAAAATAAGTTGAAAATGTTTTGACAAGTTTGAATGTAAATTTTTATATCTAAAATTCAATAAATGGTCGATTCTAGGATGCCACAACCTAAAAATGATGATTTTTATGTAACTTTGAAATCAAATAAGGCAATGTTTTTTACTTTTTGAACAATATGAAAGATGTCTAAATACATGAAATTATAAATTCCAAAATAGAGATCTGCAAGCACCAAAAAATTGAGCAGACAAAGATAGAAAATTGTAAAAAAATTGGTCAATGCTAGTGTACAAGGACAGAGGTTCCCAAGGGCATCTATGTCCTTGATAGGGGTTTTGGAAATTGAAAAGTTGAATTTTTATGTTGTTTAAGGTTGTTGTTTCTATCTTAAAATAGATTTGACAGTGACTATTTTTCAAAATTTCTTCAATGTAAGATAATGTGATTCTAATGCAAGTATGCAACAATAAAGGACAACTTTGAATGAAATTTTCAGATCTAAGATGCAATGATTGACTGATTTGAAGATGCAAAATTCTAAGAATGATGATTTTATGCAATTTGGAAACAAAACCTATGCAATTTTTTTCACTTTTTTGACCTAAATGAAAGATGGTTAAATGAATACAATGAACAATTTCATAATTTAGTGACTTAATGAATGCAATTTGAACATAGATCTGATCTAAATGACTGAAATAAACCCGAATGCAACCTATGATACCAAAAAAATTGAATTTTTATGCTTTTATAGTGCAAAAATGAAACCCTAAATGAACACTACAAACTAATGAAATACAAAACCTAGATCTAGAGTTTGAAAGACTCCCAATTTCAAAAAGGTTGAAATGTAAAATGTCAAGGTCACCAAAATGAAACATAAAAAAAGGTGATCCTAGGTCCTAAGTTCTTATAACCATAGGATACAAGGACTATTCCTAAGGTTTCTTTGAGATGGAGATCAACAAGGTGTAAATATTTACTTTCAACCATGAAGGTGAGCTAATTAGACCTAGATATCCACCAATTATGGGATTGGAATGTATTGGAAATGATTTTCTATGATTACCCTAATTAGACTATATGTCCTAATATGAAAAATGCAAGATTCTAACAATGCACAAACTAAAACAATAGTTTGCAAGCAGATTCGAGAAGTGCAAAGGATTGTGTACCTACCTAGAAAATTTGGTTTCAATATGCATAGGAGGACTCATTTGCCATATGGCATATAATTCCTCGATATAGTATCCTGCTTAACTTTTTGGGTCCTCTAGGAGTATATCTAAGACTTTTGTTTCTGCTTGCAAAGTTGTTGGAACGTTGTCAAATGATTTTGTAAGTGATTTTTCGTTTGTTGAAAAGATGTAGGGATTTGAATGCAACAATGAATAATTTGTCCTCAAGCCTCCTTCAATCCTCTTCAAACTTGAAACTTGCACATTCAAAGAGAGGGAAAATGTTGAGCCATTTAGGGGCTTTCCTCAGTCAAACCCCATGTAAGTGTTTCAATTTCCATAATGGCAATGGCAATCATTAATGGATAAATGAATAGGAAAGAACGATAAAATCACAAATCTTTGCAACTCACCACCCTTCAATGGCTTCCTTAAAAGACTGAAGTCATACACATCACCTCAAGGTCTTGTATCTTGCTTGCTTGAATGCTTGGAATGCTTTGAAGACCTAGGAAAGGGGTTAGCCTTCACAAAACAATGATAAACTAACAACATGAACTCACATACACTTTCACATGATACTTAGATCTTGAATTGCTGCAATAAATCACTAAAATGTTGCTCTTGACTTGCTCTTGACAATAATGCTTGCTCATAAAATCTCCTTCTAGTTTCAAATGGTGAAAAGACTAGGTATTTATAGGCATTTATTCAATTTCCTAAAAATTAGATCCTGATAGCCAACCTTTGCAAGTTGGGTTTTGAATTTTAAAATGGCTACTCCAACATGTCCAAAATTGGGTCCTGGCTAAGAAGTGGGACACATTCACCCTTGGGAAAATGGGTCCTAGCCCTTATTTCCAATATATTAATTTTCAGGGTAACATATGAGTTGGATGCATTTATTCAATGCTTGCATTTTATTGAAAAGTGCTACAAATGGGCTCTAAAATACATAATTTTAGGAAATTATGGGGTCAATCAAGCTCAATAATTTAGGGGGAGAAAAATATAATTTGAAATTGAATTTATGACGCTATAGAAAGTATATATTGTAGTGATAAAGATCGGGTTTATGATCAGATCATGGATGAAATGTATGCAAATGAAGATTATGCTCATGACAGTCAAGGTGCAAGGTATGAAGAAAGCTAGAAATATATGATATTGAACCTTGTAACAACTCTATTAATAAGGAGATGATAATATGCTCATATGCCCAATGCAATGATAATTTTATGAAATTAATTATAATGAACATAATGCAAGTGTTATAGATATTCCATTGCAACTCAATAATGATAATATTGAACATGAATGTTTGGATATTCAATATAAGAAAATTCTAAGCACAGTATTAGCAAAGATAAGATTCATGATGGTGTTGATTATGATATCAATGGATATTGTTTCTTCTCTACTACTCATGATTTCTTTTGTGAAGTGGAGATGGAAATCTTTATTTAATTTGAAGAATATATTAATATGCATGCTAATGAAGACATATGTTCACTTATGAATGAAAAAAATGTATGTTATAATGAATCTCTTGATTATGGATCAGATACAATTCTTGTTGATAGTGTGCATATGAAATCAAAAATTTGTTTATAAGTTATCCCATTGATGAGGTTGATTTTGAAAATGTTGATATGGAAATGGATTCAAGTCTCTATGTCGACACAATAAAAATAAAATTTGATCATTAGTTCTCTTCCAATTATTGTTGATATATAGAAATGGATTCAAGTCTCTATGTTGACACAATAGAAAGAAAAGTTGATTATGGGTTTTCTTCCAACTATTTGTGAATATTTTGATGCAAATGAGCATTGTGAAATGTATATGTCTTTGATTGAGGCATCCCATATTGAAGTGAATAAGGGTTCACAATATGGATCAAACTATGTCACTAAACTTGAACTAGAAAAATTATGGACATCTAGGATGATGATGAAGATAATAATTATTATGAATTTCATGATCCAAGTATTGACATATATGTTATTGATGCTATAATTCTTGTTCGTAGATTAGTCAAACACAAAACAATGTGATTAAGTTTCAATGTTCAAATGAATGTGAATATAAATATGATGCAATTCAATTGACAAAGGTATTTTTATATGATTGTTTTCTTTTCAATGCACCTAAGGATTGTTTGCAACTTATGGGAAAAAAAAATGGAAGATAGCTTAGTGGGTATATCCCAATCCTTCACTTTCATTTAATCTTATTTCTTAGACTTGAAGCTAAAATTTGACTTCAATAAATTAGAGAAAGTGTTTGTAGATATTTTTATTCAACATAGTATTTATGAATGTTTCACTTTTAGTGAAAAAAAAAAAAAGATCAATGTTCTAGATATCAGTTGTCTCGTGGAATATGAGCACGTTTATTTCTCTAATCAGCTTGAAAATTCTATGATAGTTTTTTGTTATAACTTTGTTGATGTGATTCATTACATGAATTGGAATGATGTGTTTGAACACTACAGAATTTGACTCCATTTTTTGACAAACGTTCGTCGGTATTTCAACAAACATTTTTCGAACAACTGATGAACTAACGAAATAATTTTTGTCGCCAATTTTTTGTCAAAATTCTGATGAAGAATTAAACGTCAAAATAATGGCCCAGATTAGTCAGTCATCGGCATCATAAAATGGCTCTTTTGTTCGTCAGAATATCAACAAAAACTTCATGTATCCACCAACAAATTATAACCAAAACGCAATTGCAATGCCTCTTTCGAAGTGTCGAAACAACACCAGAAGTTCCTTTCCATTTCGACGAAATGAGCAAGTAGTTATGACAAAGCCTTCGTTGCAGCTATAGCAACTTCGTTGGACCTTTTCGGTGATTCGTCGGTTGCCTTCATCGAAATTATGATGAAATAATGCAATTTAAAAAAAAAATCATTGAAAAGTACCATCGCAAAGACTCTTGGAAATGACCACCGAAGCCAACCCATCAGTGATAGATCAATCATCCGCACAGGATAGAAAACTCACTCTAATAGTCCATGTCTTTCCTATGACTTACATCGGCAAGACAGATCCAATGTCACACTGATCTGACCTCTTCAGGAGTTTTAAATAGGCCTACACCATGTCATCATGGAGACTCTTGGAGATGACCACCAAAGCCAACCCATCGGTGAGAGATCAATCATCGACATAGGATAGAAAACTCACTCTGATAATCCATTTCTTACCGATGACTTCCATCAGCAAGACAGATCCAATGCGACACCGATCTGACCTCTTCAAGAGTTTTGAACATTGTTGGTTATCAGCAAGACATTATGAGGATCTCACTGACTAAACAAGTGTCTAAGAGCAAGTAAACAGATGGAACCTATTAATTTTCTTATTTTGGGGTTCTTGAAATCATAAAATAGATACCATCTTCTTGTGTAATGTACTTATATTCAGATTTGAATTCGAGACCAATTGCCATTGCACATTCCATTTTACTTGCATAGAGTATTCTATAAGCACTATATTGATAATTCCAAATGATTTATGGTGTTGTAAAACTTTACCTATCATCATAGTTCTACTGTTCCCCCTAGAGAATCCTGCAAAGACAAGTTTACAATACCAAGTCAAATAATATGAAAAAGACTTACTTCCATACAAATTAAATGATTATTCTCAGAATGGAATGTTAGGGTTAGAGATGGCAGATATCTAACAATTAAATGCAGATTTAAATAATAAACAGAGAAACTAAAACATACACAGAATAAATCATAACACAGAGAATTTAACGTGGTTCACCCAATCTGGGCTACATCCACCAAACTGCAGCCATACGATACTTTTATTATCCAATGCAAAACCTATTACAATCTCGCGAATAATCGTGTTTTTCTTCATACTGTAACCCCCATCCCAACCCCTTTTAACAAGCTTTTAGAAGCTTCCATAATTAGGGTTTTACAATGTCGGTTTTCTTTCTTTTTTGGAGATTTTTCCTTTTTCGCTGACGACACGAAAAAAAATGGCAAGGACGGGGGGCCAAGGTGTACAGTATACCATGGGCTATACAGTATAGCATGATCAGTCGCCACATACCAACATGGAAATTGTCTAATCACAACAATTCCATGAAAGGTTATGCATGCTTCATAAGAGATGACTAATCATACATACAGACTACAAGATGCATAGAAAAAGCATTACACTTGAGAACAACCAAGGGCTAACAAGGGAAGGAGTTACGAAACGTTTGGATTGAAGAGAAAATGTGTAGGGAAGATGATGAGCAGTGTCAAGAGAATAGAGCTTGTAGAACATATTCTTGACCTAATCAAGCTCTTGAACAACTTAAACAAAATTAAAATACTAACACAAACATAAGACATGTAATGAACTTCCAATATCTGCTATCTTTTTCATTAATGGAGAGGAAGGTAAAGGAGAAATAATTATAATTATAACACTATTCATAGTCCAATAAATTATGTTTGTAATTTTTGTTCAATGGACCTCATTTTTATCATTATACTGCCCATCTAATACCATATTTTAATCCAAGGTTCAACTATCTCAGATCTAAAGAAGCACCTTCAATTAACCATTTAAAGTACTATAAAATAAGGTAAGACTTTTACTTAAGAAAGAGTGGGTACACTTGTAGGATTAAAGTTCTCACAATCATTAGGATTTATTGGCACACAGACACAACCTGCAACATATGCAATAATGGATGACTACAAGTTAGTGAAATGGTCCTTAATATGTGACTGGTTTGCAAATAGATTGGTAGAAAATAAGGTTACAAGCAAATCTACATAAAAAATTATGAGGAAAAACTACTGTAATCATCAAAATAGATGAAAAGTGAAAAGGAAAGAGTCAAGCTACATCTCTAGAGCCTAAAAAAAACACATGCAAGAAACATTAAAAAAAACAAACCATTTTTTGGATGAATACAAAATGGTGCCTTCAGCAAGTCATTCATATGCTTTCACACCTGATAGGACATTAAGAATATTTTAGTCTTCCTCTGTGAAATTAACTACTTACAGAAAAAACCCAGAAACCAATATTATATACCTCCATGTCTAGCTGAGGGTAGGTATAAGAGAAAACAATTTCCTCAATTCAATGCTGAAAAATGTCAATGTGTGTGTAGGTTTGTATTACTCAAAATATCAAATCACTACCTAATGAAAAATACCAAAGTGATGTTTTAAATTTCAATCTTCACATAGACTCCCTTATTGCTACACATGCATATACAAGCATTATTCAAGCTCTAAACTATTCAAATATTAAGGATTTAATTAGCTATAAGATGGAAATTTGTTGTTTAGACATAATCCATCATCTTTTACGTATCTTCATTCACTCCTAGAGCTTCAGATAAATTTGT
Source organism: Sequoia sempervirens (assembly GCA_007258455.2). NCBI lineage: Eukaryota > Viridiplantae > Streptophyta > Pinopsida > Cupressales > Cupressaceae > Sequoia > Sequoia sempervirens. Next base: position 574,628,576 of record VDFB02058242.1, on the reverse strand, counting down.
GTAAATGAGACAGAAATGTGAATATTTTATGACAAAGAAAATTCTTAAAAGGAGGGGGGAGAGATCAAAGGGTAGGGTGCAAGAGAATGCTTGAATGTATAGCAAATTATAACATTTTGATCATTATAAAAATGAAATGAATCTTAAGTTTGAAGCATTAATATCATTTAGAACATTTAGGATCAAGAATGAATGTAAGTAGAGAAATTTTTGCATACCTGCAGATGGTACAAAATTTCATTGTTAAGTGGAAGCATCTCATCAACAACAAGATCCAAATATCCCTGTATCTATCTCAATCGATCCTCTAAACCCTTCAGAGCTGTCAATTTTTTCACTAACTTGTTATGCACAAAAGTCAAATTTTAGAGTTATGTCACCACTAAAAATAGAAGAAACGGAGCTTTGAAACCAAATCCACACAGAACACAATGTGGTATTCATACAAATCCATACAAACAAACTAAACTCAAAAAATTGGAATGAAAGCAACTTCAAATTATGATGCAGAGCATGGATTCAAGGTATAAAGAATCATTTTTCTGCCACCATAGTGAAAAGTTAGCACTTTCTTTCATCTTTGCATATTGGTTTGATGCTTCAAACGATGCATTTCTTATATTGAAAATTGCATTACCTTATTGAGCTTCTCTTTTTTTAAGAATAGTTTAATATTCTCTACTTAACAAGGCCAACCACGTGATGGTGGAAGCTCATTTGGCCCCTCTCCCACCCCTCACACCACTCTCAATTCCCCATACCTGATCATATAACATTAATCATTCATTCATCCATTAATAACATATAAAATTCATTCATTCATCCATTAATAACAAATAACATTCATTCATTAACATATAACATTCATTCATTAACATATTCACATTCATTCTTTCAGTTTTTACATATTATCAAAAATATGGTTGTCATTATATGATTACAATCACTTTTTTTTTGTTTCTTTTTTAAAATAAAAATATATGAAGTGGAGTATCGTTTTCTAAATCATTTGTCCCCCCTTTAGTTGTTCTACCCTCTGGTCGTGATCTTAATGTATGCCTAGTCATGTGCTCACGACGTAGACGTCGTTGCAAGGGGGTCTACTGCAATAACAAAGAAATGTTAAATTGATATGTTTTATTATTATTGTTACAAGTATTTCATTAATTAAAAGAAAATTAGAGTGGTTCTCTTTACCTGATGGGTCCACATCATGTTCCTAAACTTCTCTTATAAACTCATGCTCAACATGTTGGACACCCTCTAAATCTTGATCTGCAGTTGAAACACAAAAGGTTACATTAATTAATACACCAATTGAAATTAAATATGTTTAAAATAACGTTGGAGTGGTCCTCTTTACCTAATGGGGCCATCATGTTCCTGATCTTCTCTAGCCAGATCATGCTCAACACGTTGATCACGCTCTACATGCTCTAAAGTTGAAACACGAAGGCTACATTGATTCAATACCCAGTGCAATTAAATATGTTTTAAAAGAACAGTATATTGGTCCTCTTTACGATGAGGCCACATCATGTTCTGATCTTCTCTAACTTTGATCATGCTCAACCGTTGATCCGCGGCTACATGCTTATAAAGTTGAAACGAGCCACATTAATTAATATGCCAATTGCAATTAAATATGTTTAAAGAACATTATATTGGTCCTCTTTACCTAATGAGACCCACATCATGTTCTGATCTTCTCTACTTTAGCCTGATCATGCTCAACATGTTGATCATGCTCTACATGCTCTAAAGTTGAAACACGAAAGGTTACATTAATTAATACACCAATTGCAATTAAAGATGTTTAATTGTATTAATCCATACTGCATTTTGTATAGCACATGAATACATTTAGTATCGGGATGCACACCATGACCTTCATCTGTAGGTTGTGCTCCACCCTCACCAAGCTACATTCCAATTTCATGTGTAGCATTATCATTGTTTGTATGTTTAAAACAAATAGGCATGTAATTACTTTATGGTGGAAATTAATATTGAATATATTGCACAAGTATTCAATTTTAAATAATTTTTTTTATTTTATTTACCTGCATGTCAGATGCAGTGGAATATTGTGTTTTCCTAGTCAAGACTCTTAGGTGTTTAGCCACGACTCCATAGCCTTGCTAGAAGGAAATTTTTAGGTTCTCTTCTGTGGGAACTCTGTTGAATTCAGAGCCCTACATTTTTGCATAAGATCATGAATTTTGCTTCTATGGTGTGATAAAACCAAAATTATTTTCAATTTATTATTTGGATGCAATATTTCATTTATTGATACTTACAATTCATGTGGCTAATTTCATATAACCACCAGAGCCAAGTTTGTTGCTTGTGTTTTTCTAGTCTTTCCTTTGTTGCCTTCGATGTGTCAGGCAACCTATGAAAAGTTTGAAATACATTATATTATGTAAAAATAAAGAGTAATCAATATATAATTACATTGTTGATAGTATCACATACCTTCCTTGGCCCGGTGGTGTCTTTCCTTTTTTATTTTCATTCTTCTCCTTTCCATCTAGCACCAAGTCCTTCCACTCCCTCTCTGGAATCATGGGGGGATGCTCATACTTTTTTTCTTCTCTAAATGTGACCTATATTGGTCCCTCACATACTTTAGATAGGTACCAGCTTTCTTAAGGACATTGGTTCAGTTGAATGTTTTATCACCAAATAGCACAACTAAACGGTTAATGAGCTCATCTTTTAAATCTTGATTTTGGGCATTCCACCGTGTATGTATGGTGGGCCCGAAGAGCTCCAATGTAATATCACTTAGATGTTTATAAAAAATATTATTTCTTGCAAAATGATCATGGGATCAATAGTCTAAAAAGAGTGATCAACAAGTAAATTTCAATTGGATTTTATATAATAATCATTAAAACATTTTAAAGTACCTGGGACATTCTTTATCTTTATGCGAATGAAATCCTCGGTCACCACAAATGTGACTGGAAATGTTCCTATACTATTAATACGGGAAGATCCAAGAAATGTTGCTAAAAAATCACAAGTACTAGTGGCCTCTACATCCCCAAGTACATGTCTAGATGCATGTTCTGGCATGTGTTCGTTGCCAGAGGGTGCAGTAACAGATGCCTGCATGATATGTGTTTCCGACATTTTAGATGACAATATAGGCACAAATGATGTGGTCAGATGATGTGATGTATGCACAAGAAGATCAAGATGGACACTTGTACCAACCCCTACTCCTTGGGCAGCACTTGTAGTACCCTGATCATGGCTAGGAGCATCATGAGGACGCAAAAAGTCATGTAAAAATAGAAAATATTTTAGTTCATGACATAAAAGAGTACAAAATATAAAACCATGAATGAACTTATGCTATAATTAAAGACCTCATGACATCTTACTTTCAATTTTTGTGCTCTCTTAGTCAATATTTTAACCCTCTATCTTCTCTCATCTATTTGAGGCACTATGAATAACAATTTAAGGATTTCTTCATTGCATTTTTTTTGGGTCTTCCTTATCATATCGAGAGGGTTTGTTGAATAAGCGATGTCCTCATCACATAATATTGAGTGCACCTCCCTATGGATGCTCTCGTCTACTATTGATTCCTTTCCCCAATCAGTCGACTGCACCAAGAATATTAAAAACATTATCAAAATTAACCCAATAAACTTATGAAAAAAATAATAATAATAAAACATTTTGGTCCTATCTAATTTGTACAATTACAATGAGGTAAATCTGTCGGGTAGAAGCGCCTGAAGATACATCGTGATTTGTGTTTGGGCCGAAGACTTCCTCATACAATCAATGTCCTGTTGTGACAAAAATTAAATATAAAAAAACATTACCGAAATGAAACCAATAGACTTACGAAAAAAAAAAGAATAAAATGGTATATTGGAGTCATTAATTGGAGGTTGGGTAAAATGGTACATAGTATGTACCACCCCCATAGTAACTGTGTTTGTAAATAAGTGATTCAAATTGGAATTGATTAGCAACTCTTCCCCTGCAGTTATTGATTTTATTGCACATACGAATACACATTTTCCCTCGTGCACCTCGAATATGCAATTCGGTTGCTTATTTATTGACCCAGGTCATGTACTATTTATAAACCCTACAATATTCCCTGATGCTTTTGGCCTTCTGTCAATGTACATAGCCACTCCTTTATTTTAATCCTTATCTTTTAGCTGTATATAATTTGCTGACAGTGCATACCTATGCATACTTCATGTATATCGAACCAGTTGCATCCAATATTTGTAACTTTAATAGGGTCTGACATACTCCATCAATTCAATAACTTTGTCATAACAAACCTTTATGTCATCCATGCAAAATAGGCCCAAACCATGTAATGATGATGGTGTTATGTGATATATCCTCTCATTGACACAAAAATTAGTGTTTATTGGAGGAAGTTCCTTGGGTACCCATTGTTTCCATAGATGTTTGTACCTCAAGGGCACCTAAACATTGCCTATGCTCTCATCGTCATAAGAACATGACCCCCCTTCAGCAAGAAAAAATTCCATGCGTTTATGGAATTTTCTTTTAATATTTTGACCTCTAGTTGATCTCCCTCTTTTAGACTCTACTACATGTCTCTACTCCTCTTCTTCTGAATTTCCCTCTAGAGGAAGACAAATCTGAAAAATACCTATTTGGTGGTACTTGCACTCATAAGGATGTTGGATTAAGTTCTTTCATGGTGATGTGATCCCAAGGTGACATTATGATTAATCTATCATTTCATCGCTAGAATTTCACAGGTTATAAGGTAATCAAGTCTTGATAGATTGCAAGCTATTGTTACTACCATCCCAATGTGTCCATCACAAATCAAATCTACTTAACTTTTTAACTACCAAACTTTGTAACAAGTGTTAAATGTGACTATGGTCCACCAGTTACACAACCAAGGCCTCAAATCTATTCTCTAATTGTAATCAAAGGACTTTTTCTCTTCATTCAAGTAAATAAACTTGAAGGGAAACACCACCAAGTGGTTTATTGGACACCAACATGACTAAAAATAGCAAAAAAATTACATTTAATTTCCATATGTCTAAGTGGTTAACAGGGAGGGAGTGTGTACGAGGCCTAGTTAAGTCATCATAATTTTATGCTTTGGCAATAAAAAAAATTTAAGTCATCTTAAATCTTCTTATGTCTAATTTCTAGGAGACTTTTGGTATGTTTTAAGGTAGGATGAGTGGTTGCATCAATGTTCTAGTTCTCTATGACAAGGTTTCAACATCTTCAAATAGTGAAATTTAGTGGTCATAGTCATTTGAAACAACAACATTTTGATTATGTTTGATGGTAGGATTTGATAACTTAAAATATCTCTACTTCAAAACAAAAATATCTCTAACAACTCTAAGAGCTATAATGGGATGGCCACCATCCTAGGAAAGATTCTTCATTCTCACTTTTAGGTTTTAAAATTTAACAATACCTTGATTGATAAAAGAACCCAAAGAGCCTTTCTCCATGGTATCCAAGTACACATAGTAGCAGTCTTCTCTTATACGGTTGGACATGATTTAAAGAACTTAGCTAGGAATTATTCATTTAACCTAAGGTTTTCTTATAATGCCATCATCGGAAAAGTATGATCAAATTCTTCTATTATGAAGAATTGGTCTATGTGCTCTAGTAATCACTATAAATGTTTGTAAGGATAAAATGACTAATTGCATTAGGTAGGAGAGAACCAACTTTGAGTTCTTCAAAGATTATATTCGTCTATTCATAATTTTTAAGGGTTGTGTGTGGAGGAGGTTATCATTATCAAGAAGGGAGGAGACCTTTCCTTGCATATGTTTGTGGTGGAGGTATTAAAGAACAATTGTATGCCTCTATTTCCATTCATTAGATCTAGCTTATCCTAGCATATACTTGGGCTAAGTCTACAATTGTTTCAGACTCATACGATGAAGGCTATGTGTGATGAAATCCTAGACCTCAACCAAGATGTGGGTAGATTATGGGAGTTTTTCCAAGACCTGAGGCTGGTTGATAAAAATGTGAAAGACTAAGCTAATTTATTTTTTTCTTATCTTATACCATTTTACGAGAATGGGGGTGCCAATGTACGAGAATATCTTTGGAAACTAGGCATGAAAATTGCAAGTTAAAGAGAATGGGGGTGCCAAACTTACAGTACTCATTGTCTCTTGGTCATTGATTTTCCCTGAGTGCCCTCAAACTCGTCCTCAGCACTGGTATTGACCTTGTTTTCACTCCTCCAAACTCTTCCTCGGTGCTGATATTGACCTTGTTTTCACTCCTCCAAACTCTTTGTTGGCACTGGTATTGACCTTGTTTTAACTCCAAACTCTTCCTCGGCGCTGGCATTGACCTTGTTTTCACTACTCCAAACTCTTCCTCGACGCTGGTATTGACCTTTCACTTCTCCTATTTGGCGAGCTATAACCTGGTTTCATTAGGTTTTAGAGTATGTTAATTAAATTGAAAATTATGGCACCATTTAGCTAGGTTTTAATATTCTACAATATAGTTAAGTATATATTAGCTATATTTTACATAATAAATAATATAATTATTCAACTTATTATAATTATATATTATATTCTTTAACAAAATTATTAAATCATATAAAATTATTATAATTAATAATTAATAATAAGTATATTTTTATATAATACAAAATATATTTAATATAATAGTAATATATATTAATATGATAGTAATATATATTAATATAATATTAATGAGAGAGAGAAACTGAATTTTGATTAGTTGTTTCATGTCAACAATCCAAGGATGGCATGTGTCCTTGGGGATTTATGCTCAAGGTAGCATGCCATTTGATTAAAGATATGATAATTCTCCTTTAAGACCTCTTCAATGTACCCATTGCACACTTAAGGAGATAAAGATAAATATAGGGAAGAAAATATATAGAGAGAGGGAGATAATGACAAACATACAAATAGAAAGGGGAGACAAGGAGATAGAGAGAGAGAGATAAAGAGATAAGGATGAATAGATAGAGATATAGGAGGGTGATTGATATATATCTCCTGTCCTCTCTATCTCTATATCTCCACTATCTATGTCACTCCCTCTTCCCCCCTCTATCTATTGAGCCATTCTCCCTCTCCCCTTTCTCTCTCATTCCCCATCTCTCCTCCTATATCTCTCATCTCTATTTCTATTTTTATCTCCCTCTCACTCCTCTCTCTATCTCTTTCTATCCATATCTTTCTCTACCTCTATCACGATCTCTCTATCTCTTTCACCATCCCCTTTGTCTCTCTATATCACCCCCTTTCTATGTCTCCCTCTCCCTCTATATATATTGAGATATCTCTCCTCTCTCCTATCTTCTTCTCTTTCTCCTTTCTGTATCCCTCCTCCCTCTCTTCTTTCTCTCCCATTTCTACCTATCTATCTCCCTCTCTTCTCTCTTTTCCTCTTCAACCTATCTCTCCCTCTCTCCCCCTCTTCTATATCTCTCCTCCTATACCTATCTATATCCCTTTCTCTCCCTATCCCTCTCTATCTCTCACCATCTCTCCCTCCCTATCCCCCCTATCCATCGACTCTCTATCTCCACCTCTCTTCCTTTCTCTTCCCATATATCTCAATCTCTCTTTCTCTTCCCATATATCTCTATCTCTCTCTCTTTCTCTCCCCATCTATCTCTATCTCCCCATATATTAACTAAGAATCCATGCAAGCATACAATATTATATGTTGGTAAAACTATAATAGTGTTTTATTAAACTATAACTAACACTTATCTTTCTAATGTCAAGCCTTCTTATAAAAATAGTGTTTTATTAAACTATAAGTAGATTATTGTCACCACTCTTCATTCAACATGAAATTCCAAATGTATCAATTGTTTTGTTGATTTTCTCAAGTTTCATCAACAAATCTATTTACTGGGTTGAATAAATTTGTGTTATGACCCTTCGTCTCTTTAAAATAATTAGACAATATTAGCGAGATCAGGAAGGGGAGAAAACTAAACTCCTTCAAAATAGGGGTAGTTGTGGGTTTGTTGGTTTTCTTTGTATACTATATTGTTGGTGTAATTAAATGTCGTGTACCTTGTCCTAGGTCTTGATTACACCTTAGTTAAGTTTACTTAGGGACCACATAGGAGGTTGTTGGAGATTTTCCACCTTTTGTGGACTTGACATGTCATTACCACATCACTTCCACCTTTTGTGGACACATCATGTGATTATCTCTCCACCTTTTGTGGGAGATCCACCTTTTGTGGTGATTATCACATTATCCTTTTCCACTTTAGATGGAGTGATAACTTTTCATTGTTGTCTCATGTCATAAGATTACGACACTTGTCATAATCTTATGCCCTTCTATGTTCTCACCTTGGCTATATATCCAAGGGGTCTCCTATGTACTATTTGCTCATTACATTCTATCATATTGACAGAATACAGTTTATTCTTGTCATCTTGTCTCTATCTCTCTTATGCTTGTGCTTTCTATTAGGCCTCTAGATCTTGGGTGGCTACCTTCATAGCCAATTCTTACATGGTATCAGAGCTTTTGGAGTGCCTTTAGTTAGTCATTTGGAGAGATTTTTGGAGGGTTCCATTTTTGGCCTTGTATTGCAAGTGCATTTTGGGAGCTCGTTGCATCAGATCTGAGCTCACCATTGCGTTCGGAGTGTCCGAGATAATCAGATTTGCCTTTTGTTTCATCTCAGTTGGACATTGGAGGCCAAATCTGCAAAGGGTTGAAGATCGGAGGTCGTTGCTAGATCCAGGAGGTAGCTACCAATTTGGAGCATTTTCATCCAAAAAGGACCTCGCCATCGTGCTCAGAAGGGCCAAGAACCTATAAATCGACTGCCAAATCGTCCAAATCAGAGCAAGTTGTCTGTCGAGGCAAAAAAAATTCGCTGGCCAAGCCGTACGACCCAGCCATAATGACAGTCGGTACAATTTTATTTTTAAAAAAATTAAATTGTATTCTCTGCGAAAATTTTATTTCAAAAAAAAAATCAAAATATTGTATTTCGTAGATTTTTATTTATTGTAAAGTTTTTTTTATTTATAAAAAAATTTAAAAAAATTTAAAAAAATCATATTGTACAAGTCGGCAGACTTGTACAGTCCGCAGACTGTACCGTTGGTACCCGCAGGTACCACGCCACCAGCGGGTGCCACGTGGCGCCACCGCTGTGGGCCACGCCCCCGCGGGCCCTCCCCACTCTCACCGGCAGCGGCCGATGTTTATTCCGGCAGCCGGTAAATAAAACGGTGGTATCTTTAAAATATTTCGGCACGAACAACTACCAGCAGACTTTATTCGGCGGTGAGCTTTAGAAAATCCGGCAAAAGGCGGCCAGATTCTGGGAAACGAATATTCTGTCAACGGTCAGAGAATATACCGGCAAAAAGAATATTTCGACAACTTTTCCAGCAAAGGGCAATGACCACAGTGACGGTCAAACAGCAGTCAAATTTAACCCAATGTTTTTCTGACATCATCACTGCGTCAGCATCCTTTGAAAATTTTAGACCCCCTCTCCATTGAGCTTTTGGTTTTTGCAGTTCAACTTCAAAGGCTCATATCTTGGTCATTTTGAGGCCTTTTTTAGTGCAATTTTTTTTTATTTGGGCTAATTTTTTGTGTACATCACAGTGGTGAAGTTATTTTCTAATTTTGGTGCACGAATTTTCCAAAAAATTGGATTTGTCTCAGATCTTGCTCGATTGTCACCGTTTTTGCAACTTCCAGGGCTCCGTTCAGGCTCATACGAACTCCTTTTCATGTGCCATTTTTTTTGAAAGTGCATGATTTTTTCTAAACTTCACAGTGGTGCTATTAGTTTGTAGTAATTGTGATCAAAAATTTGAAAGATGTGTGAAGGAATGTCCTCTGGAGAGAAAGGATAAGATTGAAGGTACTTTGATATCTGCTTTTCATGCTGGATCATTGATAGTGGTTGCTCTAACCATATGACTAGAGACAAGAGTAAGTTTGTTAAACCTTAAAACATAATGGAGGATTTGTTGATTTGTTGATGATTCGTGTTAAGATTTGGAAGGTTCACTTGAAGATGATTGTGCTAGCGCCTCAAGATGTTTACCATGTTAAAGGTTTAAGGAATAACCTTGAGTGTTGGAAAATGGCTACAATCTTGTGATGGTGCCCCACCGCCTGGGAGACTGGTTGGCATGTGGCGACCATCGCGCCCAGACACTGCGGCACCCCCGCCACGTGATCCGGTCGTCGGCTTGAGAAAAATATTTTTTTCGCTGCTGTGTGAAAATCAGCAAAACCGACTTTTGTAAAACTTAATTTAGCGCTTCTAAAAGTTTTGTTAAAAGGGGTTGGGATGAGGTTGTACGATGAGAAAACGCGGATATTCAAGACTTGTAATAGGTTTCGTAATCGATGTGGGTCAGCATTGATGTCATGGCCAGGATGGTATTGCGAACCAATGCTAAATCTTCCTAAGCCAGATTTATTCGTATGTTTTCAGTTTTATTTATTGCTTCGAACCGTGATTTAATCAAAGGATATCTGCCATCTCTAACCCTAACAAATCTTATGTTTCAAGATGATGGATGTGAGATCATAAAAGGGTCTAAAACTGTGATTGTTGCTGGAAGAAGGACATTTGAAAATGTTTATTAGCTTAAGGGTGTTGATGGTAATTTTTTTATGACTCAGAGCAATGAAAGTTGGTTATGGCATAGCAGGATGTGTCACATTAATTTTGATAACTTGGTGAGAATCGGTTTAGTTCAATAAGTGAGATATTTGGTAAAGATTACAAAGCCTATCAATGTTGTCTAGAAGGATTGTCAGATTGGAAAGAAAACAAGAAGTTTCAAAGGAAAAGAGAAATATTCTATCGAATTACTATAATTGGTGCATATAGAACTGTGTGGTCCTACAAGAACAAGAAATCTCCAAGATGACAGGTATTTCATGTTTTTTATTGATGATTATTCAAGAATGACATGGGTTACTTTTCTTAGAGAAAATCTGAAGCCCTAGATAGATTCAAATCATTTAAAGTTATGGTTGAGAATGAAATGGATGTGAACATCAAGTGTTTAAGGTCTAATAGAGGTGGAAAGTTTTCCTCCAATGACTTTTAACATGATTTGTGAGAATCATGGCATAAAAGGCACTTATCTACACCTAGGACACCTCAAAAAATGGAGTGGTTGAAAGGAAAAATATAACTATTCAGGAAGCTTCAAGGACTATTATGAAAGAAGAAAATATAATGGAAGTCTAGTGGAGAGAAGAAATTCATACTGATGTTTACATACTTAACAGAGTTCAAGCTAAGGAAAACAACACAAAGACTCCCTATGAGTTGTGGTATGTAAGGATACCTATTCTTAAATACTTTAGAGTGTTTGGAAGAAAATGTTATATTAGAAGAGATGAAAAGAATTTGGGAAATTTTGATGCAAGTTCTAATGAAGGAATCATCCTTGGATATTCTACTAAAAGCAAAGCCTACTAGTGCTACAATAAAAGATTAAGAAAGATTGTTGAGAGTGCAAGTGTCAAGGTTGATGAAATTTTTTGAAACTCAGTGGTGGTAGATGGATATGAATTAGATGAACCTAAAAAAGAGAAGACTAATGAAAAGGAAGTATAATTTGAAGAAGAGGAAGAAGCTTCAAAATAGATTCCTAGAACCCCAAGTATACGCATAGAAATTATTTTGAAGAATAGATCATTGGAGACAAGAGAAAAGGTGTACTAACAAGAAGGTTTAAGAAGATGTAAATTTGTGTCTACCTTCTAAAGTTGAACCTAAAACAATAATTGAGGCATATGCAAAGATGAACATTGGATGAAAGCTACGAAAGAAAAACTATTGGAGATTGAGAAAAATTAGACTTGGGAACTTGTCCCAAGACCAAAAAACAAAAACATAATTGGATCTAAGTGGGTGTTCAGAAACAAACTAAATGAGAATGGAGAATTGGTAAGGAACAAAGCAAGGCTTGTGTGTAAAGTCTATTCACAAGTTGAAGGAATAGATTTTGAAGAGACATTTTCCTCGATGGCAAGAATGAAAGCTATTAGGATGTTTTTGGCTTTTGCAACATATAAGGATTTCAAATTTTATCAGATGGATGTAAATTTTTCTTTCTTGAATGGAGAATTGGAAGAAGAATACATGGAACAACCACAGGGATTTTACTAATCAGATAAACCTAATATGGTTTGTAGATTAAAGAAGGAATGGTATCGATTGAAGCAAGCTCCCAGAGCTTGGTATGCCAGGTTGGATAAGTATTTGACACAATAAGGATTCAATAAAGGTACCACGGATAGTAACCTTTACTTTAAGGATGAAAAAGATCAAATTTTGATTGTAGTTGTGTATGTTGATGACATAATTTTTTGGAGGAAATGAAGCTATGTGCAAGAAGTTTGTAGAAGAGATGCAAAAAGAGTTTGAGATGTCTATGTTTGGGGAGATGAGTTTCTTCCTTGGGCTATAAATCAATCAGACAAATAAAGGTTATTCATTTCACAATCAAAATTTGTCAAAGAGATGTTGAAGAAGTTTGTAATGGAAGACTACAAACCAGTATGTACTCCTATGGTCACTAGTTGTAAGTTGAGCAAGAATCATGAATCTCCTAATGTTGATCAAAGCAAGTATAGATCAATGATTGGTGGACTACTATATCTAACCGTAGCTACTAGACTGGATATCATGCATGTAGTTTGTCTTGTGGCTAGATTTCAAGAAGATCCTAGAGAATCACATGTTGCAGCAGTGAAGAGGATATTTATATACCTAAAGGGCACTCCAGATCATGGCTTGTGGTATCTAAAGGATACTAATTTCACATTAAGTGCTTCCATAGCTCATGGTTGGGTTGTACATCAGATGGATGTGAAGAGTACAAGTGGTGGTGCATTCTTTCTTAGATGTAGATTGGTGTCATGGCTAAGTAAGAAACAAGATTCAATTTCTTTATCTACTTCAAAGGATGACTACATTGTGACAACATCTTGTTGCACACAAGTTTTGTGGATGAGGAAAACATTGAAGGATATAAAATTAGTGTACAATGAGCCTATTTCTATCTTTTGTGACAATACAATTGCATTAAAAATTTCAAAGAATCTAGTGATGCATTCAAGGACAAAACATATTTCAATCAGATACCACTTTTTAAGAGAGAAGGTTGTGGAGAATGAAGTGAAGATTGAATATGTGCCTACAAAGGATAAAATTGTTGATATATTCACTATGGCTCTTCCTAAGGATACTTTTGAGTATCTTTGAGAGAATTTGGTGGTTATTTCCCCTCCTTCTTTGAACTAGATGCATAAGGAGATGCATCAATCTAGTGGATCTCAAGATTCATTCTTTTTTTGGATTGATGTTGGTGGCTACCTCTGAGGGGGAGTAGGTAGTGGCATTGTTGGTTGTTGCAGTCAGGGGAGTAAGTGTTGTCATTGTGCAATTATTGTTGATATAATACAGTTTTGTGTATGCTCCTAAGGGGGAGTATTCAAAGAAGTAAAGGAAAGGTGTTGTAGATCAGTTGTAAGCAAGTTGTTTGATGAGAAAGGAAAATAATATAATAGTACAAATATTATGTCCTTTTCCATTGATGTCAAAGGGGGAGAGAGAATCATGTGAAAAAATCATGAACACAGGGGGATAAAGAAACATGTGAAAGGAAAATTCAGTTGAAGAAGAGAGTCATGTAAAGGGGAGAATGAGTAAAGAGAAAAATAAACATGTATGTTTAGATCTGTTGTGTCTTTGATGGTTTTTCACATCATGTGTTGCCATCAATGACAAAGGGGGAGATTGTTGCAAGTATATGCAGATTGGTGTTGGCATTGATGTCGACAAGCTTGTGTTTTCATTGATGTCTATTGGTGAATAAGATTGTTGCAAGAGTATGAGTAGTTTCCAATTAGTGTTGAAGATGAATAATTGGTGTTTTCTATGCTTTGATTTGTTATATTATGTTTTCATTAGTTAAGCTACTGATGTTAACCTTTTGTGTTGCTTTCATAAGCTTCTATCTATGTATTTAGTACTGAAAAAGATGATTTAGATATGTCTCCGGTGCTTGGTTTCTAAGTGCTTTTGAGAAAATTTAACAAAAAGAGGAAACAATGTGTCACCATGTTGTTCTGGGTTACAGAGAGATGTTTTGGTTTTGCTCTCCATTTCTTCTAGGTTCAATTCCTTCTTGTGCAATTTGGATATGTTGTTGAGAGGTGTTTAGAGGTGTTATATTCAAGAGAGGGTGTGTTGGATCATTGTACAATAGAAGTTGTGTTCACTAGTGTGTGACTGTGCATTATAAAGTTGTTTAGGATAAATTTTGTTTGCTTCACGTTTCTCTACAATTATGCTTTAGGTCTTGCAATTCTAAAGGTGTATTGATGGTTTTGATAGTTTACCTCATTCAAGAGGGTTTGAGGTTTGGTGCTTTGGAAGATAGTTTTTTCAAGTAACAATGTATGGCAGAGTTGTCTAAGTGTATTGGGTTTGTATATTCCTTAGGTGAGATTTATTGCAAAGGAGTTTTTTGGATTTTAGGGTGTTTGTGGAATATTCTAGATCATGTTCAAGCATGTTGTATAGTTCTCAATGTTAGAAAAACCATGTAGAAGTTGAAAAACCAACTTCACAGTCCCCAAGATCACCTACATGCAAGATGGATACCTGTCACATGCAAAAGATATGAAGAGCCAAAAATGATGTTCTGTAAACCTCTCAGTAAAAATGCATTAAGAGAATCGATTATTACAAAGTGATCAATCCTGGAAGGGAGTATCTGAAACCCCTGTGAAACCCCAAATGAACCTCTCTAGTGCACACTTAATAAATAATAATTAACAATTATTAATGTCCCTAAGTAGCTATAATAAAGAGGATGAAGCATCAATTAATTAATCAATGTGATGTAATTAATTGCTACACGAATTTATTACTCAACACTCAAGTTCGTCTTTGGTTTGAGTGGCGTACTAATCGATAAATGGTGTTTTCACTGAAAACGACGACTTTGGTGTTTACACCTGTAATGCCAAGATGTTGATCAGTCGCAGTAAAGTGTGGTTGAGTGTGGTGCTCTTTGATTTTGGGGTCCCAATTAGTTTCATAAATCAATATCACTTGAGACCGCCGCGAAAACAAGCTTCAAATTTTAACCCAATTTCCTAAATTTTGCACGCTAGTGCATAAATGATCTCGTGGTGGTGTTTAAGGTTGGAGGATGGTGGGCACAGGAGTTGAATTATTGGTAGATGTCAAGATAGACAAGAGATGGAATGATGGAAATTAGTTAGAACTGAGAGCGCGAATATCACCAAAATGGAGTGGCTGGTTTCACAATCGGTCCAAACACCAGAAGGTGTTGGAGCCGTCATGGTTTGGATTCTTTGTGCCATTTCCTTTCCTCTACATCTTTTCTAACATGTCAAGCAGTCTCTTCCTTGGGAAATGAGTCCTCGGTAGTGAGTCCATTGTATTTATGTTGATACTACTTATATTGTGAGCGAATCCTCACCGTGGTTTTTCCCTCCTTGGGTTTTCCACGTAAATCTAGTTTTCTCTTGTGTTTGGTGTTGAGTTGTTTAAGTTTTTGTTATTTGAATTTCATGATTAATTCATTATAACAGATTAAGGGTTTAATGAATGAATGTGGATTTGAATGTTAATGAGGGTTTTGAAGTTTTAGGTTACAATTGATTCACCCCATCTCTCAATTGTCTTGTGCATTTCAACACTATAACCATGAAATTCTATTGTGATATTATGTTGGTTATTAAATGCAAGAATACACAGTGAGTATTATGTGAAATTTATTATGATGTAATATGAAAATCCCCTAGTTAATAAAAATATCATCAATCATAAAGCATTTAGTTTGCGGGATTCAATTGATTTCCATCAAGAAATTCTAGGATCTGATAAAGAGCATCCAAGTACATGTCATGAAATGAAAAGGACATTGTGACACCAAAAACCCAGCTTGAGTGCCCAAGAGTCAGTATCTTTTGAGTGACATCAATGAATTATGGACTGAGATTCATCCCATTATCTTTGATAGTTGAAGATAGTTGTCCACCAACAACTTGTTAGAGAGATTCAATATGCACTGCTACATTCGAACAGAAGTTGAAATAAAAATCCCTATCATGTCAAAGCTAATACTAAAGAGACAGATCATCAATTATGCAACATTAAAAGTTGTCCATACAGTAAAGAATGTGACAGAGTCAGGTTATGCAACACCAAAGATCATCTTTTAACAAGAACCAAAAAAACCCTTCACTTGATATGAGAATATCTCAGATTGTCCCCCATCTATTATGTGTTGGTAGCTCAATCTTCTTGGTTCATTTCTTGAAGGTAATTCAAAAATTTGTTACGGCAGATGTGTTGAAGTATCATAAATTGAAAGGAAATCGATTGATAAAGATGCAACATTACAAATGAATTGAGAATAGCTCTCTTGCAAGGAAAGGGGGGAACAAATGGGCCTCAGAAGGCAAGTTTCAAGTTACTCAAGCTCTTTTTCAGTTGTTAAGAAGAGATTTCCTTTGCTCATACTTTCATAAATTCCCTAATGTGTTTTCAAGTAATTATCTAGTCACCAGCCACCGAGAATTTGATGGTAGACATGCATCTAGGAGACATTAAGATGTAAGAGGCTAAGTTTTAAGTGGGTTTTTAAGTTGAGGGTGTGGGAAAGTTGTTGAACAATTTGTATGGCTGGAGTACATGGAGATAGGTCACAGAGGGTTGGAGGCAACCACACAGGAGGAGATTATTGATATTCCACCTTTTGCCCATGATTGGCGATTTACCAATGACTTCCATTCAAGTCCACTATATGATCCACATTTCTTGTGGGACAACCTTGTTTTGGGTTCACAGAGAGGTAAAATGTAGTGCCATGGTTGTCTTGAATTCATGTCAGACAGGGGAAAACGCATATAGGTCATTACATCTTAATAAGTTGAGGTTTTGGCTATATATCTCAAGTAATCCTGTGAATGAAGATTTACAGAAATATAGTTCTAAATTGACATCCATAATAGTTTATGAGGATTGGCCAAGATCTTGGGTGACCTGATGGTATGATGGCCTCCATTCCTCTATGTGATAAAAGCCAAGAGATGCTTCTCAGTATAATCAACATCTGGGTATCAAGTTCCATCATTTTTCTGGTCCATTGATTGTAGTGTTGGCCAATTTGAGGGAGTACGGACTTAGCAAAATTACTGGGAGACTTAGCATAGGTGGCAACCAACCTATCAACCAAATCATTACCCATTCAAAAAGGATCTAGTATTGTAAAGAAAGAACAAGATTTCCTTGGTCAGTAATGGTTTGCAGGTATGAGTGATAAACAGGGAGTGTACCCAACTTCCTTATTGGAGATGCCCAGCTTTTGGCATATAAGATAATACAGATCAGGTTTGGCATAATTCCAGTATTCCAAGTAATGTGATTATAAAAATGTCATAATGAAAATCTTGGTTCCAAATCAATGTTCCCTTCATTCATGTTTTACTCAGCTAGTTGAATTTTACTCTTATCAGTCTATTAAGCCTCGAACCATTTGCCTACAATCATTATTATCAAAGAATTTGATGATGAAAGACAATGTCCAAGTTAAATTCATATTCTCAATCTCATTTGGTTGCACACTAGGAGGGATAACCATTTTGAAGGTAAGAGGTGATTTTAATCAAATCCCACAAGGATATCTTGGCAGGAGTGTTAAAAGTTGCTCAACACTTGATCAAATTGAGAATCACTTAATTTTTGAGTGTGAACTATAGTATGATAACTTGGTACACATGATTACTAGTAAGTTGCTTTACAAAATTTAGGAAGAACCTAGCTACTTTTATCCAAAAGGTGTTTTAAGGTCCAATAATTAAAGGATCTTAGGAGGTTTAGGATCAATAGTTAATAGTCACTTGTGTGTTCATTCAACAGATTTAACATGATCTTCTATTGAAGGGGTTCTAAGGTGACCTTATCATCTTTATGTAAGCAAGCCATCTTACAATATTTCGAAATGTATCAATGATGTCATTTCTTGTGCCATAATATATGGGGAAAATCATTGGGAAGGGACAAAAAATATTCTCATGACTCAATGATTGGATCTTCTAACACCAAGATAACTTTGTCATGAGGATATCGGGAGAAGGACAACTATGATTGTTGATTGTCTATGATTGCGAACAATCTTATTAGGAAGGTAGGGGGAGAGAAGAAAACAATATTCTCATGAGCTCAGATATAACACCATGTGCATTGATGAGTGTCCATTTGTATCTGTGCTTGCAATGAGGATAGGATAGAATGACTTTGATTTTTTTTTCCTTTAGACTAATAATTAATGTCAATTATGAATCTTTGATAAACATGTTAATGTAAGGAAAAATGGATATCCCTAGACAAAGGACACTGAGATAGATAAATTTAAGCCATAAATTGACATAGGCCCCAAGGAGTCTTGGGTAGGGGCTTTGAAAATTCATCAATTCTTCCAAACAATGTAGTGTATAAACAAATTTTGGTACTGAAATAATAAATGATTCTAGGATGTGCAACTTAAAATCGAATTTTGAACAATATGAAAGATGTATAAATATATGCAATTATGAATTTCAGAGAATTAGAAAATTGGGTTGTTCAATGGTTACAAATAGGAAGGCATCTAAGTATAGAAATTGAAAAGTTGAATTTTTATGAGGATCTGCAAATAGATTTGACAATGACTGTTTTTCAAAATTTCTTCAATAAGACAATGTATTCTAATGCAAGTATGCAATACTAAAACAACTTTGAATGCAATTTTCAAATCTAAGATGCAATGATTGATGATTTGAAGATGCAAAATTCTAAGAATGATGATTTTATGCAATTTGGAAACAAAACCTATGCAAATTTTTTTCACTTTTTTGACCTAAATGAAAAATGGTTAAATGAATACGATGAACAATTTTAGAATGTGACTCATGAATGCAATTTTAATGTATGATCTAAATGACTGAAATAAGCCCTAATGCAACCTATATACCAAAAAAAAAAAATTTATGCTTTTATAATGCAAAAATCCCTAAATGAACACTACATAATGTACAAAACCTAGATCTAGATTTGAAGACTCCCAATTTCAAAAAGTTGTAATGTCAAATGTCAAGGTCACCAAAATGAAACATAGAAAAATGTGATCCTAGCTCCTAAGTGCTTAGAACCATAGGATACAAGGAATTTTCCTAAGGTTTCATTGAAATGGAGATCAACAATGTGTAAAGATTGACTTTCAACCATGAAGGTGAGCTAATTAGACCTGGATCTCCACCAATTAGGGGATTGGAATGTATTGGAAATTATTTTCTATGATTACCCTAATTAGACTGTGTCCTAATATGAAAATGCAAGATTCTAACAATGCACAAACTAAAACAACAATTTGCAAGCAATTCGAGAAGTGCAAAGGATTGTGTACCTACCTGGAAAAGTTGGTTTCAGTGTGCATAGGAGGACTCATTCGCCATATGGCATATAAGTCCCTGATTGAGTATCCTACTCAACTTTTGGGATCCTCTAGTAGCAGATCTAGACTTTTGTTTCTACTTACAAAGTTGTTGGAACGTTGTCAAATAATTTTGTAAGTGATTGTTCATTTGTTACAAGATGTAGGGATTTGAATGCAACAATGAATAATTTATCCTCAAGTTCCTTCAATCCTCTTCAAACCTGAAACTTGCACATTCAAAGAGAGGGAAAATTTTGAGCCAATTAGGGGCTTCCTTAGTCAAACCCCATGTAAGTGTTTCCACTTCCATAATGGCAATGTCAATGATAAATGGATAAATGAATAGGAAAGAAAGATAAAATCACAAAGTGTTGCAACTCATGCCCTTCAATGGCTTCCTTAAAAGATTGAAGTCATACACATCACCTCAAGGTCTTGGATCTTGCTTGCTTGAATGCTTGGAATGCTTTGGAGACCTACAAAAGGGGTTAGCCTTCACAAAACAATGATAAACTAACAACATGAACTCACATACACTTTGACATGATGCTTAGATCTTGAATTGTTGTAATAAATCATGAAATGTTGCTCTTGAATTGCTCTTGACAATAATTCTTGCTCATAAAATCTCCTCCTAGTTTCAAATGGTGAAAAGACTAGGTATTTATAGGCATTTATTCAATTTTCTGAAAATTAGATCTCGATAGTCGACCTTTGCAAGTTGGGTTTTGAATTTTAAAATGGTTGCTCCAACATGTCCAAAATTGTCCTGGCTAAGAAGGGGGTCACATTCACCCTTGGGTGAATGGGTCCTATCCCTGATTTCCAAGATATTAAGTGGCGGGGGTAACATATGAGTTGGATGCATTTATTCAATGCTTGTATTTTATTGAAAAGTGCTACAAATGGGCTCTAAAATACATAATTTTAGGAAATTATGGGGTCAATCAAGCTCAATAATTAGGGGGAGAAAAACATAATGTGAAATTGTCAAGGGTGACAATTTATGATGCTACAGAAAGTATATCTTGTAGTGATAAATATGGGATTTATGATCAGATCATGGATGAAATGTATGCAAATGAAGATTATGCGCATGTCAGTCAAGGTGCAAGGTATGAAGAAAGGGAAATATATGATATTGTACTTGTAACAACTCTATTAATAAGGAAATGATAATATGCTCATATGCCCAATGCAATGATAATCTTATGAAAATAATTATAATGAACATAATGCAAGTGTTATAGATATTCCATTGCAACTCAATAATGATGATATTGAAGATGAATGTTTGGATATTCAATATAAGGAAATTCTAAGCACAGTATTAGCAAAGATAAGATTCATGATGGTGTTGATTATGATATCAATGGATATTGTTACTTCTCTACTACTCATGATTGCTTTTGTGAAGTGGAGATGGAAACCTTTGTTTTATTTGAAGAATATATTAATATTCATGTTAATGAAGACATATGTTCATTTGTGAATGAACAAAATGTATGCTATAATGAATCTCTTGGTTATGGATCAAATACAATTCTTGTTGATAGTGTGCATATGAAATCAAAAATTTATTTGTAAGTCATCCCACTGATGAGGTTGATTTTGAAAATGTTGATACGGAAATGGATTCAAGTCTCTATGTTGACACAATAAGAATAAAATTTGATTATGAGTTCTCTTCCAATTATTGTTGATATATAAAAATGGATTCAAGTCTCTATGTTGACACAATAGAAAGAAAAGTTGATTATGGGTTCTCTTCCAAATGTTTGTGAAGAGTTTGATGCAAATGAGCATTATGAAATGCATATGGCTTCTCTTGAGGCATCCCATATTGAAGTGCATAAAGGTTCACAATATGGATCAAACTATGTCACTAAACTTGAACTATAAAATTTATGGACACCTAGGATGATGATGAAGATAATAATTATTATGAAGATCATGATCCAAGTGTTGACATAGATGTTATTGATGCTAATATTTCTTGTTCATAGATTAGTCAAACACAAAACAATGTGATTAAGTTTCAATGTTCAAATGAATGTGAATATAAATATGATGCAATTCAATTGACAAAGGTATCTTTATATGATTGTTTTCTTCTCAATGCACCTAAGGATTGTTTGCAACTTATGAAAATAAAATGGATGATAGCTTAGTGGGTATATCCCAGTCCTTCACTTTCATTTAATCTTATTTCTTAGACTTGAAGCTAAAATTTGACTTCAATAAATTAGAGAAAGTGTTTGTGGATATGTTTATTCAACATAGTATTTATGAATGTTTCATTTTTAATGCAAAAAAAAAAAGATTAGATCAATGCTCTACATATCAGTTGTCTCATAGAATATGAGCATGTTTATTTCTTTGATCAGCTTGACAAATCTATGATAGTTTGTTGTTATAACCTTGTTGATGTGATTCATTACACGAATTGGAATGATATGTTTGAAAAAAAATTATATGAATATCACTTGGTGATTATTTTTAGTTAATTCTTGATCACAAGGTTCATATGAGTGCAAAAAACATTGATATTGATAAATATAGTGTAATGGTGAAAGGTGTGAATGGCATTGTTAGTGAAAAGCCAAGTTGTGATAGTGTTTTCATATCATATTTGGGGAAGTAATCAAAGAACAAGGTGTTTGATAGAGGTAAAAGTTAGTTCTTCATTTTTGGGGGCCCGAGGCCACTAAATGAATGTAAAATATGAATTCAATGCATTGTAATGGAGTAGTTGTAGAGATTTCAATAGACTAGGCACATGGTCTACACCCTAGAGACATCTAGAATCTTGTTTTGCCCACAAGAAGCATACATCCCCAAACAAGAGCCACTATTAGCACCTGGACATTTCCTTCATTTCTAGTGCATGATGACATTTCAGTTGGTGACATAAACCTTATTTTTAAGCCTCATGGCAACTAGACATGATGTGAGACTTCCAGCACTAATTTTTTTCAATCCATAGCTCATCTTTGAAATCGAGTTGTTAGAAATTTTGTATACTTCGCAAGGAGTGTACAAACCCAATTTCATGCCTCTCGAATGATTTTTGACTATTATTGATTTTAATTTATCACCATTTTTTAGCGGGTCTATAAGGTCCCTTAAATTTTTTGACTTTCTAGTTCTAGCTACAATCTAGTTGTTCATTTGTCTTCTCCAATTGCTAGCTCCATTTTCGTGGTGATTCAAGAAGTTTCAAAGTCCAAACCAAAACTTTATTAAATAATCTGTCAAATGGCCCACAATTCATTTTATGTGCATGTATAAATGAAAGAAAAAGGATCTACATAATTAATCATTGACCCTATACAAAATTCCACAACCTTTAGACACTGTTTGTGCTGTGATGATAATTTTGTCATTTGATTGGTGAAGAAATTAAGTAGCAGGTTCCCTCATGATTATGAATTTTAATTTTAAAACCTTGTTATTTAATGTTTTAAATGTCTTAAGGAGCAGAAATTATGGTTTCAAAGTATTTAATATCTCCTACGAATGGCAGAAATGATCAATTTTTCTTGTGTTTTAAACTTTAATAATTTTAATTCATGTGCAAATTAGAATTTTAAGAGATGATATTTTATTGCCGTTTCATTATCAAAATCTTGCCAATAACCATTTGTTGGACCTTGTGATCATTTTAATTAAAGTTTCCAAGTGTTTTTATGTTACCAGTAATCTTAGAAACACCCAACAACTTTTTCACATGACCTGCACATGTTTTAAATTCTTTTACAGCAACAAAAAATGCCCTCTCTTAATCGTAGAATGTATGGGACAGATTTTAAACACCTGGGCATCATTCTCAAATGTTTTTAAGATGTTAATGGTGATGAAAATGCCCATCAGCAACCCAAACATGTTTAAAAATGTCTACAACAGTAATTTCAACTTTCTAGTTATTCAAATATTGTTATAGCTACTCAAATGCTCATACATTATTAAAATTTCTTTGAATGTTTTAAGTTGACCCAAGAAATTCTTGGTTTCATTTTGTGTGTTTCAAAGAGTGTAAATGGAGGCTCAGACCTTAAATACAAATCAAATTGAGTTTGTGAAAAAAATGGTAAAAATTCCAGGCAGAAATTGTTGTATAAATGTTTGACCCAGAGTTGAAAACAAAGACAGTAGATGTATTTTTATACCCAAGTAAAAGGTTCGCAGAGGAATGAAACAAATAGAAAGGTGATAATAAGTTTTAGTTGAAAATAAAAGGAAAATAAGAGGAATATTAAAAGATGTTAGAGACAATTTTTAGTTGCAAAATCAAAGGACCTAGAGCATGTCAAGTCTCAACTGGATAGAACTTCTTTGTCATTTGCAAGGGTTGGAATTGAAAAATATTTGTAGAGGAAATGTCAATTCATAAATATTTTATAATAAATAGTGTAATGTTCTAATTTGATTTATATGAACATATGTTGGTTTGTGCAATTGTCTCTAGTCTGTAATGTAAATAATTTCTTTGAATAAAGAAATCAAGCATTGTGGTATTTTTCATTGCTCATTTTTAGTAATGAATTATTTTATGTGTTAGTATCCATTCAAGGAGTGGCGTAGTTTCTTTTATGAAAAATAGTTAGAGTGTTTAAATTGCAGATGGATAATTAAGTAGAATTGTGTGATTTAACCATTAGTAAGTAATGTTATTGTAAGGCAATAATTTTTTTTCGGAATGACCATTAGGACATATTAAATGTTATGATAGAAGTATTCACATGGAATTGTCACTTTGTAGCCTCTAACAAGCACTGATTTGATCTTGTGTTTTTTCTCCTATTATCATAAATACCTTTCAAACTTCAAACTAAAATCCATTTTCTACAATTTATTAATAAATATTTTATGCTTCACATTACAGTTTCAAGGATAAAAAGGAATTTTTTGTTTATGCATGCAAATTATGTATTCTTGTCTATCTGTATGAAGTCAATCTTCTAGGCATTGTGATATAGTTGTAGTTAATGTTCGTGTTCAATGTCATTAAGGGTGACCCCCCTAGGTCATATAGAGGTTAAAGTGCAGATGAAGATAGTTGTGAAACTATCTTCAATTCAGTTATCAACTATTTGAAGTCTTTAAGAATAAGAACTAACTATTCTTTAGAGGATTTCAAGCAATCAGTTGGAGGAACCAACAAGTAGGAAATCACATAGAGGAATTAGGGAACAAATGGAATAGTGGATATCATATAGAGCAACAAATAGTACTACAAGGGAATAGTGGCAAAGAGGTATGGAAGTTGAGGTGGGATCAACCCATAAAAAGACATGTAAACATAAGAAGAATGGTGTAAATAAAACTCAAAAATATGAAGAATATCTATATTGGTCTTACATGGAGATTGTCCAAGGGAAGTACAAGCTCCATAAGCATAGTACGTGTAGAAGTAGAAATAGAAATGGAATTGATGTGGAACAAGGGGGGATAATATTCAAGTAATTTATGACATATAAAGATTTAAAGGTATATTAGGTGATGCCTTAGGTTCTCCTATCTAATCAGTTTTATTATCAAGAGGGGAATCTATCATAAGGAGTAGGAAAGATGGAACCCTCACTAGTAAGGTCTTGAATTTTATTCTTTAGAGTAGGAACGCTAATTAATAGAATGGAGTAACTTCCAATAATAGGAACAAGGAAGGAGAATTGAATGACCATGTTTATGGGGTTTACTAAATGTAAGAGTAAATTTTATTCTATTAGATGAGTCAAGACTTGTTAAGGGGGGTTAGTAAAATGGGTAGATGTTATTTCTTCTTATTTCTCCTCCAAGAGATAATAAATGTCTATATAATGTTCACATGGGGAATGTATAGAGGGAATACAAGGATAAATGTTAGAAACTCGTGCAAGCTATTTTTTGACCTAAATCAAAAATAAAAGTGTAATGACCAACACTAATTTTATATTAAATATGATAAGGATAAGAGGTATCCCAAACACTTTCACTAGGATCTTGTTTACAATGTATGAGTTTGACGAGAGAGATTTTAGGTTCTGTGTCATATCAAAAATGGAGGATAAAATAATGTGCAGTATTAGCAAAGGAATCTAAGGAATTAGGAAGAAGAGCGTAGCACTAATCCAATACACTAACTGCCAAGGTGATATGGAATAGTTTTTCCATGGCATGATCATGGTAAGTTATATTCCAAAAAAGGTATGAAATTGTCTCACATGTTGAATGGGACTTCCTTGACAATTATATTTTTCAAATAATATGTTTCTCATCCTAGTAGGAGAAGGTTATGTGAGAATCATGGAAGAAAGTGGGGGAATTATCTATGATGGTGTGGAGTGGTATGGTGGAGGACAAGTGAATGAAAAAAATGAATATCAAGCTCCTTTAGTTTAGAATAAAAATATATCCGAGTGGGAGAAAAATAAGAAGGAACCACATTAGGAGTATGTAATTGTGTGGAAAGAGGTGTAACACTAGGATGGTAAGAGGGAGTTTGATCATAAGTGTGGGGGTTAATATATAAAGATAAATGGTTGAGATTTTAAAAAAATTCCTTATATTGACCATATCATCTCCTAGGAAAGAATCAGAATTAGAGGAGTGTGTGTCATTAGAAGAAGGAGGAACTTAGCACCCTAAATAAGAGGAGAATAAGAGGAAGAGGGAAGAATACTATAATTAGAAGGTATAGAATTCATAAAAGAGCAATGAAGTAGATCCATGCATAAAAGAGATGTTTGTATAAAAAAGAAGTGGAAGAAAAAATATAAGATGAAGTATAAATGTCCATGTCATCATGTTATAAAATCTGCCCCTTAGGCACTACAAAAAAAAATTAAAGTTCAATTAGTATCACTACCAACTTAACAAACCAAACATCTTTCATCTAAGGTAGAAGTGTTGATTTCAAAAGTTCGTAATTTATCATGGTGACAACAAATCAACGTCACCACTTATATGCTCACTCTCTTGAAAGTGTTAAGCTCCTAGATGGCTAGGATCATTCCTATACCTAGACCTAAACCTTAAGGGTTCATGGTGACACCACTTGCATATCCCCTCATGAGAATTAGAGGCTTCGTAGTTCACCCCACAATGTTAAGAGGGAGTTCATTCTCTCTTCTTGCCTGAGATCTTTGATCTCTCTTTTAACCCATGACTATTAATTAAGTACACATAAGCTATCACCTTAGCCAACAGATAATATAATGATAATAACTTTTCTATTGAGTGTTGGGTCCATACCAAACATTAGCAATCCTTAGTGTGCGAACATGCATAAATACAAAATGGGTCATACATACCATAATCCTAAGATCATATACATAATGAATGTCTCGAGCATACATCACACATACACAAGGTGACTAGATCATACGCATCACAAGTACAATAGTGATTGAAACATACATATATCACAAGTACATTAGTGAATACTGAATGGGTCATAAACATCACAAGTACAATAGTGGTTGGCCCTCATAAGCACATCGCATGTACAACTATGATTGGCTTGATTATGTATATCACAAGTACATTAATGATTGGCTCCAGCATTCATCACGAATACACAATTATTAGCTTTAGCTCATCACAATTACAATGGTTCCTAGCTCATATGTACATCACAAGTACCACAATGATTAGCTCCAACACACATCACATATACACAATGATTGGTTGACACATCACAATGGCTAACTAACACATGTCCACAATGCATCCCAGATAGAAAATAATGTTGGTGCATTATGCACCACACTATGGTTCATATCCTTTCCTCAAGCCTTTTGCACCATCGGACAATTGGGAAGAGGATTCGGTGCATCTCATACTACACTGCGGGTCCATCCTCAACCCAAAAAGTCCAAGTATACAATATAACAAGTGGGGATGGGATTCAATGCATCCCATACTACACTGTGGGTCCATCCTCCATCCCAAGGCTCTCCACAAGTAGTGAACCTACCATAATCCAGTGCATTCCAACTTAAATCGCCTATAGGCCAACGACGACATTTTTTTCCACTCAAACAAATACCACCTTATGACCTTAGTGATATTGTCAGCTATCTTCTTCACAATCTTGGGTAACACTTGGCATCAGTCACTTTCGTGCTTAATAGTGACAACTAGTGAACCCCATTGATACAATGGTTAGCCTGCATGGATGGGTCCCTACCCATGCAATAGTTGTCGTATCATAACCAGGGCAGCCCATAGCAACCTTCACCTTCATGAAATAGGTGAATATCGACTAATCCCTGGCAGTAGCCCAGACATTGATTATTGGCATGGTCCAATGACCGTTTGTCACTACTCAAATACCTCAAAGGTTCACACTTGGGTGGGTCATACATAACATGAATCACAATCACAATCAACATATACATGGGCATATACATAGAGACCTCTAGATATGGAGTTGGATTACTCAAACGCATAAGAGATACACGGAACCAACACAAGATGGCTTTTACCCAACATTTACATATAATCAAATACTGACTATAAAGTAGTCAAATCCATTACTTCATTCAAATTAGTATTCAAAAGAAAATTATGTATTAATTATAAGTTATCAGGTTTACTTAATTCCTTCACAACCATCTAATACCTATTTCAACCTCAAGTTGACACCTACTAAAGAGGGAAGGTCAAATAAGTTAGGAACAACCCCTTGAACCCCATATTTATCCCCTTGAACCCTCACCCTTTGGACTTGAGGTCACAGGGAAATCCTTCACCCAGGGACCACCTACATACTCTCTTCCAAATGGATCAAAGTCACACGTAGTTCTCCTTACAAGGTTTCTCAAAGGACCTACTCACTGTTTCCCATAATCTAGGTTTTGTTAATGTTTCCCCCAAATAAAAATTCTTAATAGTAATTAGGGAAAACCTAAATAAGTATATAATTTAACAACCCATACTATAACACTTCCCTTTAAGGATATCGAGGTCTTGAATTAAAATCCACTCATTATTATTCATAAACCAACTTGAATGTACTTGGGTTCATCTTATCAACATAGGGGCTAGGCTTATTACTCAATAGAAAATTACTTTGGTTCACACAAACTAAGAGGAAACCACTTCCATTTGAAACTTACATATTAGATTCAATATTGAGGTTCGAATACTCAAGGGGTCAATAGATATCTTTGAAGGACATCCAATAATATTTATAAGCTTGATTTTAGTATAATTAATGCTTGAATCCTACTTAAGAAAGTTGGAAACACTATATCCATTGGACCAACATATGAAAATATAAACCCAATGGTAATTTTACTAATAATATTCTTAATCTTCCAATTTACTTTACACTATGATGCAACCATATATTCTTATAATAGTTTAGTTTTAGACTCGATAGCTTATTCATACTTTCCCTTGAAGTTAAACCTGAACTTAACGGTCATCAATAAGGTATCAAGAAATGTTGTGTAGGATTTATCTCATAACACAATCCCAACAATATTGTCAACCTAAACAATTGCCACCCTCCACCTAGCATGCAATCATATTGTGGTTTACTATAGCTATAGTATCCTTCCTTCATTCACATAATAACTCTAATATCAAGGTTCTCATATTTAAGAGGTGGATAGACATCATGTAGTCATATAAAGCATTTACCATAGTATCAAAAGTTTCAAGTTTCAACATTAAAGATATGTTTAGTAAAGTGTGGTTGTAGTGCCACTAAATGAGACCATCATTCCTTATAATATTATGCCCAATTTTTCATGCTTAGTTGACCCACAAATGGTGCCCTTTAATTTGGAGTTCTAACAATAATAAAGAATTGTAGATATACTTTGAAACCAAAATGATAACCCATCCTATATCAACTTAAATCCTTGATTATTAATAACAAGCATATCCCCAAAATAGATATTAGATTATATCCTTAATAATATATTAACCAACAATTAACTACGGTTGCACCCACTCTTTTGGTATTTATTTTAAGGTGAACTAATTTGCAATATAAGTCAACATTCAAGGTAGTACTTTTTAATGATAGAATAATTCAGCAAAGGTGCCATATTTAAATTAAAAGATGTCATATAGTATGAATAAAAATCTCAACCCAATCTCAACAACATCATTGAATTAAAGGATGGTTTCCTTTTATTTAATCATGCAATAATCTAGCACAAGTCCATTAGTTTATCTAATAGTTCTTGCATTAGGTTCTTATACTTAAAAGATTTATAAACATTGTCAAATTAAGAGGCAATTATCTCCTGAGAATTACAAAATTATACTAATATTTAATACACCTTATAATTTTCTTCCTTCAAAATCATCAATTAGGTCTAATCATAAAGGGTCTCATTTTTAAGGGGTCAATAGTCATTTTATAACCATATAAAGTCTTTACCAGAACATCAATGAATTACCAGAATTACCAACTTGTAACATTATAGATATATTTAGTAAAGTATAGTTGTGGTACCACTAAATGAAGTCTCCATGACTCACAAATTATAAAACTACTAGCCAAACCTTGTATTAATTATATCTATTTTCTAGCTTATTTTATTGTCCTAGTTGATATCATTGACTGCAATAATTAAAATGACATTTTATATAAATGGTTAAGCATATAATATTTCTCTTGGATCATATCTACACTCACCAACATTATATTCATTGGTGTCATTAAAACATTTTGCTTGAAGTGTCGTACAATAGCTTATACAATGTTATCCTTTTATTACTAACTGTTTTCTCTTAATACTAAGCCAAGGTAGGCTTACATGAATCAAAAAGGTTACTTTAATGGTTAGCAACCTAAAGAGAGATAATATTAATATTTGATCTTCTAATTTTATTTTATACATGCAATGATTTAAGAAAAGAATAAAATATGCATCTTTTCTAAACTATATAAAAATGGAAAAACATTTAAAACATATTCTATCAAATCCTTTATCTATGGTGCACCTGTATATAGAGATATTTGGTATTCGAGGTAACATAAAATCCTTAAATGTTCGAAGCTCTCATGGAAAGAAAGGAGGGAAAAATTAATGGTTGTGGCTTCTGGATTTACATATGTGAACTGGGTATCGCTTAAAGTTTTTAAAGCCTTTTCGACAAGTCCTTTTCACGCTCCTTCAAACTATTTGTAGCTTCCCTTAAATGCTTCCCATTTTGTTGCAGGTAGGGAGGATGTTTTCAAAGCTTGTGAAAATTAGCTCTTTTCTAGCCAATTGCATCTTCCTAAAAGTTTCTTGCCTTTTTCAACGAATACATTTTGTGCATATCTTGCAATCTTTGCATTTGATGAGACCACATTTTATTTAGCGATTTTGTCTAACCTGAATGTGCCTTCTCTCTACTCCCATTTGCTACATAGGTTTTCCCATGAAAAACACCATCGACCCCTTCTCCTTATTTACTTTTCTTCCTTTTTTTCCTCTACATTTTCTCTCTCTATTGCTCGCTACCTTTCTTTTTCCTCCAAAATATCACACAAATGCCTAAAGAAGGGGGTCATGAGGGTTTTTAAGGCTATGCATGTTTTTTATTTTTCCATGTGATCCATAGAATTTATTCACCAAGGAAATGGGTGTCATACATCCCACCATTCCTATTGTCCTCTCAATTTAATGCTTGCATAACATGCCCATAACATAGCCCATGTATCATTAATTGGGCATTGACTATGTTCTTTCCCTTATTTTTTTGTTATTTCTTTACTCTTCAATTTCCACCATAGAGGAGACTGATAGAGATGTGACATCTTTCCCCTTAGGATAAGCTGTCCTGACTTATTAGGAGGTTGCATTTATTAATTTATTCAAAATTTTAGGTTATTATTCAAGCCAATTACCTTTGAACCCCTTATCCTTGCCTCTCAAGTGGTTCCCTTTTCTCTAATTTTACCATTTTGGAAGTATTTTTATTAGATTCAAGAGGATTCATACTGAAATATATACCCTCGAGTAAGCATTCTCGATTAATTCAATCATTCATTTTGAATTTATGGGTTGATTTTTCTTAAGAGTGGTAAATTTTGTACCAATGAGGACACCTATTTACTAGTTAACCCTTCAAAGGTTCCCAAGCACCATGCAAAAAGAGCACTCTTGGTAGTCAAATACACCAATTATTTTAAAATATTTTAAATATGCCATGATAGTTTCCATGTAACAATGGGTAAGATCATATATAACGAGTGGGTTAGGGGAATATCAATCATCAATACCATAACCTTCCACTGTGCACTTTGATTTTCCTTTAAAATTATTACATTTGTATTCATTTTTGCACCCCTTAGATTGTCTTTGTTAGGACTAACCAACAATTCTCAAAAGCTTAAAAGTTAATTGAAGAAGTTCAAGGAAACTACCTTCATACCAAGAGGCCAACTTAGTTATGGTTGGTTAGTAGTGTGAGGTAGTATACTTTTTCAAGAGTCAAGTGAACCTCATAGGCCTAGTGTTTGAACTTGGTTTCTCTGATACCAGTGTAAAATTTTCCCCTTGGGCACCAAATTTTTTGTTTTTCTAAGGTTCAATTAGCATCACTACCAACTTAATCAACCTTGATCATATTTCATCTAAGTCAAAACTATTTATTTCAAAAGTTCTTCATTTACCATGGTGACAACAAATCAACATCACCACTTATATGCTCACACTCAAAAGTGCTAAGCTCCTATGGCTAGGGTCATTCCTAGACCCAAACCTAAACCTCTAGGATTCATAGTGACCTTGCCTATGTATCCCCTTTTGGGAATTAGAGGCTTCATAGTTCACCCCACAATGTTATAGGGATTTCATTCTCTCCTCTTTCCTGAGATCTTTGATCTCTCTTTTAACCCATGACTATTAATTAAGTACTGCAATGTCATAAAATTTCACCCTTGGGTAATTTCACACTACATAACCCTCTCTTTAGCCTAATAAATATGATAATGCAAATTCCTCTTTTCCTTCAAATTCATCCTTAAACCCTTTATTTTTGGTCTCTAAGTGAACTCTTGTCGAGGACACTTCCACAATGTGCAGATGTTTGTGCACCATGTAAACATCCTAACAAGATTCCTAGGTATATGGTCGTTGGGATGTTATACTTTTGCCTGCCCACGAAGTGTAACACCCCTGTGGTCACAGACTCGCCTAAAAATAGCCTTTTTTCATGCTATTCTTTCATTTTTAAACCTCCATTAACTCTCTCATTCATTCATTATTTCATTCTTTCATTATAATATTCTCATTCTTACAACTTCACTCTTTCTACACCATTTTCCTCAAGCTCTCTTGCACATTCTTGGCTTCTATATCAACATCTCGACTCTCTCAAGTGTTGTACTCTCCTTCGACATTGCAGGCTTACTAAAGGGAGGGTAAGGTAAACACTCTCTTTTACTTGCATTATCATCTTTTTAGTAGCATACATATGTTCTAACATGTCTATCTTTATTTCATCAATATTTCATGTCTATTGTCTATTTCTTTCGCTAATTGTCTTCTTAGCTGTCCATGGAGGTGGAAACACCAAAATGGGGGTTTGACTAAGGAAAACCCCAAAACAGCCTAACATTTTCTATTGTCTTTGTGTGTGCAGATTATTTGTGTGGAGAGTTGTAGGAGGCTACATAGCGTTGGACCTCTCATGGGTCTATTTGGATATTTTCTCTCTTGTTATTTCATTTTATTTATTTTAAATCATTGCATGTTAGTATTCTTCTTGTTGTCATTTCCTTTATTTTAAGCATTTCATTAGTGTAGTTAAACATTCAAATTTCAATTCCCGAAGAGACAGTAAGTTGTATGCATTTATGCCTATAAGTTCTACTTTCAAACCGTACGATACCATAGTGTGTCATAGGGATGCCCACCGACCATGCTCTCATTCTCTGGTTGAGAGCTATCCAACTTGCTCCTAATACCTCAGAAGTCTACTCTTTCAGTCCCTAAAGTCCTTTTTTCCAAAATATGTCTTAAAACATAAAACATTGCAAAAAACTCCCCTTTTCCCTCTTCTGTCACCTAAGTTTAGCCTTTG
The DNA here is from genome assembly GCA_007258455.2 of Sequoia sempervirens. Lineage (NCBI taxonomy): Eukaryota > Viridiplantae > Streptophyta > Pinopsida > Cupressales > Cupressaceae > Sequoia > Sequoia sempervirens. The sequence continues at coordinate 574,595,007 of VDFB02058242.1, read as the reverse complement.
AGGTAGGTGAGGACTATTTTCTCCCTGTAGACTCTTCTTTATCCTAGAGACTAGGGAATAGAAAACCTCCTCTACATTTTGGTGAACCCGAAGTGAACCTTTTTCTTTCCTTTGTCTTTTTGTCAAAAAATTCTTCTCTCTTGTCGAGACATGTATTGGACAGAGCATTGTCACGCTTTTATGAGCTTCACAACCCAATCCACTACCTCTGGGCACGTAGTCAAAATGAGTTATCAACATTTTGATATGGGGTCTAGAAGGTTCAGTCCTCCCTATCGAGGTTTGAAATTTGAGGAATTCTCTACGAGACTTGGTGCCAGATTCTCCCCTCCTCATGTTGAAATTGAAACACATACCCCACCAACATCTCCTTCGAATTCTTCCTCTTACTTCCCTGAGGAATTTTCTCTTAGAGTTCCTTTCAATCAAATTCACTCTTTGGAAGTAAGACTTGAAGAGTTCGAAGAGTTCTTAGTAAAAGAAAATTCTTGTTCTCAAGCAACTCCTCTTCTTAATGGCCCGAGAAATTTACTTATTATCAATTGTAGAGGTTTGGAGTTACTTTGAGGAATTGCAAATATTGTAGAAACCCATGTCCCATCATACACTTCTATCTTGGGAAACCCCCAAGATATTCAGTGAAAAATCACTAGTCACCAGTTGAATGTTTTGATCCTTGGAGTGTTTGTCCATATGATCAACACAGGTCCTTCTGTCAATATTGTTGCTAATAATGCTACCACCACATCTAATAAAATTCCTACAATTAGAGTGAACCAAGTTATGTTGAATTTTGAAGTTCCTACATCTAGAACTCAAAATATCTCTACCCCCAATGTTGCAACTAGTCATACTCTGTCTACAGATATCGTCCTCAATGCTCTATTATAGAACATGAGGCGAATACAATCTCAATTGGTGAACTTGACTAGTTTGGATTCTTAACCCATATTCCAACCATATTTTCACCCTAGCCCCTTGTCTTTTTCTATCTTGAATACCCCCATCCCTCAAGGGATGGAGATTCCTAAATTTGAAAAGTGCAGTGGCTAAGGATATTCGTAGGTGCATGTCTCATCTTTTAATCGCATGTGTACCAATTTCTTCCACCATGATGCTTTGTTGGAAAATCTATTTTCGCATTCTCTCAAGGACACTACTTTGGAATGATATTTCTCCCTTCTGGATAATTCTATTTTCTCTTTTGATCATCTAGTAAATCAGTTCTTACAACATTTCCAGGCAAACATCAAACCAAAGGTCACCTTTACCAATCTTGTCTAATGCAAGTAGGGTGCGCATGAGAAAGTAACTGATTTTATCACCCAATACCAACCTCTCTTTTCCTAAATCTCCTATGCCCTACCATATTTTGTCGTATATTGTGTGTTCATCGAGAAATTTCTATCGACATTGCCATATAAATTTCTTCTAAAGAAATATCACTCTTTCACTCATCAGTGTGTTGCATTGTGTGAGTATCAGTAGATGGTTGATCAGTATAGTTAATAAAGTGTTAACGAACATGGTGTTTGTTCCTACTAACAAAATTTTTGCATGCTGAAATAGAATTTTTATAAAATTATCTAAATCTTATATAAATGTCATGTACAAATTATTAAAAGATGGTGTAATTTCTCTTCCAGAAATCATACCGCTTTATGAGCCTTATCCTCAATGGTATGATGCACATAAATTATTCCAATACCATCGAGTATTAGGTCATGATACTGAGCGATGTGTACATCTTCGTCATGTTATACAAGACCACATTGACAATGGCATGATCTGACTTGATGGTAAAAACAAAACTTTTAATAAATTTATGGCCAAACCTAATACTCAATTGCAGATTTACACAAATCCCTTTCCATCCCATTTTTCTTATCTTGTAAGTTGGATAATGACCTCATTTCAAACAATGGTTGGAAAATGACTTCTTTGTCTTATGCATCTTATTCCACCTTGGCTTGTACCGTCCTCGTGACAAAAATAGTGCCTCCTTCCCCAAAGTTTTTCATTCTTGTCCTTCTCATGTTCAATCGCACCACTTCACTCCGGAGAAGTGCATGTTTGACTCATTTGTGGATATTTTGACTTTATCATCCATCTTTACTAGATCGATGATGTTAGTCTCACATGATCTCAATGAGGAAGACCTCAAAGGTGCTTCTTCCTTGGCTCTTGTTGTAGGCGAGTCAATAGGGACTACTCTTGTTATCCCCCCTACAGGTTTTTCTTCCCTCCCCATACGATGATCTAGACTGAGAGAAGGTTGACTTTTTGGAGGTGTCAAACTAGAGTGATACCTCTTCTTTATCTTTAGATTAAATTTGTGTCCTTGACCATGTTCCCTCGTGCTTGTACTTTAATGTTTGTGCTCTCACCTGGAGGACCCTTGCTACCCTTGTAGGTACTTGGATACAGGAGAGAAAATTTATCGTACACTTATTCTATTTGTATCATCATTCTTCTATATGTCATACATTTTTCTTTTTCACATCGAGAATGATGTAAAGAGTTGGGGCATTTAGGACTCTTCCATGTTGACCCAACTTTTATTTTCTCCATGTGCTCTTCTTCCCATTTGATCTATTTCGAGCGTGATGATAGTTAATACATATTATAATATATTTATCTACTTATGTCTATGAGCAGTTCTAACCTCGAATAATTGGATCCCCTATGATCTTTATTTCATTGTCTTTGTTGTTTCACGATGTTGTGGACTCTATGTGTGTCCCTTATGTGACAACATTCCACAGATACATCTCACTATGTTTTTTGTGCCACAACATCACTTTGTCTTTGTCTTCTCCTTAGAATGGCATGTGCTCCTTTGCATAGAACACATCATTCTAAGGGAGGCTATCATATCTGCTTATTTTTCAAAAAAATATTTAAAAATATTTCTTAATGTCTTATAATCTCATCATCTAGCTTGGTGGAAATCTAACTAGACTTACCTTGTCTTTTATGTGACTATTTGGCAACACAATTTTTAGTAGCCACATGCCTATCTGCTTGTCATATGGTCTCTAGCCTTGATAGCCATACCTATCAATAATATCTTTTATCTTATCAGATTATGTCATGTCATGTCTATGGAATTTATCATGTCTACTTTTCACTTTTTCACCTATTATGTTTGTCTAAAACTAACATGCATGTGGTGAGATTGCAATAAGATTAGTAGGATGGAAGACTCGTGTCCTTTTTATGTCCTGGCTCATCTTCTCTATCGCATATATCATATTGAAGACCTATGTCCTCTTAATCTTAGATATATTCTTTTCAACCTCTTTCTACTTTAGCTCAGACATGTTTAGAATACATATGCTCACTAAAGTGGGGAAAAAATGTAGTGATGTAAAATCGCACCCCTAGGAAATTTCACACTACATAACCCTCTCTTTAGCCTAATAAAGATGATAATGCAAATTCCCCTTTTCCTTACCTTAAAATTCATCCTTAAATTCTTTGTTTTCGGTCTTTAAATGAATTCTTGTTGGGGATGCTTCCATGACGTACAGACATCTACATGTTGTGTGAATGTATTAAAATATTTCTCTTTTGAAATTATTGAGCTCCATCAGGCCTTTACAACCTTTGAAACATTCACCCTATACAATTATCAGGTCTTTGGATGATTCAAGAATTAATGTTCTTGCACCTATAATAAGTACTAGTATGATTTCCTCTTAAGCACATTATCCTATTGGAGGTTATCAAACTTTACCATTCACCAATACTTGGGATGGGAGATCAACAAAGCTTTGGAATTTCAGGGATTGATGGAAAGTGGTACCCGATTAAGGATAAGGCCAAAAGTTCAATCACATAAGATGGATAATTTTTGGAATGTAATGGATTAGTTTTCAAGGAGAAAATATGAATGGGAACTAGTACCAAGGGATGGTTGGATGAAGAAATCTAAAAGTCCAAAAAGGGGTTCAAATGAATTAACTTTTAGAAAAGCTTTTGAGTTTTAGGGCTCAGAAATACAAATAGAACGATATAAAAGGATAGGAAAATCTAACACTCTGAAAAATGATACCTGGACAAAATTTAGCAAGGACATAGGCAAGTTGTCGTTATCGAAATGGAGGTTATACAGGAATGGACAACCTTGAAAGTGTAAAACTCTAACCACATATGAAATACCAAGGAAAACAATGAATAGAGCCTAGACTTAGACTTTTTCATAGGTATTTGCACCTTCTAACATTAGAGGACCCTCTTATGAGTTCTCAGAATGATTATCAACAAAGGGTAGATAAGTTCAAATGCATAACATGGAAGAAAAAAAAATATGAGGCACATTGAATTGAATTGCCAACATTGGCTCTAGTTGGCAATGTGTGTCTCTTGTAGGAACAATGAGAATTTAGATATCTAGGAATAGACCATAAAAATAAACACAAAATAATATAACAAGTGACGATGTTGAGACATTAACAAACCATCATGAACAATAGGGTCAAGACTACTTTTGAAATTAATGAGAAAAATATTAAAGATATAGCTTTGAACTCGCTAGTCAACATGAAGAAACTTTAATATTCATGAGAAATAGTGTTTCAGATGTTAACCATGCATTAGCAGCTCCATGAGGTCTCCATCTAGGTTTCTGAGGTAGAATACCTTGACCACGTCCATCAAAAATTTCATAGGGGTCAACCCATAGGGTGTCAAGCTTTCCATGTTTTCCCATATCTTTAGACCTAGAATACCACATGAAGACAAGATCCCCAATCCAAAACTCCTTGATAGCCCTTTTATCAAAAATATTTTTTATTTTTTATTGTCTCAACAAGCCCCTCTCATGGCTTACCCTTCTTGTTTCTTCAAGCTCAGTCATCTCATGCACTATATGGGAAATGGCATTTTCTTCTTCCCCTCCAATCTTCTACAGCAATTTGTAGATTGATAATTCAAGGGTGATTTGCAATTTTTGACATCCATACCATATACAAGCTCAAATGGACTCTTATTGGTAACCTTCTTGTAAGTTATTCTATCTTCCCAAATGGAAAAGTTTAGTTAATCATTACATCTCTTATTGTTTGCATCCATTTTTTTTCTAATAGTATTCATGATTATTTTGTTACTAGACTCAACCACTCCACCTCCCTATGGATGATAAGGTGATGAATGTGTTAATGAGATCCCATATTGAAAACATATATAACAAAATTTTGGGACCTAAAACACATTGCATTATCAACAACTATCCTTGATGGCACACAAAACATGGTAATGATATTATTTAGCAAAAAATCAATCACTACTTTTGATGTAGCATTGATTGTAGAGATTTCTTCTACCCATTTTGTAAAATAAGCAGTGGCCACCAATATCCACTTGTATCCATTGTTGGATTTTTTATATTATCTACCCTATAAAGTCTATACCCATTGTAAGAATTGAGCCTCTAGTAAAATAGTAGTGAAGGGGAGTGCACCTACAAATTTCATCTTCCCAAAAAATATTTGACAAGCATCACATATTTTTACAAATTTAGCCACATCCCTAAATAATGTTGGCCACCATTAACCTACCCCCATGATCTTATGAGAAACAGTTGACATAAAATTTATTCCACTCAATCCTTGATGGAATTCCTCAACAACTCTTGCAAGTTGATCCCCATCTAAATATATCAATATTATACCATCAAGGTTTCTTCATATTAATTGACCTTTGAGTAGCACATATCTCTGAGCTTCTAGCTTCAATGTCCTCTTTATTTATCATTCATCTCTAGAGGAAAACCTAAAATTTCTAATAAAATACAATGTCCTTATATCTAGGATAATCTTTTGACTGACGTGAAATAAAATATGGGTCAAAGTTCACTTGATGGACCTTAGATGCATCCAAATTAGCATCAACTATTAATTCAACTAGGCCTAAACTCTAACCATCTCAGTTTTCTTCACCTATATGTCATACTCCTAGATCTTATTGATCTATTTGCAAATTTTAGTGTATGCCTCTTGTTGCATGAATATATCTTAAACTATTGTATGTGGAACGAAGGCAATAATCTTGGCAAGATAAGGTTTGAAATTCTTCACCACCTCAACAAGATTATAGGCATGATTTTTCATTATGGAATAATTCAAATTCAACATCCCATAAGGGCTAAAGCTATTGTATGTTCATAACCTTCATCACTGTTCTACAATAGAATAGTAGTAATAGTGTAGAATGAGACAAAAGAAAAAAATTGAAATGGACTTGCTTAATTCAGGATTTTCAACATCGATACCCTCTTTAATGCATTCTTGATTTCTAAAAATTAATCACTTGAATCATTATACCATCTTGATGAATGCCCCTTCTTTAGAACATTGGAGATAGCCTTTATCTTCTCAGTGAAATTAGGAACAAATCTCCTAACAAGATTTATCTACTTGAAAAATTATTGAATTTCCTTGACTATTTTGGGTTGTGGGATTAAATCAATGGTCTTGACATGTTGAGGATCAATCCACACCCCTTCTTTGGACACAATATGTCTAAGAATATTTCCTCCTTCCACACCAAAAATATATTTCTTGGGATTCAAATAAATCCCATACCCTAAACACCTCAATAAAGTCAAATCCAAATGCTTACAATAATCATTTTGATCCTTGGAGTAGGTAGTCAAATCATCTTGCTAGACAACCATGATTTCATTTATTAGGCCAACAAAGGTTACATACATTGCTCGTTGGAATGTGGCTCCAACCTTCTTTATCCCAAATGGAATTTGAACAGATACAAATGTTCAATATGGTGTTGTGAATGTTGTCTTATGCTACTCAAAATCCTTTACCTTACCATAACTTGATTATCTTTTGAGAATTCATCCATCATGGACATTAACCATGATATTTTTATGTGCTATAATAGATGATCCATACTAGGCAAAGGACATTTTTCTTGAGGGACTTAACATTCAAATTTCTAAAATCTATGCATAGCCTGATCTCTCTATTTTTCTCTTACTAAAACAAGCTTAGATATCCACTCCAAATGTCTAATTGATTTGGTTGTACCTCCCTCTATTAGCTTCAATAGTTATTTTTTGTATTTAAGGGATTAAAGTGAGGTTAAGGAGCCACTTCTTCTATTTGAAGGTTTTTGTACCAAGATTCAATAGGATGGTATGCTAGAAAAAATATTTCATGTAAGCATTCAACTTATCATAAGACCAAGCAAAGCATTTCTTATACCTCAACAATTCTACAAGAATTTTCTTCTTTGTTGGTTTTAATTTCTTCTTAAGGTAGATCATCCTAGGAGCTAATTCAATTCCAAAGTTCATACCTTCAACATCTTCCTCACTAATTAACTTACTCCTCATTTTATAACAATCATCACTATCAAGCATTCTCTCCAATACCACAAGACCTCTTGGAATATTATTTGTTTTGAGTTTTATGATCTCATTTCCACAGAAATTCTTTTCTCTTCACTTTTTTCCACCATGGGTTGTCAATCAATGAGTTGATTCTCAAAGTGACCAATGCAATTCAAGAACTCATAAATTCATTGATCATCATTAACGACCTGCCAATTGCAAATGTTATCCAGGATGTTAGGCCTTATAATAATTTCAACACCATATCTACCATGTGGAGATGAAAAGGACATATCAAACTTTGAAACCAACAAAACAAGGGCATTAGCTACTTCATTATTTACTCTCAATCCATTTAAGGCATCAAACATCTCAATAGTATCCCACATTTCATTCATGTACATATACAATCTTTTATATTTAGCAACATGCATGCTCCTAACCTGAGACACCAAATGTTCTAAATCACCATGCACTCCCCTCCATTTGATCCCATATCTATGATCCATGTTTACACTAACCAATAGAGTTGCTTACTTAGCCATATTATTGGTACACTAGAATTTAAATTTGAATGTGAACTTATAATTTGTGTCATTAGGTGTATAAATATTACATCATTTACTTCTCTTGAACATGACCATCAAAATACATGTTCTAAATGCTTTCATTTCCCAAATATTGTTGTCGGGGGAAAAAATCAAGGTCTACTTGGTTTTCAAACTTGTCATCACAAAATCCAACAAAATAATATGGTTTAATGTCAAAGTAACAAATCTCATTCTTTGCTTCATCTGGATTCTTCACTATATTTAGCATTTTTTTCTCTATGTGATTATACTTCTCTTCCATTTAATGGTATAGTAGTATAATAAAATTCCATTTAAATACTACCACCAATTGAGGCTACTTATTCCCTAGATAGTCACTTACCCCATTTCGTTGGATAATCAACTATGATAATATCCATCAAAAAAATTACCAAGGAACACAACAAGTTGCACTTCAACATTATTAACTATTTCAATCATATTTACTTCATGAGAGTCTTTAGCAAAAAAAATTCCATAAGATTTTGAAACCTATAGGCGTAGCTAGTTTGTGACTTCCAAAGGCATCACATTGTTGGATGCTCCAAAATCTGGCATACAATTATGTACTAACCAACCATTTATTAGCGAAGATGTATAAAATGGGTCAATTACCTACTTGTCATTTATAAACAATCCCCAAGTAAATCTCAGGTGTATTAGGGATATTAGCTTCATCTGCACAATTTTTAGGGACATCTACATACTTTCTCGGCTAACCAAAGATAATAAGAGCATTGAGATAAAGCATTGTTCTTTCTCTATGTTCAAGGACCCTCAATATTCCCTAACAAGCAACCTTTAGTTAACTCAAAGCTTGAGTCTTATTGATTGGTTGATATGTTGGTAAGGGGGTGAATAGTGGAATGGTCATAACATTAGTATCAGGAATGAAAAACATTACTTAATCACTAGCAACAGACATTCATGTCTAATGCATTTCTAACTTCCTTAACAACTTTTTTCCTCTCATTTATTGTTTCCTTGGTTTATTTTTTTCTTGGATTTATTTTCAACCACTTTTGAGTTCTCCACACTACTAATAAGAATATCATCACTCTTTTGTTTAGAGACATACTTCTTTTGAATGAATGCATCTATAATATTCATTTTCATTCTTGGTGGTGACTTCCCTCAATTTCTATTAACACTTTTTTATAATATTATTCTTTTTTTCCTTTACCTACCAATGCAACTCATATATCTAGAGCAACACCACCTCTAGCTTGATTTTTTGCACATAGTAACCTATTCTTTAGTTGGTAATCACTCTAAATTTTCAAGACAGTTGATTCAGTGAGAGACTTAATATATTCATAAAAAAAAATCTATTTTAAATCATTGTTGCATTAGTTCCTTGAGATAATTAAAGTCTCTATTTGCTAGCTCATATGGAACATGATGGTTGACATAGTCATACTACTAAAAGAATGGTTCTTCCTCATATACATCTAGTTGCTCCACATTACCATCCTCATAATATGCAATTGTACCTTCCTCTCCTTGGAATTATTTATCTTCAAGTGTTGCAGCAATGGCACACTTTGATGGATCATGAGGCAAGTAGTATATGTCATACCAAAATGAATGTTTTTGAAGATTCATATGATCCTCAAAGGATAAGGGGTGTGTCTCTCTAGATATCCTTGGTTTACATTTTTGGAAAACACTTGCTTATCATTTGGTCTAGATCTTTTAAACCAATCATAATTGTAAGGTCGTTCATGCAATATTTGACCTTCATTGAAGTCAGTGGAAATTTTATTTTAAGGTCTCTACATCTCATTTTTGGAAACCTTATATGAGAGATCCTTCATAGCCCCTATTAATTTGTCCAATTTCTTCTCAATAGTGAAGGTCCTACTAGAAATGGTTGCACTTGGTTTCTGAAGTTTTAGATCAACTCTTTTAATGCCTTCACCAAATGCCCTCATGTTGTTCTTTATATTAATAGCAATGGCATAAGCCTTCCTTAATATTTGAAGAATCTTATCATGTAAGCAATAACCCAACTTGACATCAAATGCCCCAAAATATAAAACAAGACACATAAGTTTGAAGGGGCACTTTCCTCATTGTCATAACAAATATGTTGAAATTAACAATTGTTTAATTCCTCCCTTTCTTTATGTTTGTCATCTCATGAATTGCAAATTTGGGATCCATATTTTCTCCATGCAATAACCTAAAAACCCTCATAAACTCATCCCATGAGTCTATGCTACTATCTGGAAGGTATATGTATCACTCCTTTGTAGTCTCCTCTAATGATTGCACAAATATTTTCATCATAACATCTTCATCTTCATGCTCATATGTCACATTGATGAAACACCTCAAGTGGTCTTTTTGAGTGACAATATTATTACTCTAGAATTTAAGTAACTTTTCTCCAATGTCTTTTGGAATTAGATTAAGATACCATGGAATATCATAAAATTTTAGTTGTTTATATCTCTTGAATCTTGAAGATTGTCTTAGTAGAGAAAATATTTGAGCATGCCTTTTGGGGTTGACCCCAATGTTCTATCTCAAATTGTGTTGCTAAGAATTCTATTGATTTAGAAATTGTTGATTTTGATACACAATGTGCATCTACTGGTTTGGGATGTTTTGTGCATGATTTTGATTTCCCATATGTTGTTGAGTAGCTTGAGCATTGGATTGAGTTTGCTAATCAATTGCAACTTGGAGTTCTTGTTTGTCTCCTAACTCAATCAATCAGTTCTAACTTTTCGTTCAAAATCCTTTCCCTTTCATCATTTGCACTGCATTTTCTCATTTGCATCATGGAATGTTAGAGAATATTGAGACCTATGAGAAATTCTAGGTAAGAGTTGTTTAATATTATCATGCATGTCATATGTTCTTACATATACATTTCAAGGTTGACCTCTACTTGCTCTACCAATCATTGTTGTATTCCTTCTCATATCATATCCATCCACATTCATTCTCTTCCTCTAAGTAGTTGGTCAACAAAGTCATCAAAAGTATACTAATATTGGTCTCTTAAGTCAACAAAGGTATTTCCTCTACCTGAGTTGATACCTTCTCTATGTCATTTTATCTAAAAGAGTTGCTTCTATCTTTTGTTTTCCATTTAGTGTGTTGATTCCTTACATGAGTTGAACTACCTTCTTGTGTGTGTTGATCTACATGTCTTTTTCTATCCATAGCTAGTGGTTATTGATAATTATGAATCTAGGTTAGTCATGCAGAGTCGCCACTTCCCAAAATGGAAAGTTAAAATTTTCTTGATAATAGTAGATTGCAAGAACTTAAATTAGCAATTGCAAACACACTAACTTTTATGATTTTACAATGATTCCATGTGGTCCATAGATGTCATCCCCAACAATGACACCATTTATTAAAGCTCAAAGTGGTCAAACCTAAATCCTTGAGGTTGGATAGTCTTCCAGGAGTCAAGGGTGTAGAACATACGAAGAATACCACAAAACCTATATTCAAGTTCTCCTTCACTTCTAGCTTTGTAACCAAGGGGTGTTTCCCTAAGGTATTGAATTATATGGTACTACTGCAAGGAATGAGCCACCACCTTACGACAAACCATACCCATTACATAGTATACCCCTATTCCAGTTGTCAAAATGTACCTATGTGTTGGTTTCAAAATACAAGGCTATGCACCTTTATACAACAAAAGGCTTACAAGCAAAGTGTTTTATAATGTGGCTATAACAACCCATGTTGCTATTATGCACTCATACACAAAATTTGGACAAATAACACAACTAAAAAAATGTATATCTTGACTTGTTTAATATGTGTTGAAGTGATAGGACAAGGAACAAATTATAGAACAACACTTATATCCAATCAAGCAGAGAGTTGAGTCTATGAAAAATATATCACAACAGAAACCATATAGGTTACCTTAATCAAGATAGACTTGAAGACTATATTTATCCAGATGCACACATAAACTAGGTTCTACACATGCAAATGAATAAATAACATAAGTTGCATAATTTTATATAAGTCTAGTTAATAATCCACAAATAAGTACATGTATTTCTTTATTGATCTTGAGGAGATACATTACAAAAATATTGGAATGATTTTATAGCCTTGTAGCTAAACAACTAATCAAAAACTTGTCAATAAAATATACACACAACTCATGGAGACACTCAAACAATGTTGGATTTGCAAGTTACAATTGTTCTTCAAGATTACAATGACTTCATTAGATTTTGAATAGACCCACATCAATACAAATTCAAAATAATTCTACCTAAAATTGGAAATGAAATTCTAAGGCTTCCTACAAGAAGAGAATATTGTTGGCTCTGCAACAACAACTATCCAATTCTTTCAAAATGAAACTCAAATCATCTTTTATCCAATTCTACATGTTCCCTAGATACAACATTATACCAATTTGAAATCAGCAAACTAGATGAACTCCCTCCAAAACAAAGACCAAGGATGAAGAGTAAACCAAAAGAATTCAATGTGGTTGCTAGAGGAGTATGCAGGGTAGCTAGGAGAGCTCCCGCAATAATGGAAAGTAGGTGGAGCAGGTGAAGGAGAAGCACCCCATTCCTTTTTGATGCCTGCAACTTGAATAGATATTAAAATATTGCTCTTTTGAAATTATCGAGCTCCATTGAGCTTTTAAAACGTTTGAAGCATTCACCCTTTAAATTTATTTGGCCTTTGGATGATTCGGCCATTAATATTCTCACACCTTCGATAAGTACTATGATTTCCTCTGAAGCACATTGATCTGTTGGAGTTATCAAACTTTACCGTTTATTGATACTTGGGATAGGAGCAAGACTTACTCAGAAACTCTTGTAGGAACCAAGGCATCGACTTGTCAAGATCGAGGAGTCGGAGTTGACAATTAAGTCGTGTCAAAGGGGACGCAAGATGGGGGAAGACTGACAAGGGAACACTAACAAAGAAGAAGAATTTGGGATGCCGAGAACCGAGTTCAAGATGGGGCACGACTTGGTACCGAAGGATGGGAATGGCTAAAAACCCAACTCCGATAACTAAATCAGTGGAGCTTCAAACTTTTAGGAGAGGCGGAAATTGGTACCCAATTATAAGGGGAAGGCCGAAAGTCTGATCCGGAAAGATAGACAATTTTCAAGATGCAATGGATTGGAGTTCAAGGAGCAAAGATGAATGGGAACCAGTACAAAGGATGGGTGGATGAAGAAGTTTGAAAGTCTAAAAAGGGGCAAAGGAGTTAAAACTTTTAGTATGGCTTTCGTGTATTGAGGCTTGGGAATGTAGAGGGAATGGTATCGAAGGATGGGAAACTTTGACACTCTTACAAAATAATACTTGAAAAAAATATAATAAAGATTTAAGAAGATTGTCGAGATCAATAGGTATGGTATACAAGTGTGCACAAACTTAAAAGTCCAAAACTTTAACAACACACGAAATACCAAGGAAAACAATGAATAAAGCCCAAACTTAGACTTTTTCATGGGTCTTTGCACTTAGAGGACTCTTTTAGGAAATCTCAAATTGATTATCAACAAAGGGTGGATAAGGTCAAATGCATATGGAAGCAAAACAAAGAAAAGATGAGACACATCAAATTGGGGTGTCAACACCTTCATTTCATGTAGATACTAGAAGCAATGAGACCCACTGCTCCTCAAGGAGAGGGAGGGGTGGATGATAAAATAACTTCTCAAGTCATAAATGAAAATTAGAAAAAAAATATTAAAAATCCTATAAAACTAGTTTTTATATTTCTATGTTTGTGTATATTACTTTCGGGCCTCTCTAAAGTGAAATTTTAAGATGGGTCTTCTACTTATACTTAAGATATATTAATTAACTAGTGGCATAAACTTTCTAATACCAAGCTAAACATTTAAATTTCAAGCAACGAACTACAAATTATAAGCCCAAAAAGTGGAGATACCAAAAATAAATAATTCTTTTAAAGAATCAAATTTCCAATAAATTTATCTTTAATTGATTGTGCATTTCAACTTCCAAGGAAAACATAGATCACCGCCAAATGTGTTAGCCCTTCATTTCTTATCTAAAAACCTAGTTTATTATTTTAAGTTTTTGTACTAAAAGGTTCTATGTTAACTAATTTGAACGATGTCAACAAAGAAATAATTCATATCTCTTACAAACTTTATCCATTTGGTATGCACTCTTAGTCAAGATAAAATAAATATTTTTCAAACATTTGGTAATTATCAAAGGGTTGTACTTCACTTGGTTAAACACAATTGATGAGAATGATGGCATGTTTCTTAATTATACCATTTTCCAAAGTTCAAATCCCTAAATGTGTCATAAATCAAGGACGAGACAAATATCCTCTACGCGACTTTGGTAGAATGTTTACACCTCAATCTTTAACTCTTAGTTAAAAAAATAACTTAGACTTTTACTCCCATGTTAAAAGCAAAACAATCTAGATTTGACATAAAACACTTCATACATATAATATTAGATATTTTTTAATAAATTTTATTTAATCCATTTCCTATGATTTAAATTTATCACCTAATTCATCATTGAATTAAAATCAAAACTCTTCTAAATTTTGATGGTTTAATCAAAGAAATAATTTTATTAACCAATATAGTTCAACCAACACAATATGATTCAAGTTGCAATCACAAATGTGTTGGCGTAACAACTAACACCTCTGGAGTATGAGTTGGTACGGATAGCTATGCACACTATGCAATGAGTGCTCTTCAAATTAGGAGGGGAAGCTCCCTCGTTGTGCTTGAAAAAAGTACCTGGAAAGGGAAATAAACTAAAATGTATCATGTCTTTTTGTCTCAGTTGTAAGAGGTGCAAGGCTTTCTCGAAAACTCTATACGTTGCAGCTAAGTATTTTTTGGTTTCGCAGATCACTAACTACAACTAAGCTAACTACTTTAAAACTATCCAGTTTCCTCAAGAAAATAGAGCATGAGGAAATGGAGCAGGAATGATTATCTAACAATAAACAAGCATAGATTCTCAACTTGAAGGCAAGGTGGCACATCTATCAGCTCAATCTAAACAAGTTTATTATTCACAAAACACCATACGATAAACAAGAACAGATTCTCAACTTGAGGGCAAGGTGGCACATCTATCAGCTCAATCTGAACAAGTTTATTGAACACAAAACAAAATCGATCTAAGGAAAGAATTCACCATCATAATTGCATGAAACCCAAGTGGCATAACAATTCATCATAATAGCAAATACACATGAACAGATACAGAACGAGCAATATTGAAGCCAAAGTAGGCACAGCACATATTTCTCTCTCATGCAAAAGTTATGTACAAATGATCAAAAGCTCTTATTTACAGACATCAAAAGGTGTAGGGAACCCTAAAATCACCTTGAGTCAACTAAAGTCTCGCAATGCATGCAAGATTTTATTGCTAAACCCTAATAAAGGAAACTATACAGTTAGCTCGAAAGCTACCATCAGTTAACCGGAACATCTAACCTAAATGGACAATGTGCAAGCATGCACGTCCTTATTGAAAGCAAAGTTAACTAGAACACTACCCTCAGTTAACTGGAAACCCTAATCCTAACTCATGTGAAGATAATCCCAAGGAAGAGATAAGCATGTATCAAGTCAGCAAGTGAACTCAAAACTAAAAGTCGAGTTAACTGCTGCTCATGACTCTATCCTTGAAACTAACTACAGGTTCCAACTAGAAGATCACTCCAAGTCATTTTGGTCCAACACCTCGATCAAGAATTCATCAATCACTTTGTCTTTTGGCACTTTGATGTTGTCCAAAACAATAATATGTTTCTTCAGTTCTTTGTCACTCTCCTTGATTGTATGCATGCATTCTCTGACATCTTCAGCCGCTTTCTTGAAACTAGCTGAAATTACTAAAATGTTCTCCAACTTAGTTGCCATAGGATCTCCCTCAAGGTTATCATGAACTAGCTTTTCAAACTCATCTTGCACTACGTTCAATTCAATATATGTGCCATCCTTAAGAAGGTAATGATGCGGAATCTAAACAACAAAACCACTGACAAGTCCAAGAGCTCCGACAACATTATCTTTTAGTGAAAACAACTTGGTAGAGACCGTTTCACATATCTCCATCTCGAAAAGGTGTTGCTCCCTCCAAGTGAAAACCTTCTCTCGATCTTCATCAAGCTCCAAAGCATCATATGCAACAGACAACTGAGATACAAGAACTCAATCCTTGGCCACACTCTCTGCAACTGAAATCTCGAGCAACTGGATGCCTTGACGAAGTTTATGTGCGTCACTCCTCAATTGATAAAAATCCATAAGAAGATGTTGACCTGTAACAATTAAGCTTTCAATCCAGTTGTCCAAAAGTCTACCATGATTGACTAAATGATCCAACTTTCATTGTTTTGCAGGTGTATTCTGAGGAAGAACAGGCGCTCTACTTGAATTTCCATGAACAAGATTAGAGATATATTGATGAAGTTGACTATTCTCAGCCTTAAGCAGTGCTTTATCCTCTCCATCCTTCGTGATGTGTTCTTCAAGATTATTGGTGACAATCTTAAGAAGGCTTACATTTGTCTCTCGAGTGGTCCTACCAAGATTTTCCTTGGTGAAAGTAAAGTCACCGACTTCAACCTCATCTAGGCTCTTACCCTCTAGAGGAGTAGCCACCTCTATAGCTATCTCTAACTCTGGAGTCTTCTCGATATGCACCTGCTTCTTGATTTTCTTGTTCAACCTCTTCTGATAAGGCTCACAGAACTCAAATAAATCAAGATTCTATGAAGGTTCTCGCCTTTGTCTCCCCAAACTTCTCTCGAGCCAACAAGACTGAACAATATTATCAATTTGAGGAGAGATTGTCCCTGATGTATCAACCTGTGGGGGTTCAGTTGTCTCTGATCCTACTCGAACTTGTATCTCAAGCTCTAAATCTATATCAATAGGCTACACATGTGGTGAACTAGGAGGTGAAGCGCAAGGCTCGGCCTGAATGACTGTCTCTACTAGAATCTCAGGTGCATTCTCGACTTGCTTCTGCTTCCTTTTACCAGTAGTCCTCTTTCCTGTGTTTCCACTGAGTCTAACCCCTTCAAGTGGCATCACAATAGCCTTGACCCAAGGCCTTGACCTCAAAGTAGAAGGCAATGAAGAAAAATTCACTGGCGGCTCTGCTACAGGAACTAACTTTTGCCTTCGTTTACTTTCCAAGAACTGCTTGCTAGTCTTGATAACCAATCTAGACACATCCTCAATTGAAGTATTCTCCTTAGCATACCAATCTGGTGAGCGAAGTGGCTGCCGAGCAATTTGATCCTTGACATATGAATTGAGAAGAACCTCTCCATCATCACCTAATAGACCATCAACATCCTCTAATAGGTAATCAAAGAGCTAAGTGATAATGAGTCTACAATAGTGACAATGACGAACCTCGAATTCATCTTCACAATTAGCCCAGAAATCTTCAAGTGATGGCTTATGTGCAATCCCTCGCTCTAACCTGGCTGCATAGTGACCCAAAGGATCATAGGAACACCTCTCAGTATGAGTTTTGAGTTTGAATCTCTCCATCTCAGTTGACATATACCTAGCATCTGTCGCAGTTCTACATGTGAAAATGCCCAATTTGAACGGAAAAGTAGCTATAGACTTATGACGACTGCGAAGAAAGGAATGAACATGTTGCATCTGTCTGAGAAACACCATGAAGATGATCTTTTCTAAAGGGTACCTCGGCAACATCAGGGCCTCTCCAACATATCCATAAACCCGGATGTACGTGAAAGTAGGGAATTGGATAAACCAATCTGCCCAAATCTCCATTGCTGATTTTGCTTCTGTAGAAATATGAATGTGCATTTCATTTTCAAGATCTCTAACTGTCCTCATGGAAAAGTGATCATTTACTACTCGAAAATCTTGTCCAGCTTTAGAAAATTCCAACTGAGAATAGTACTTGTGAACACGTTGAACACCAAGAGTCTCGTTAGTTTTTAGATGTCTATAGTTGCCTTGAAATGCAACTAAGTAGACCAAAGAAGACACCATATGAAACTCATGAAACCTGAGAAAATCAGTAATCTGCTGATGTAGGCAATTGTTGATCAACATAGCCCAGTCAAAATGTTATGTGCCATCAAGGATCCTGGAAATGAGCTAAAACATCCATGGTCGAAAAGTGCTAGCATTTTCTTGACCTGTAACTCGATTAAGCAAAGTTATCAAAATAGCAACCTCGTCCTTGAATTCACCACGACCAACCTTTTTAGGCATGTTAGTCTTCTGAACCTTCAACCATCTCTACGCCACCTTTCTTTGTGAACATTCTTGATCTCCATCCCATATCTTCTCACAGGCCTCAATAACCACAGTGAAATTATCTGAACGAGGAGGAATAGCAAAGCACTTCTCCACATCCTTTGGCTTAAGACTGCAGATAACCCTCCCATCAGTTGATCTGATTTGTCGTGAAGATGAGTCATAATGCTTGATTTCTCAATGAATTGCTGCTCACACCCTCCAAACTGCTCAGGTTAACCACTAGATAAACATGACTTAAGTTTGTGTCTGAATTTTTGACAAAATCACATATAAGACCCAATTTGGTTCTATACTCAATGAGATTGAATTGCATTTTGAAAATGAAGACTTTTGACTATAAAGTTTAATATACTTAGACAACTTTCTTGAAAGGCTGAAAATCTTTGAACAAAGCTAAAAATAGCCTATGACAGGAAAAAAAATTGAAATTTTCCTGAAACATGGGTTTTGTGCATAATCAAATTCTAAGACAACCCAAATAGCTCGATTCTCGAAAAGATGTGTTTTAGGCCCACATGCAAAGAGATTCTCAAAAAAAAAAAGCACAGAACTTCAATATGAAGACTACGGTGCAATTTTCTCGAAAAAATCTAAGACATGGGTTTTGCTGCCAATGTTGAAGTATGCGAACCCAGATGATCAAACTCTGAAAAATATGTTGAATTTCTTAGGCATGCATAGAAAGTACCTAAGATGAGAAATAGAAGAAATAAGACAAAAGAAATAAGGTTTTATTTGCTCTGCTTCTGTAGAATTCTCCTATCTCTATTTTGAACTCAATGAAACCTGCATGCAAATTGAAAACAAAGTCCGGAATACTCTTCTTCTAAACAAACTGAATCTGTTGCTACGAAGAACGCTGAAATCTGACACCTGTAGCACCTTCAAATCACTGTTTGCTTAAGAAAAATGTATTTCTCTAAGCTTGGGATGAAGAATAATGGATGCCTAAGTCTGAATAAAAAGACTTTCATCACTAAAATTCGTAACAAATGCATGCAAGCTTAAAAATGGTGCTTGAATTGTGATTGGACCTCAAAAATCCACGCCTAACTAATGATTGGCTCTCAAAACAGTTAACTGAAGACTAAAATGCCCTAAATAAAGCGCCATGCTTTAAGAATAAAAGTCGGCATCTTAAGACTTCAGTTGCAAAAATTCATTTAAAGCATCATGCATATCAAACTCCGGTTGAAAATCCATATTGAAGTCGCCATACTTTGAAACTCAAAATCCATGCTTTAGGAACTAAGGCGTCACCTTTAGAAACTAAAGTTAAAATCCATAATGAAGCACCAACTTCACAGACTTCACAAAAATGCGCCATGCATTAAAGCTCAAGTTGAATTTTGACATGCACTTCAGTTAAGTGAACATGCAAAACAGTAACTCAACATGCAAAGTCAGTTAACTGCACATGCAAATCAGTTAACTCAACATGCAGAATTGAAAGAGTACTCAACATGCCAAAATGTTAACTGGAGATGAAAACCCAAAAATCGTTCAATTGAACTGAAAGTCAAAATTCAAATATTTAATAATATTCAAAATTCTTCTTTTAGGCGCACGTGGTTTTAAGTTTGAAAAACCACCTTTGACTTTTGGCGTTTTTCCCCAGACTTAACCATTTTTCATGAAAACTTAAATTTGAACCTCTTCTGAGAGCTCTTTTTAATCCATGACACTGGCTGACTAACCTCACTGATTGACTGGCTGAAAAATGCATTGCAGAGCAGGACAAAAACTGATCAAAAGACTCTTTGAGACTACAGACAATAAAACCAAGACCTGAAGGCTCAAAAATCCAAGCGCCATTTTCAAAAGCTGGTCTTTTTCTCAATGTTAGTCAAATATTCTCCATCTTCATCTTGTACGAAGGGAAAAAATGAATCCTCCATAACTTTTTACCGATAGAACTTCAGGACTGGATAACTGGTTCACTGCGGAGATGACTTCATTCCACACTGTTATCACGGAATCTAGCAGCACTCGCTCCACGAATAACCCCCTACGAAACTTGTCTGTTTCCTAGGTTTGTGGAGTTCAAGCACGCAAAACGAGGTGATTTTCAAGCTATCTCGGAATGCGTTCCAAAGCCTCAAACAGTCAATTTGAGCATCCCCCTATGTTCGCCTCGCAAAGACCTTTGAAACGAGCTCCTTCGTGAAGCCTCACTGTTTATACTTAGTTAAAATTGTGAAAGATGCAGTTGCACTGAAAAAGTGTGCTCCTGCTTACAAGCCAAAAATTGGCTTAAGTATGAAAAGTGCAAGGGCATTGATTTTCAGCGCCCATGCATGAAAGTGTTTTTGTCACTGAAATGTAATAGCGCTGAAAAAGTGCGCTCTTACACTTTTTATCCTGACTTAGTCATTTTCTTGCCTAGGCGCGTTTCTTCATGCATTTTGCATTTTTCGCTCTTTGTGCCACTTTTTGTGCCTCAATTAATTGCTCGACTTGAGTTAGGTTTTATGTGTTTCTCTATCACTTAAAAGTGTTTTATTGTTTCATTTTTATTGTTTATGATCTTCAAACTGCATTCCTTCTTGCTGGGCGAAATCTTCTCAAGCTGCAAAACACGTTTTTGGAGAATTTTGAAGTTCCTCTTAACTAAATTTCGTTTTTTCTCTTGGTAAATCGTTCTTCTTACTTTCTCTCCATTCTCCTTCATTATTTTGTACACGCCTTAGTGATTTGTATATGCGTTTTGATTTACCTTCATTTTCTTCATACGTTTTTCTAAAACATGCGTTTCTCTTTCTTTCCACGGTCTTCTAAATATCTTTCCAAATGTATGGGCGTTTCTTTTTACCCTAATCACATTGTTTTTCTTTCTTTATGCGTCCATCTTGTGCTCACGCAATGGGACTTTCGTGGCTCGTATTGGTGTGACTTCTTTTTCCCACTTTCCTTACTCTTCAAACATCGCCATGTTTGTTTCCCTTTATCACCATTTACATCAATGTATAGTGGCATAAGGATGTGAGTTTTTCTTTTCAAAATACGTGGTCAAAGGATTCTTTTTCAAAATGTGTTTTGCAAATGCTTGACACGAAGAAATTCACGCCTCAAGAGTCAAGCACTATTTTTCAACATCATTGCACGTTATTTTCTAAACTTCAAGCTTCACATGCAGTGGCATCCAAAATATGTGCCCTTGCATTTTGAAATTTATTCTAACACTCCATATGCAAGAGCATTGTTTTCCAGTGCCCCTGCATCAAATCCAGTTTCTTTCAAAGTGTAAGAGCGCTGAAAAAGTGCGCCCTTACACTTTTCACAATTTTTTTCCCAGAAGTACTTCAAACTTGCAAGCTTCATTCTAAACCTCGTTCCTTCCATTTTGTGCATCGTTTTGTGTGCCTTGTCACCTGCTCCGCGCTTGCTCATCGTCATTGCTCACCTCACGCTCTCCCATGCTGTTTAACGACTAATGTTTGTTCTGACTCCACATCTTGCAGTCTCTTTTCAAGATCTTCAAAGTTGATTGATCAAAGATTCAGTCGCTCTTGATGACTGCCAGTAAACCTCCATCTTCTTCAAAAGCAAAAGGCAAAATGAAATATAAATATCAAGGTGTCTATCTGCCCACTGTAGTGGTCTCCAAGGTGGAAGAAATAAAAGACACAAAGGTTGGCCATCAAGACTTGGTTGATTTTGCAAAGCAAACTGAAATAAAGCCTCTTCCTGATCCAATGAGAGCAATTGTACATAGTAACCTGCATTTGGTAGCTATGTTCCCTACAACTGCACACAATACGGAATTTGTCCTTCAAGTGGCATCTCACTACATCAGGGAAAGTAGGAGCATGATTGATTCTTCTGGGCACGAGATTTTAAGACTCGACCCTAATTTCTTTGATATTGTGTTTAAAGTCCCTCATATGGAGAAATGCATTGACATCTCTATACAAAAAGCACAAGAAGTCTTTGATGCTGATCCCAACAAGGCTAAAAACCTAATAAATACCCAATGGTTGAAGAAGCCTAAACAATCTATTTCCAGATGGCCAAAGGGACTCATGCGAAGTGATTTCAAAGATGATGCCAAAAATATGATCACATTTTTAAGCGGAGTAAAAGGCTTGCCTGAATCATCTACTTTTCACAATTGGATGTATGAATACATCAGGATTATAAGAAGACAGAAAGTGCACATTGACTGGGGCAAACAGATCAGTGATAATGAAATACATGAGCAGTTGATCAATGTGCCTTCCACATTGAAATTCTATATGACTTCTTACCTGGTGTACGCAGCAGTTGTAATGAGACAATTTCCAAGTCTATCCACAAAAGGAAATCGGATGTTGGTACCTATGTATAAATTCTTCTATCAATTGGAATTGAAGGAAAGCTTCCATCATTCTAGGTGGGTTACTGATGCTTTCTTTGCACCTTTTCTTTTCAATTTTGATCCAGCTCTCGAGAGGAGAAGGGTATATGATGAGGCCTATAAGGCGATAAGTAAAGTTGGATGCTTATTTCTACAATTCCCAACGTTTACTTATTTGAGAGTAGAGTGCTACACTAGCTGCCCTTACATGTTGCCACGTTATCCTTCGGATAAGTGGGTTCTCATGGAGATGTGCAGACAGCTGATTTTAGTGCATAAAGAACGAAGAAGTAACCACAAGCGTGGATTCAAGTTCCCACTGACAATCAGTAGATATACTATCCCAACTGTACAGAAAGCCAAGTTTGTTTATGCTGAGATGCAAATCATGACAATCAAGACCTACAGGTATAGGTTTGATTTTGATTACCAGGATGTCAGAAAGCAATTACAAAAGGGTCATCATCATAAGTACCATTTTGAAGACATCTGGGCTGATTGTAGAGATGAAGAAGCCATTTGCAAAATGGATTATTGCAGGTTGACTGTGTAGTAGATTAGAGACCTTGATATTGCTGACCTACCAGAGGATTTTACAGATCTAGGCGATATCATCAATGTTGTCTATGATGAGCAAGAGGTTTCTAAAAGGTCGTTGCCTGCAATTCAATGGTCTAGGAAAGAAAGTACCAGCATGAGAGAGAGAGATTGAAGCCAATCCTAGCCAACACTGCAGAATGGTTACATAAGCATGGTTTTGAAATGAAAAGTTTCAGAACATATTCGGAAGGAGAAGAATCTGAAGCAGAAGCTTGCTGACAGCAAGAACTCCGCATGAAAAATAAATCAGCGGTTGTTCCCACTTCTTCACGAAGAGGTCCCAGGATCAAGTTTACTGTTGGCAAGAAAGATACCCAGTTCGTCCCAAAAGGAGAAACCACAGAATCCGATCCATCTCGCTCTAAAGATAAAAAGGTTGTTCTAGAGGAGATAGATTTCGATGAAGAAAGTACTTCCAGTGACCAATCCGCTGAGGATGAAGACTTAGCAGAAGCAGACTCCGATGCAGAAGAGGTTTTTGAAAGCGGGCAAGAGTCTAAAGAAGATTTTGAAGAAGGATTTGAAGGTGATTCCGAAGGTGAATCAGAATCGGAGAGACAAGAGGGTGATCAACAGGAACCCATGCATGATCAAGAAAGAAGTACGTCTACACCTGAGAATGTAGTTGAGGAAATTCTAAGAATGTCATCACCTGTGATTTCCAGTGTTCCTCATACCCCTCCAAATTCAAGTATTCCTCCACCTCATGTTCCCTCATCACCCATTCCTACCACATGCATTCCTCCAGTTGAAATATCCACTATTCCTACAGCATCAACCCCGCTTGATACTCCCTCGGTGACAAGTATTCATACGGTTGATATATTGTCAAGTCCTCCATCATCCATTCCTAGCCTATCTTCACCAACGTATGATATCACTTCTGAAAATGAATTCAATCGTTTCATGAATGAGTCGATGTGTGATCAGCTCAATGTGCAGTCTACAGGAGCAATGATGACAGACACTTCTCCTATTGTCACAATACCCATGGTAACTTCAGAGGTGACAATGACTTCAGAAGTGACAATGACGACTGAGTTGACAATGAATCCAGAAGTTTACACCTCCTTCCTTCCCCCTTGGCTAATATCTCAAGTGTTGAAGCAGAAGAAGCAAATGATCTCTCTAGAGGAGCTCGACCTCGAAGAGATAGTCCCTCCAAAGGCTAAAGGGAAGAAAAAGGCAAAAGTATACTCAAGGCTGAACATTGACAAGACTGGCCACAAGTATGCGGAGATTGGCATACCACTGCAAGCAGAAGGGGATGTCAATATGGAAGACTACATGGTAACAAGAGTCCAACTTGGCAAGGTTACCAATGAAAGTGCAAAGGCTGATGCGCAAGTGACTTTGGGTATTTTGGCTGGAAGACGATAAAATGGAGCAAGCTCACAATATGTACAAACAGAGGGCAGAGCATTATGCCACTATTATAAAGAGGCTTGTAGGATCTTTAACTAATGCACAACTACTGACAGTGGTAAGTACTGAGGACCCAGCTGTCAAGAAAGCTGAGAAGTTCGCCTCCAAAGGCAGGGTGTTGTATGATTTCATTGAGAAGATCATAGAACACGAATCTCAGATCATAATTGTTGCGGACGAGAAAACTACCTTGTTGGCCAAGCTCACCACAGAGCTTGATAAAGAAAAAAGTGTACTTTCCCAGGAGCAAAGAGACATGGAAAAATGTCTGCTGTCATGGTCACAGATGAAGCAAGTAAAGCTCAGTAAATTGGTGGAAGCCGGGGTAATCCCTGACAAAGAAAAGTTCATTGAGGTAAGAGAATCCTTGAAACATTGAATGCAAGTAATTCAATCTCTTACGGAAGATCTCCACCAAGTGCAGGAAGATGTCGAAGGACATTGTGTTATTCTTGAAAAAGGTATCAAAGAGTTGCCAGGTCAACTTCTTGAAGAGAATCGTATCTTCCTGTTGGCCACAGAAATATCTCAGATCTTCAAAGAAGCCATCGTGAAGTTGATTGACAGTTCAGACTTTTCAGAAGCCTCACTGAACATCATTTGTGATACAAGGCTCACATTGGATAACCTGAAAAACGCATCTTGACAGGTGCAAGAAGGTTCACTCATCTGCCATGAAATCAATCACAAGAATTCACACCATTGTGGATTACACCGTTGGTCCGGATGAGAAGTTCGTGCAGGAGATTAGGAATAAATACGAAGACTTTCGTGCCCAAAGCAAGGAAACATGAAGAAGGTTCCTGATCTCCAGTGTCTGAGATTTTCGATGCATCCCTTTATGCATCTTGTAAATATTTCCTGACATCTTATGTCTTTTTGTAAGTTGTAATTACACCAAGTTCGAAGATGTAATCTTTTGAAAACAAATTACACTTTGACTTTGGTCAAAGTTAGGTGAGATCTCCTTAAATCACTCACCTAACTTTCCTTGATTTCCTCAATTAGATCCCTAATTTTGCTCATCCCTCTTTCTAGATAATGTGAGGGATTTCTATTGTAAAGTTTATCCTTTAGTTTTTTGCAACGAAGTGCTGCCCTTTTTGAAGCAGAATTGTGAAACTTTGCATTCATACTTTGTGAATGAAATTTGGTCAATAAAGAAGAAGATTGCAAGCCAGACTTTGTGTTGGATTCAATAATCTTATGAATTGATCTCATTTGGTGAGGATTAGCTTATGGAATCTGAAGGACTCTAAGTAATTCATGTAAATTTTGTGTTACATCATTTATTTAGATTTTCGTTTGTGTTTTGTTTATCGTTGGTTGAATGATCTACAAGACTTTGTGCTTATAATTATTCATGCTCTTTGGATACTTTGGTTGGATAATCTACAAGACTTTGCGCTTGTAATTGTTCATGTTGTTCGAGGAATTGTTGCGTCTAAGAAGACTTTGTGCTTCTAACGTGACAAACAACACGCCTATCACAAATCCACCATTGATAAAGCTACGGAACGACTTTGTGCCTTCGTGAGCTTTCCCTTTTATTTTACTAGTTTATTGTTAATCATTTTTGGTACCTCTACACTTTGCTTTAACAAGATAGAGGTATTGGCATTACTGCTAGTTGATTGTTTAAAGTTATTAAGAATTGAGAACTTCCAACAGTGAAGCATTGTAAACATCCTCTAAAAAAAGACAGAAGGATGAATGTGACACACCCCTCCCCCCACTTTGTAAGTATTGTGTACACTTTGTAATTACTTTGTTTGTTTTACTATCGCTTTTGTCAGCAGTAAGAAGGGCGCCTCCCCTTTTTGAGAGGAGAGATTTACATCTCACATAGCTGTGGCTGAAGTCCAAGTGCAATCTATCGAAAAGTTGGTTACATAATTTTCACCCAACACACACAACAACTACAAAGGCACATTTCTCTAGAAAACATCATCTAAGGGGTAAAAATCAAGAGCGCATTTTTGAAAAGGTGCTCTTTTTCCTCCAGAGATGACCATTTCTAACACTGACCAAAATAACACTAAAATTTTGACTACAGGCTACCAGGTCATCTTCTGATCTGACAAAGGCAACGGATAGCTGAACGTAACACGGACAAGCTGAACATCTAAGATCATAAAAAAGAAGGCAGTAAAGGCTTCAAAAGCTCAGGCGCCTTTTAGAAAATGTGCTCTTTTGCTTTTTCCTTGATATTTTGACCAAGATTTAACCCCACGTTTGACCTCCGGCTCAGGCAATCTAGCAACTTAGATTCACCCACTAATGGATGCATCGCGAAGCCTGAACAAATGCGAGACAAACATCTCAAGTGGCATTTAGTCAAAAACTTCATTTAACTCTTCAAAAAGATGGGTGCCTTTCTCAAAAGCTGCTATTTTCTCCAGTGTTAGCCAATTTTGTCATTCCTCTTGTTTTCCGCTATATCTTCTATAACTCGAACAAAACAAGTCCGTTTGACAGGCTTGATAGCTCGTCACAAAGCTGACATGATGTCGAACAAATGTCTGCTAGAGTTGATAAACCCTAAAAACAGGATCTAAGCCCCTAAAAGATAGGGCGCCTTTTTGAAAATGTGCTCCCCTCTCCAGAGTTAGAAAAATTTGATGATTTCCCTTCAAATTTTCACTTTTTTTAAAATTCCTCAGTAACAAGTTGACATGAAACTAACACAAGTTCCATATTTGAAAAGCCCAAAAATGACCTTCTGACATCCCTTTAACAAGGTTAAGACCATATCTAGCAAAATGCCTTAGTGAAGCAAAAAAATTGGTTTGGGTACAACAAAATGCAACTCATAGTTTTCAATTTTCTTAGTAAGCTAAGTTTCTCTTCGAATAGGAAACCTTCCCTATGCATTGACGTTGAAGTATCTTCTTTAAACATATATCTTAGTATTCCCAACCTATTTTAGACATATTAAACACATTTAAAAAACAATTGCTATCAGATGCATCCATTACCAGGCGGTGACAATAAAGAATTACAAGCCTAGCCAATTCACAAGTGCATTCATCCCCAGTGATAAAATTCCTACACTAATCGACCTCAAAACACGCATTCCATCCTTTTTGTTTGTTTCCTTCCACAAACTATGGCTGCATTTTCTAAATTTTCAATGGGCTCTATGAGCCTCATAACAAAATGGTGTATGCGAAACTCTCAAACATGGTGCTTTCTATAGTTTTAGAAAAACCTAAAAACTAAAAAATTTAAAAGCAAAAATGCGTGAATATTTGTAAAAGGAATGTTGCTAGTGCAACATGTAGAGATGCATAAAGTCATTCAAACGGTAAGGTCCATAATACCTTACCTACTCTATGATATTCCTCAACTTAAGTTAGTAATCTTGTCACCTCATACCAATATAAATTCTACACCATCACCACTTTTCGCGTCATTGAAACAATAGATCCGAGTATGAAAGATACTGCATCCCTCTTAAATATTCAAATGGCCAAATTTGACATAAAACAGGTTCGTTGAAAATTTATGCCCGTAGTTGTCATGTACAGCTTCTGCAAATAATTATTTTTACGGTGCTTCTACCTTACTGTATACTATTTAGTAAATCTACTAAGCGTGGTTATTCATGTAATTGGCTCAATGTGGTGTGTCAAGCCATTCTAACAATGGCGTTGAAACTAAAGTTGATGTAATTTTCGTATTCCTCTCACGACAGCCATAACATCATGCAATTTCATATTTCAATGTGCTATTATATTTCTGTAGAAAATAACGACTTAATTGCATGAACGGCTATTAACTACTGTGCCTCTATCCATACATCAGTAGTTGTGCGTATGTCTGAACCTAATCAAACAATCAGAAAGAATAATAGAATACATAGTTAAAAACTCATGACTTTGGCAAAATTCGCGAGACCCAATTTTGACGCGGAGTCAACGAGTGTCGTTAAATTATAAAAATTCTTAAATTAAAAACTCAGATTTTCTTACGAACATGTCAAAACTCGGGAAAAGCAACCTGAATCTCTCTTACGAACATGTCAAAGCACCCAACGCAACTCTTCACAACTCGCAGAAACTGACCCGCGAGTAAATGGATGAATTTCTTAGCTGTGATTTTATCTAGGAAGTACTCTCTGAGTTTGAAACTATGCTTTAATAAATACCATCTGCCAAATCGGCTGTGACGATAACATGCTGCAAACACCATTAATTGTGCAGGAATAATTGTCCTTTAAATGTTGACCACTTTGCCTCTTTTCTTGCAATATCGTTCAAGTACTATAAAACATGGAGAAATACCAACTCAAATGAAACCAACATCGCATAATACTAAAAATTTAGACAATTGTCTTTGTCATGTTTCTTCTGCAATATACCAAGTCGGTTTTGCACGTCCTTATTCTCAGAGAGAGTGTGAAAAACTTCCATAATATAAATTGAACCGTTCTTAGTTTGGGTAATGAATGGTTTATATTATCTCATCTCCTGTCTTCATTCAGAGTTAGCGAGTCAATATGCAAATTTTCCCAATTTCCTGCAACCGAAAAAGTTTAGCATGACTGTCACAGTATTTGTGGGGTTCCTAGGTGAGAAAAATGAACGATGAAGTTGTTTTCTTGTGAATTGATGATTGAAAAAAAAAAAAATTTGCATTGTCTTATGGAAGCTCCTCTCGAGGCTGTGAAATTAGACCAAACATATAAATGCTCTCGGATAAATAATAGAATTTTGACAATCTGATAAACTTGGAACGAATTCTTAAATGCGATAACAATAGAGCATCAAAACTGGTAATACCAATAATTACATTTAAACCAGCAACTCTATCTCAATTCATGTCTTTAAATATCAACATTGTTTTGAAGAGTAGAATATCTCATATAATATTCAATATGAGAGATTTTAACTTCAATAAAACCCCTACAGTAAAGCCCCATTGGCACTACAGAGTCACAGACAGATCATGTTGATATGGGTAGAAATTTGAAAAAGGTAAATTATAGAGAACACTGTGACCAATTTTTATGCATTTGGTACGACATATAATGGTATTTGACTCATTTGGAAAATAAATATACAATGCCTTAAGCCAAAAGGAATGCTACAAAGTGAGATCAGACCATAGGTAATCAAGCATAGAAACCATTTTATAGCACAATCAAATGTAGCCTAAATCAAATTCATAAAGCCTTCTGATAACATTGCTAAAAAAGAAAACTCAGCCTGTGGTGTTATCTGGCTTAAAGAAAAAGAAACCAATTTCACTCTACATTCTCAGGAAACTGCAAAAGGTTATTATACAAATTATAACTGACATAAAAAAAATTCTTATCTTGTTATTGGCAATCGAGAGATTGCTCTCCAACCAATATCCCTGCGACAGAACCCTTCAGGCCAAACAATTTCATCAATTGCTTGATATGCCCTTTCTTGAGCCTCTGCTATATCACTACCCATGGCTGTGACACCCAACACACGTCCTCCCACAGCAATCATATTCCCATCTGAGTCCAATGTAGTTCCTGCATGAAAAATTTTAACTTCTGGGGCTGCAAGCTCAGCCTCCTCAAGGTTCTTAATAATAGAACCCTTTATATAGTTTCCGGGGTATCCTTTACTTGCAAGGACAACCACCAAAGCAGATTCTTCTGCCCAATCCAATGTTACACCTCTCAATTGTCCCTTGCAAGCTGCAAGCAGGATCTTAACCAAATCTGATTCCAAGCGAACCATTAAAACCTGCAAAACAAAATTATGGAGAAGATATACAAACTATTTCAATTTTAGTAGATAAGTAAGAAAGAAGGGCAAAATTCAGAAATTTATAATTTCTTTGTAAAGAGGTTACATGCATAGGAGTTATAGTTGTGTATATAGAATGGCACTATATATTATGAAGTAAGATTCATTTAAGTGTCTCAGATCAACACAATCATGCTTGATTTGATAAATTTTACAGCATTGTAATCCATAAAATAATTGGTGACATCTGTTAAGCAACACATGTTTGAATGGAAATTGCAACCTGTTCTCAATTGCATCTTTCTCATTAATCTTGCAGAAAAGCTTACGATGTGATGTTCATCAGGAATTTAACTGTATAGTTTTTTTGTCGCTGAGTCATACTTTCACAATATGTTTGCCAAAAACTTCAATATCCAACTAAAGCATTGAACTACAACTTTCCATTTTCATTCCTTTGAAAAAACTATTTCACAATTTGCATGCCCAAGGGCTATGCAACTAAGGTAGGATGCGGTTTATTTTTTGATAAAAGATAATTCTATTAATATAAAAAACAATTATAAAAAATTTCAATGCTTAATGGTAAAAAGCCAATAAGCAGGTAGTTATTTAAGATCCTAAGGTACCAAGAAAGAAACAATCCAAGACAACCCTAGTCGGTAACCCTACAAAACTTTGCCTGCAGTCAAGTTTGTAGTTAGTTACCATGTCATTTTTGTTATGTTATCACTATCAAACAAATTGTCCTCCTTGTCTTCAAAGGTCATCAGGTGTTGATCTATGTTGTCAACTAAAAATGTTTGCAGATTGCTCACGGATGAGGGATGACAAACAAAGATGATCAAGTTCTGAAAAGATCAATAGCCTTAGCAATGAAGGAAGAAGAGGCAATGATAGAGGCTCTAAATGCAGGATTGCCATCAAAGGATAGCTCCTTCAAGTGGCAATTTACTTCTAAATACTTACAAAGAAAAAGAGCTGTTAAGTGTCAAAAAGTATTGCACCTTTTCAATGGCACTGCCGACATAAAATGGTGCTTAGGGTGGCAAGGACCTTGTAAAATCACACCAACCACTTATGGAAACAAACAAGCAAACATTAGCACCAATTTCAGTTGGCAGAGCCGGCAAAAAGTTGCACTTCTAGTGGCAAGTACAACCAGCAAAGAAGAGTTTAAATTTAAAGAGAAACCACAACTTTAGTCAGACACTGCCAATGAAAAACTCTCATTCAAGTGGCTAACATCAGGTGAAAACATGCCATTTGCCAAGTAAATAATAAGCGAATTACACTTTTCCAATGGCAATGAAATTCTAAAAGCACGACTGGTGACATAAGATGTTCAAATGCATGACTAGCATGAAGTCAAGTTGAGAACTGAACATAAAATCACACTTTTCCATGGGTGATGCCACCCCAAAATGGCAATTTAAGTGGCAAATGTATTACCAAACGCACACCAATATGGAATGACTTGAAACGTACAGAATTATTCACACTTTTCAAGTGGCAATGACCCCCAAAAGGTGTGTTAGGCAGGTTAAGTTGACTGTGAGCAAGTTCAAGTTTCAACACCTAATTTCATATTTTAAAAGGCAAAAACAATTAAAACTTAAAAGACGCGGTTCCCTTATCCCAGTTGGCTTGTTTTAGAAAGAATGCAAGAGTTAAAGCTACGGAGGCTTATTTAAACATGTTTATCATCATTCCAAAACATAAAAAAGTTTAGCTTT
This sequence comes from Sequoia sempervirens, assembly GCA_007258455.2. Taxonomy (NCBI): domain Eukaryota; kingdom Viridiplantae; phylum Streptophyta; class Pinopsida; order Cupressales; family Cupressaceae; genus Sequoia; species Sequoia sempervirens. The sequence goes on along the minus strand of VDFB02058242.1, from coordinate 574,562,936 downwards.
TGTTGTCTATAAGCAGAAAATGGTCATTTTCCATTGTTATTGCAGGTTTGAAGTCTGATTTTAATGCCAACCTGGAAAATTTGTTGAAGAGCACCCCTATTTCAAAGAGTTCCCAAGCATCTATATCAGCTAGGCCTTCAAATTCTTCCATTGATCATTCTGTCATATCAAAATTATCCTTTCAAAATTCTGATTTCATAGAAAACAGCAGGATCCTGTTTTTGAATTTCCTATATTTCAAGCCACAGAGTGAAAGAAAAGATCACTTCCAAAGATGGAATTACATTAAGACATTATGGAGCCTAAAACACAATTATCAAACAGCTCTTATCATGTTTGATATACTATGTAAGGCACTGTTCCACGGAGTTTCGGGGATGGGGATTGGGACGGCGGGTAATGCGTATCCAAGATGGGTGACGGGGAGCCTAAGTTTGGAGACGGCGGGGGGACGGCAGGGGGGTGGCGGGAGGGCGGCGCTGAAATACATTTAGTACTTGAAAAATTAGTTATAAAAAGATGGATAACAATATAATTATATAACTGTAGAAGCCTAAGGAATAAGTAAAGTTAAAAACAAAACTTAAAACTTAAAAGTAATTAAAGTTTAAACACAATAACACATTGCAATGATATATCATTTCATTGAACTAGTGAACTGCTGAACATTGAAAATCAAAATGAAAATAGACATTGGAAAATGCAACAAGAACTTGATGTTTCATAATTTGAGTTTCATAATCATGATTCATGAATCATAATTACAATCAAGTATCACTGTATCATCAATGTTCAAACTTCAAAATTCAAAAACAAAGTACAAAATAGTAAATACTAATAGTAAATGGCTCCAGGCTAATTGCCTAATGCCTCTGGAAGTCTCCTAGAAGTTTCCCTGGAGTCTCCTAGATTTTCCTTGGAGTCTCCCAAAAGTTTCCCTGGAGTTTCCTTGGGTCGAGGGGACTTCTGGAAGTCTCCCAGAAGTTTCCCTGGAGTCTCCTAGAAGTTTCCCTAAAGTCTCCCAGAAGGGGACTTCGGGGGGGTGGCGTTGAAAAGTGGAGACGGCGGGGGGACAAAGGAGGGACGTTTCCTAGGCGTCTCCCCATCTCGGAAACGGGTGGTTTTTCCGGGGGGACACGTCCCCATGGAACACTGAATTGTAAGGTCATATGAATATCCTCAACCTGAAGATAGACGAAAGAGTTCAAGCGGGGAGCAATTTGGTAGTCAAATCGGTAGAAAGCGAACTCCTTCAGGCTGTCTCCTTTCCCATCACAATTCAGTCCTTTGAATAGCATATGCTTGCCACTACAAGCCTAGCACTAGAAGGATCATACCTTACAACAAATAAGTCATGTAGATTAGATGCTGAAATCCTCAAGTCTGCATTTGAATTGCTGCTCTATGAGGAGACATAGGCTATTGATCTAGAAGAAATGTGAGCTTCAAAGGGACAATAGTGTGCAAGATCACCAAAAGGAAATTGCACAGCAGTGGCTCAGACCAATGAAGTCCTACACGCTGCTGACATTGTACTGAAATGATTTCATATAAGAGCTCAGCCTAATAATTACTATGCTCAACAGGGTAAAAAGCCAAGTGGAAGCAAGGAATTTCTAAAAGTGGATGTTCTACATAATCAACCTTTAGCTCTGATGGAAGGAAACACATTGATTGGCCTCATTTGATCAGCAACTATATTCATTCTTACTTGATGAAGTTCTCTAACACCTAAGCTTTCCACATAGTTTCTTATCTCAAATATTCTTAGTTCAGGCAAATGCTTTAACAAGGTTGGATAAAGCTCAAACAAGAGGAAGTCTTCTCATAAAGTATCCACAGCTGGAGTACGGAGAAGGGATGAAACATTTCAAAAGAGTTAATGATGTCTTTATCGTCTTGACAGTCAAGGACTTAAGACAATGAAAACCATGTTCAAATTTCACATCAAGCAAGGATAGTTATATCATGGTGCGGGCTGATTGGTTCATTTGACTCTTATCCTTACAAACTTTCACGATACCCAAATGATCAAATTATTTTGATGGACTATTGTAGGTAGTTGTCAAGTGCACATGAACAATGCAAAAAGAAGCACAAGTTAGGGGCCAATTTTTCAATTCAAATCAGGCCATATAGGTGTGATAATGCTATTGATGCCAAGAACATGGGTTTCAAATTGTCTGATTTCAACCTCAAATTTTACCACAAAGATAGATGTTTTGATTCTAAGGATATAATGGTCAAAAGACTTAAGACCAAGTTTGCACACATACTTGATGTTGAAGACTTTTGAACAATCTGCCTTGATGAGTATGAAGCTAGAAGACGAAGGCATAGAAGAATGACCTCAGACGTTCCGAATTGTCCAATTTCAAGTGCACATGAACGATGCAAAAAGAAGCACAAGTTAGGGGCCAATTTTTCAATTCAGATCAGGCCTTGTAGGTGTGCTAATGCCAAGAACATGGGTTCTGAATTGTCCGATTTCAACCTCAAATTTTACCACAAAGATAGGTGTTTTGATTCTAAGGATATAATGGTCAAAAAAACTCAAAACCAAGTTTGCACACATACTTGATGTTGATTTTGGACAATGTGCCTTGATGAGTACGAAGCTAAAAGATGAAGACATACCAGAACGACCTTAGACCAGTTAAGGGTATTTAAATCTAAGGAAGTGTCAAGTTGGTTGGTTGATTCAGGTGAAGATCTCTTACTCCGACAGTTCATTCAAGATAGACGAAATATTCAGACATTATCTCCAATAGATTAGTCAACTAAAGAAGGAATTGCAGAGGATTATATGAACAAAAAAGTCATGAACAGGTCAAAGGGATTCTAGTAGAGTAAATTGGTAGAACAAATAGGGACAACGCCACAAAAGAAAAGGTCAAAACTACCAAAAAGATATAAGAAGGCAGCTCCTCTAGATTCAAAGTTAGAGTTTAGGATTAGAAAAGAAAGATGAAAGAATCAAGCAAAGTTGAAGCAAGTTCAAGGCTTGAAAAGTTTAAGTTAGTTCGTAAAAAGAGAGTGAAGTCCCCTTCACTAATTCATACCAGCAATTCATTAGTTATTTAGGCAGCAATAGCAACTCTTCCAATTACAACTCCCGTACAGCCAAACGTAGTCCTCAAAGTTCCCAAGTCTCCCTTTCATACTTCTCCAATTCCAACAATACAACCAAGTGAAGAGAATACAGCCATGGAGATAGAGATTCCAAGAGCAAGGCTATGTCTAAGCAATGAGAAATGGATCCAGGAAACTTTGAAGAAAAAGAAAAGAGTGGTGGTTGCACCACCACTCAACCAGAAGGTAATTTCCAATTTCATTTCAAAGGACAAGATCAAAAACGTCAAAAGACAAAGAAAGTTTAAGAAGAATAAGGAAGGGCACATTGTTGCTGAAATTGCCATTCCTCCCATGGATAAAAATTTCCAAGATTTGCACGTTGCTGATGTCCATTTTTCAAAGGCCAACCTAGTACCAGTTAACAGGAGAGGGAACATTGACTTATTATACTTGTTATACTTTGTTATACTTGATTTTGGTCTTAAACATTGGCAAGGCAGCAGAGTATGCTTGCATTCATGTCATTTAGGAAAGTAAGTGCACCCATGTGGGTGCATAGACTGTATAAGAAAATCTACTACAATGGGAAAGAAAGGTTGGAGAGTAGATAAATTGGCTGTGTCTAGTGTTAATTAAACACCATGTGGCCTCATCCTATTTGGATGGGGAGAGTAACATGGCATTCTTATCTTTTCAAAAAACTCTGGCCTTAGTTGGGGTTACACACGCACAGAGGGATGGTTGTTCAAAGCATCAACATTCTGTTTGTTCCATGGGTTCTTCTGTGAATCTTCTTGTTCCAAATTGTGTGAACAGTTACAAAAAAGATGAAAAATGCAGGGGAAATTCCTCAAGGTTGGAGACTTAAAAAGTGTTGGGTAGGCTCTTAAACTGGTATTTTCTTCAATTATTCGGTCGAGAATAGAATTGGTCTTCATGTTTGTGCTTTTAAACATGTGGTTGAGCATAATGTGCATGTGTGTTGTCTCCAATGCGTTCTGGTTGCATAGTTGTGAAAATTACAAATGTTATGTTGTGCAACCTAGCACTGAACACTAACATTGGTCGACTTTAGTGGTTGTAAATTTGTAATTACTGGCAGTGTACACCACCTTTATGGTTGATTTTCTTGCCAATAATTAGTAGCAGTGCACACCTCCATATTGGTTCTGTTTCCTGCTTGTAATACTTGGGATTGAGGGGGATGGAGCAGTACTTGTCTCAAGCTTGTGGAAAGAGCAAAACTAGAAATGGATGGGAGATGGAAGGGAGATGGGTGAGGGGGTTTCCGAGGGGGGCAGACCCTAGAGCCATTGTTTCCCTTTGGGAGGTCTAAGGTGACATATTTATATCTCATTTGGGAGGTCTAAGGAGATAAATACATTTAATTTTGAATATCGCGTGGTGATATTAATTTCCCTTGAGGAAGGCGGACTTGGGATATAGAGGTTACCCTATGTTAATTTGAATTAAAATTACCTCTCCCCTGCCCCTTGTGAAGAGTCTTGGAAAGACTCACAGTGCTGACCATTTCCTAGCTCTTCTTGTACTGAATGCAGGAGCTTTCCACAAAACTCATCACTCACTATATGGCACATAATCACAGTCTTGGCTCAGGGTTGCTTAGAGCCCATGTAGCTTGATGATACCAATAGGAAGGTGGGTGAGCACTCTTCTTGCTTGACTTCAAGAGCTTGGATATGAATGGCAGCAACTTGGAGCTAGCTGCAGATTTTTGAGTATAGAAGAAAGTTGTGTAAATGAAAAATGGACTGTGTTCAGTTCTGTAAATGGAAGAGACTGTAATATGGAGAAATCCGTGAATATGGAATTAGATTGTATTCAATTCATTATTATGGTTATAAATTTCTTGCATCCTTGAGACCCCTGTAGGTATGGGAAAATTGTAAATTGTACATTGAAATTTTATTATGGAATGTTCCCATGGAAGCTATAGATATGTTGTTGTTCTGGTGGTGACGTAAAAGGGACTATAGTCTCTCCATAAATATCTGGAATGCTCTGTCTGTAGGAGTTTAGAATGTCTGATAAATGACTTTTTGTTAATGTGTCTCGTTTACCTCTAGAGAAGATAAGTTGGTAATTGTTGAAAATGAATAATTTTATACATTCTAGTTAAGTTTGAAGGATGTTCCATTCTTAAAGATAAGATTCCATTTATAGTTTTTGATTATATTAGTAGGGAAGGGCCCTAATTCCATGGTACAAAGTAGCCAAAACCACAGACAGCAAAAAGGCTGGGGAAACAGCACCAGCCAGACCCGACAAAACACCAACAGACAATTACTATTAAGTCTTCAAAAGAGGCACACAGGCCAGATAAGCAGTGAAAGCATCCACAAGATCAGTGTAATTATAATCAAAAACAAGAGTATACCACATACTAACCCAAAACTTGGTACACCGACAAAAACAGAGAGTAACCAAAGACCAGCAGGTCTGAAACCATAACATAGCCAACATGAAATAACAGTTCGGGATGATCAATTGGAGAACCAATAGTTTAAGAGCAGGCATAACAGTAGGACAAAAAGGAGATCAAAACAGACCAAAAGAACCATTAACTGGATTTTGCAATCAGTGCCCAATTTCCACCAATTTGGGAAACAAATTCTCTCCAATCTAGGACTTTTTCATTTGCCAGGTCCTTTTCTTCATCATGTTTCCCAATCTTCTTCAACTTCCTCTTAATTTTTGTTTCACCAATAACCACTCCCACCATTGCACAATGCATTAGACCATCTGTCACCTTCATTAGGGTGGTGATCACCTTCTCCATATCTTCCATCTGAACCTGCAAGAAGGTTATCTTGCTTTTCAAGAAAACAACATTAGTATCTTCAGAATCAGAAACATCCTAGGCTTTGTCCTCTGCTTCAGTGACCTCCTTCTCCATTTCACCAGTGTCCTCTTCTCAATTTCTTTCTCCTCCTTGTTATCGGTATCCTCCTCAACCTCTTCTTATCCCATCTCATAGGCACTATTCAAACTCTATACGTTCACTCTCCTCCTAAGGTTCAAACTCTTCCACTATCAAATTTTCTTTCCTCTTCGTCTAACTCAATTTCTTTTTGTTTCCCTTTTTTATCTGCAAACTTGACCTTGGCTAACCTCGCCGATCTTCGAACTCCCCTCATCAAACCCATCTACCCGTCCTCCTCTTCCTCCTTCTGGTTTCCCTTCGGGTCTTCATTAATAGTTATAACGTCCTCATTCTTCTCCTAGTCTTTTTTCACAAGGATTTTTTTTGGGGGCTTCAAGCAGTAACGTCGAATGCTTCCTCTTTTCTAGGCTGACTCTAAGCAACTCATAGTCAAGGGTTTTCTCCACAACAACTTTCTGAGGTTTGGAACCAGAGGATCCCTCCCTCAAACCAAAACATTGGGTATTAGGCCTAGGATTAGGCGCAAGGTGCATTTGGTCACCGTCTTGGGCTAAACCCTATTCCTCTTCATCATTTTGAGGGTTCTCCTGCCAAACCAACAACGGGTTTCCATGGGGGTTTTTAGAAAGAGACATTTTGAGGGTTCTCCTGCCAAACCAACAACGGGTTTCCATGGGGGTTTTTAGAAAGAGAAAATTTGTAAAGGGCTAGCATTAAACCCTAATGCAAAGAGGGCGACACCTCTTTCTCAATATTTTGCTGCAAAGAGGATAGCAAATAGAAGGGCAGGTTGATTCTATCGTTATGGCGGACATGGTTAAGAAGAGGAAAATGGTCAGCGTGGATCGTCATATACCTACCTTCAAGGGTAAGGTAACGCATAATGAACATACTTACCAGCGCAAATGGCAGAGGGAGTTCAAGCCGCACATAACCATTTTGAAACCTTGTTAGCTTCTCACCATTGTGCAAATTTCTAATAATCCACTCCACTTTTCTTAGCCACCTTCCTTCCGTCATTTCTCAGACCAATAGCTTCCGCTATGAATGGTGTCGTGACTTCAAACTTCACCACCCTTTCGTCATTTCTCAGACCAATAGCTTTCGCTATGAATGGTGTCATGACTTCAAACTTCACTGCCCCAATTGAAACATTCCCTTTTTTCCAGGAATTAGTGAATTTGGCCATCAGGTTTTCATTATAGCCTTTCATTGCTTTGAAAAAGGGAGCCATGCCCACCCTTCTAAACATCTCCCATAAATCAGAATTTTGCTTAAGAGTCGCACAGTTTGGAGGTTTAGTGCATTTCCTAGGCCCACCCATTTTAGCAGCTTGCAAACTTTTAGCACTCTTTGACTAGTTAACAATTTTCTTCATTCCCTCCCAAACAACAACCTCACCACCCTAACAGACACCAAACTTGCAGAGAAAACCCTTAGAGATAGTAAGAAGCGGGTTGTCATTAAGAATGTTTAAACCAATCTTCCAAATGAAGAAAACCACAAACTGAAAGTCGAGGACGAAATTGGAATGATTAGACTTCCTCATCATAAATGTCGTCAAAAAATCCAACTTGAGCTGAGCCTTGAGAATGCTAAGACCCAAGCATAGTAGTTTCCATTCAACATGTGATACGGAGACTGCTTGGGAATGATTACATTATTAAATATTTGCCCAACACCCATCTTCTTATCATTAGCCTTGATTTTGAGCATGCCACCCTTATAATCATTAATAGTTACCTCCTTAAAAACTTGCCCAATACCAATCTTCTCACCAATAACCTTTATTTGTAGCATGCCAACCTTATAATCATTAATTCTTAATCTCTTACCATCACCGTATCTAATTATCACCCCACCTAGGCCCCTTAACCAGAACTCATAAGTTGTAAACATTTTCAAATTTTTATTTTAACACATTATCCTTTATTGCCTTTGGCAACTAACCACACTCCCAAGGGGACCAGGTGCTACACTTTAGTGCCTCATTAGCAGTAAAGTCTACGACACAATTTCCTTCCCCATAAACATGTTGGATTCTGCAATGAGTGAAAAATTGCATCTACATCTTACAGTTTGTTGGCGTAATAACTAGCACCTCTGGAGTAAGAGTTGGTATGGACAACTATGCACACTACGCAATGAGTGCTCTTCAAATTAGGAGGGGAAGCTCCCTCGTTGTGCTTGACAAAAGTACTTGCAAATGGAAATAAACTAAACTAAATCCTATCTTTTTGTTTCAGCTGTAGAGGTACAAGGCTTTCTCGAAAACTAATACGTTGCAGCTGAGTTTTTCTAGTTTTGCAGATCTACTAACTACAACTAAACTTAATAACTTAAATTCTATCCAGTTTCCTCAAGAAAACAAAGCATGAGGAAACGGAGCAAGGTTTTGACTATCGGACGATAAGCTAGTTCAGATTCTCTACTTGAAGGCAAGGTGGTGCAACTATTATCTCAATCTGAATCAGTTTATTGGGCACAAAACAGATTTAGGAATTTACCATGACAATCTTATGAAACCCTATGTGGCATAACACTTGATTATAATAGTAAATACTTCACAAAACAGATTTATCATCACAATCTTATGAAACCCTATGTGGCATAACACTTGATCATAACGGTAAAACTTCACAAAACAGATTTATCATCACAATTGCATGAAACCCTATGTGGCATAACAATTGATCGTAATGATAAAGATGCACAAAACAGATTTATCTAAACTATGGAAAGAATTCACTATCACAATCGTATGAAACCCTATGTGGCATACTTAATTGCAATAGTAAAGACGCATGAACAAATACCAAAAGAGCAATATTGAGGGCAAGGTAGGCGCAGCATATATTTCTCTCTCAAGCAAAAGTTATTTACAAATGAGCAAAAGCTCTTATTTATATACATCAAGGTGTAGGGAACCCTAAAATCACCTTGAGTCATCTGATCTTGCAATGCATGCAAGATTTGCTGCCAAACCCTAATGAAGTAAACTATACAGTCAACTGGACAACTACCATCAGTTAACCGAAACATCTAATCTAAAATGGACAATTGTGCGAGCATGCACGTCCTTATTGAAAGCATGTTAACTGGAAGACTACCATCAGTTAACGGAAAACCCTAAAAGAAACTCCAAGTGTGTAAATCTGATCTCAGAATAGATATGCATGAGGTGAGACAACCAGTTAACTTGAAAGGGTAACACCAAGTTAACTCCTGTGTATAATGTCTATCCTGAGAGGTGGGAACTGAAGTCTACTGGTCGTGATCTCAAGCAACCAATCCCTCAATGAGATTGTTAACTGTATCACTATCTGGAGCTATGAGACTCTGACGAAGAATACTATGTCGATGCAGCATATCCTCACCAGCTGTGATCTGAGACTGAAGTTCGCCCCTACTCCTTATTGCCTCGTCAAACAATGCTGACATGACTGTAAGCTGAGTAATCTTACAGCCAACTGTCTCCCCATTGAAAATGGTATGAATGAGTGCCTGAAGCTCTGACTGAACGTCGGTAAGCTCAACGTAGGCACCACCCTCAATCTGATAACAGCACGGCAAGCGAGAAACTAAGGTTCTCACAGACCAGAGTGCACTAGTGATGTGCTCTCTACTCTCAGCCAACTCTGATGCCAAACTGTCCTCTATCTTTACCTTGAAAACCAACTATGTTTTCCAAGAGTAGATAGCCTCTCTGTCCTCTGCATCTGTGACTGCATCATAAGCCACACTCAGGTGAGCAATCATAATCTCATCCCTGGGTTTATTAATTGCCATATCTCGCTCCTCATCCTGGAGACGAATACGGAGCTCTCGTGCATTGTACCGCAACTGATATAACTCTGTAAGCATAGCACGGCCTCTAGCAACGAACTCCTCCCACTCATCCAAACACTTGCCATATGAAACTAAATGATTAAGTTGACTTTGCTCTGCAGGAGGCTCAAGCATCAGTGGGAGTGTGTTAATGGCATTGGGTCTATGTACAAGGCTAGAAATACACTGACGAAGCTGTCTGATTTCAGCCTTGAGGGCTGCCTTATCTTCTCCATCCTTCAGTATTCTATCCCTGGCACTATCTGTAGCAACTTGTAGTAGATCAACCTGAGTCTGGCGTGTGCTGCGACCAAGGTTGATTGTGATAACTTCAAAATCTTGAGATTCTAATTCAGCCAAATTCTTCCCCTGTGGAGGCACAGCAATCTCGATGACAATCTCCATATCAGTGTTCCTCTCTACATGAACCATGTTCTTAACTCTCTTATCTGGCGCATCTTGGTAAATGTCATCAAAATCGGAATGATTGAGAACATAGGATGGCTGCCTCCTCTTCCTTCCTAGCTGAGCTTCGATCCAAGATTGATCTTGGCTAATGCTACTAGAAGGGTCTGCACTAGCGACAGGAGGTACTGATGAGAGTGAGTGTGTAGAAGACCCACTGCGAGGTGGAGAGTCTAAATCCAATTCAATGTGAATTGGGACTGGTGACGGCTCTGAAACTGGTGTAGGAACTTGAGGCTGAACCTTAGGCACTGGCCGACTCTGAACTGATCTCTGAACTGGCTCTGTGACCGGGTGTCTGTCAGGCTCCGTGTGTGTAACAGTGGCAAGCGCCTTGCCCTTTGAATTGTTTGGCGCTTGTACTTTCTTAGGAGGGTTACTCCTCTTCTTTTGTTTGGGTTTTGACGAGGAAGGTAACGAAGGATTCACCACTACCGGCGGCTCTGCTCTGGGTACACTTACCCTCCTTGTCTTCTTGCTATCGAGGTAAAGTATACTGTTCTGAATAACTCTACTTGACCTCTCCTTGACCGTTGCGTATTCCTTGGCGTACCAATCAACTGCTGGCAACGGCTGTGTATCAACCTACTCTCTGAAAAACTGAGGAAGAACCTCTCCCTCATCATCTGATAAACCTCCCACATCCTCTGACAAGAAAACAGAAATCTGTGAGAGAGAGAAGCGGTCGTAACTGCGTCTGCGAACCTCGAAGTCATCTGCGCAATTTGCCCAGTAATCCTCCATAGAAGGCTCGTGATATATACCAGCAAGGCGAGTTGTGTAATGACCTGAAAGATCATAGACACGTGATTCAACAAGATACTTAAGATGATATTTCTCAAGTCTTGCCCGCAATTTTGGCATCAATTGCCGACTTGCACCAATACATTCCAAACTGAAAAGGAAAGTTGAGAGATGGTCTGTGCCTGCGGCGTAGAAGACAATGAACATCATGCATCTGTCTTAGGAACTCCTGAAAACTGTCTTATCCGAAGGATAACGGGAAGCATAGCTGGATTTCCTGTGAAGCCGTATACTCGGATAGGTATATGTTGGGAACTGAATAAACCAATCTGCCCATCCATCCATCGCTGCCCTAGCAACTGCCGAGATACGAACGTGCAACTCCCGGTCCAAATTTCTCACTGTATATAAGTCAGAAAGCCTCATGAACACGCTTGAAATGATGTTCACTCGGTGAACTCAAGCTGATCATATAATGATAGACTTTCTAAACGAGAATGCCCGGTGTTTAGTCCTGGTGACCGATAAGCGATCAAGTACACGGATATGAACACATGTGAAACTCATGGGCAACTAGGAAACCGGTGATCTGCCTGTGGAGAATGTCGCTGATGAAGGATGCCCAGTCATAATGCTCCTGCCCAGAAATGATGCGACCAATAATGTAATACATCCAAGGCTGGAAAACATTCGCATGTGCCTGACTTGAGACACGATTCAGGAGTGTGATTAGAATCGCGTACTCATCCTTGTATTCACCACGACCCACATTGTTTGGCAATCTGTTCTTTGCTTGTTTTAACCATCTTTCTACCATCTTCTTCTGACACTTGTCCACATCAGCATCAAATGCCTACGCACACTGCTCCATAGAAACAACTAGGCTGTTCTGGTGTTGAGGAATGCCAAAACTCCTTTCGATATCCAAAGGCTTGAGACTACAAATGACTCGTCCATCAACTGACACTATCTCACGAGTAGTAGAATTGTAATGCTTAATACAAGACATCACGAATTCAACACAATGAACAGAGATAGGTATGGAAGCGGCCTCTAATAAGCCAGACTGCTCAATATTCTGAATGATTGAACTTCTGATCTTGACAGGATCTAAAACTGCTTCTGGCAACACTTTGTGAAGATCTGTCTCAACCAACCTAAGGAAGTCATGAGTAAGGATTGTTTTAGTCCTGTATTTGAGCTGAGTGAACTGCATTTTGGAAAACTCGCCTGTTGACTGTGAACTTGACTATGTTCTGACAAGATTTCTGGAAGCTAAAAATAGCTTACAAGAGTTAAAAATAGCCTTTCGAAAAATTATTTTCAGCAAAAAATCTAAGATATGGGTTTTGTCCAAAAAAGGATTCTAAGACAACCCAAAACGTCAGATTTGCGAAAATTCAACTTCTACTCGGTCATACAAAGACTTTTCACTTGAGAAAATTAGTAACTCAAGAACGAATGTTCTGAAGTTAAAAATTCGTGAAAAATCAAACGCACAATTTCAGCTCGAGGAAATTATATGAGAATGATCCAGATACTGAGACTTGTAGAATTCGCCAATTTCAGGAACATGCAAATTGTATTTTGAGAGAAATCTGAGATTGAAGGATGAAAAAGACGTTTTTATATGTTCTTCTGTGAAAATCGCCCTAGATTTCTTCAAATTGCTAACAATTGTGAATTTTATCCTGCAAAAAGATATGTTAAGTAAAATCGCCTCTGGAAACTAGATGTGAATTTCGCCTTTGAACTGGAAGAATTCTCCTTTAATTGAAAAACCACGAATTTATCCTCTTGAAATTTGCGCCTTTTGTCTTTGAGGAAATTCGAATTTCTCTTGAAATTGCTTTGAGAAAATATGAATTTATCTTGAAATTTGAGAATTCGCCTTGAATCTTTGAAGGATTGCGAATTTATATTGAATGAATACGCCTTTGAGAATTTTCCTTTGATTATTGAGGAACTTGCGAATTTGCTTGAAGCTAATGAATTGCTCTGAAGATGCGCGCCTTTGTCTTTTGAGAAACCACGAATTTATTTTTAAGAAATATGAATTTCCCTTGACAAAATTCGCCTTTGAGAATTACGATTTTGCCTTTGAAGAAAATATGAATCTTCTTGAAAAATACGAATTCTCTTGAAAACATGAATGATAAATGAAGGCGCCAAGTTTAAATAAGAAGAAATTCGCATCAATTGGTAACTGCAAGAATTCAAAACCCTGATAAGAATAGAAAATCTCTGATTGGTTGCCTTTCAGTTCCACTGCCACTGACTGGAAGTTCAAATTTAAATAAATAATAAAATATTTATTATCATGCAATTAGCAAAGGAGCCAAAAATAGAAAATCGCCATTTTTAATGCTAAAATTGCAAAATAAATATTTAATATTTTAAACTTCAGTTGACAATTCGAAATGAAGCTTCATGATTCACCGTTAGGCTTCAACGATTCCGAAAAGTCATCTCTTGAGCTCATAGGCGTCCATTTGCTCAAGATACTTCACTTTTTATTAACTTCTTATTTTATAGCTGACAGCAAAGTGATGACTGGCCAACTTCAACACTGACTTCCGAGTGAGTGAGATGCTGAGACTGAACTGAGATATTCATCGGAAAGCCTGCTGAACAAGGAAGAAATGTCTGCTAGGAGACACTACTGCAAAATCTATCATTTAACCCCCTGAAAAATTAAGCGCCTCTGATTAAATTGCTTTTACGGATTCCAGACTTATAGCCATTTCTCAAACTGCCATCTGAAACTTCAAACGGCTGTTGACGGTGAACGGTGAACCCTACTCATAGGAAACGAAGCTCACTGCATGACTGGAGACATTCTGCATCCAACGGATATAACATGACCTCTGAAAAGTTCATTAAGGGCCTTAAAAATGAAAGCGCCCTTGGCTCTTAGTTGCACTGAGGTCATTTTGACGAAAGTTGAACTTTCACCCAAGTACCCTACTTCGACCTCTAATATCTGGAGCTGGGATGATCCGATTCGAGCCACGTTTGTTTTAACAGACAGCCAGAAGGGCCCACAAGAGAAGTCTCTAGAGGTGACGAAGCAAGAAAACTGCTTCTAAGACCTCAAAAACTCCAGTGCGTATTTTATTTAAAATAACCACCCCAGACTTGGCCATTTTCCGGATATCCTCAGTCTTCAGCATCTCGCCAAAGACCTCGCACATACGAGCGTTTGCCAAATCCCGAAGGCTGACAGCTAGGCTCGTTGGATAGATAAAATGATTATGCTCAAATCTCGTGAAGACTTCGAACGCGAACGAGCTCATCTGACAGGCCTAAAGGCTAGGCGCCTCTGGACTGTAGAAATACATTGCAAATTGTATGTTGTCCCGCCCGTGAAATTACGTGCTTGGTAGAACCTCCGCCACGATCACCTGGAATGTCGGATTGACAAGCAGGATGGTGCATTGCAGAGCTAGGCTAGAATAGTACTGATGTCAGGAAGACTTCGTCTGCAAATTTCACCATCTAAAGGGTCCTTTAAACTAGCGCCCTTGAGTTGTACTTGCATTGGAAACGTGACGGAGAAGCTCTGAAGTGTGAAATGTTCATTATAAGCCCATCTTCAAACGACTGCTGCCGAAATTCTGAGATTTGGATGACTGCGTTTGATATCTCGTTGGATAAGCAGACTAGTTGTGAACATATTGACTGTATCTACTGTCAAAAATGCCAAGATTTACCCCCTTTTTAAGATGGGCGCCCTCAGGCTAGAGGCGCGCTTTTGCCTGAAAAAGACAAATTTCCCATATCTGGAACTTTGGGGATTTCAACTTTTGTTGCTGTTTGCCGGAGCTGTAGGTCCCGGAATACTTCGCTAGATAGCTCATCGGATAGCCAAACTGATTCTGAAGAGATTAATTGGATTCTTGAACACTTTCAGCAAGATCTTGACCTTCAAAAAGCTGGGCCCCCCTAGACTATAGTTGCGCTTTCTGGCTTTTCCTCTAAAAAATCTTCATAAATTAACCTTTGAAAACTCCGTCTCAATCACTGAAATCTTCATGTGCAATGTGAAACACCGTCGTGAGATGTTCCTCCATCGTGAAAAGCTCCATTCTGAGTCTCTGCTTCAGGCTCTGATCAATAAAACTGACTTTGACTGACAAAATATTGACAAAAACTCCATGCTTGATATTGCCCAAAAACTATGTTTTACATCATTTTAGCAAGATTTAGACTTTTTTATGCAAAATGCCTTGATGAAGCAAAAAATTTGGTTTGGGTACAACACAGTTATCCATTATATCTCTAATTTCCTAGGGAACAACACTCTCACCCTTCAAAATATCAACAATCAATTTAGAATCTCCTTCCAAAATAACCTTTTGGAAACCTAAGTCTCTTAACAACTTGATACCTCCCCATGCAACCATAGCCTCTGCTTTATTATTAGAATAGATTCCAACACATTTTCCATAACCAACAATACAGCCACCAAGATGGTTTCTTATAAGGCCACTCGCCCTTGCCAAGCCAAGGTTGCCTTTGGAACAACCGCAAAATTACTTATGATCCACTCCCTCTCCGGAGGGTTCCAAATAGTAGTCTTCCTTGAAAAATGGGTAGTCCAATTAATATTTGTAAGATCCTTTTGAAGACCCCATAATTGTTTGATTCTCATTTCCTTGTATGAAGGCATAACCTTAGAATAGTTGTATCTCCCTACTTCCACATTTTCCTTAATTTGAGTCTTTATGGCCATACATAACTCATTGTTGTATCTCTCAGTTTCCCTAAAATCCTATTGTTTCTCTCCTTCCAGATCCCCCAAGCTATAAAAGGAGGAACTTAGTACCAAAGATCCACAATGATCTTGTGTGAGTAAGGACTGAGGGACCAGCTATCAATAAGCATTTTTATGGAAGGAGGGGAAACCCAATCTGTGCATAACAAAGGAAGGAAGGACCAGATTTCTCTAGAGAACAGACAATGGAAGAACAGGTGTATGATTGTCTCTTCCTCCTCCTTACAAAGAACACATCTGTTAACTAAATGGAACCCCCTTCTAACCAGGTTATCAATAGTTAGGATTTTGCCATGAGAAGCAGCCCACCAGAAGCAATTAATTTTGGGAGTCAAATTTTTTATCCACACTTTATTCCACAAAGGATCCCTGTTAGCAATTAAAGGATTCTCTAATTCCTCATAGGCATTTTTCACAAAAAAATAGACAAAAGGGTTACTAATTCACCATCTTTCATCTTGCCTATATTTAGAGAACCAAGTGGCCTCCCCAATTAAGCCATTAAGCCTTTGCACCACAGGCTCCCAATTTTGCTATCTATCACCTCTCAAGTTAGCCCCCTTAAGCAAGTTGTTAAAGTCCATCCACTTAGGCTCATTCCTCCCAGTTAATATAGCCAGCAACCTTCTTACCACAGGTTCCGATAAATCTTTGTTTGAAGGGGTTGAGATCGTTTAACAATGAGAGTGGGGGCCCCATTATTCCAAGAGTCTTTCCAAAAGTCAGTCCCCATACGATTCCCAATACGCATTCTTGCACCCTTTCTTAGAATACTTCTAGTTTTAATCAAGCAGTTCCAGAAGACAAAACCATTAGGTGGGTGGGAAGAAGTGAGGAAATAGCCCAAATCTCTATTTCTTAGGTATTTAGCTTTAAGGATCTTCACCCAGTCTTTGGTTCCTTCCAAAAACTTCCATCCCAGTTTAGCTGCCAAAGCCTTATTAAAGAGATTAATTCTCCTTATCCCTAGCCCACCAACACATTTTGGAGCACAAACTTTCTCCCACCCAACAAGTGCCAGTCTGTTTCTTTCCTCTATTCTAGACCATAAGAATCTTTTTTGTATTTGCTCAATTTTTTCTGCAATAAAGGTTGGGATATTGAACAGAGACAAGTAGTAGACCGGGATATTTTGAAGCAAGGTTTTTAACAATTGGAGCTTCCCAACTTGACTAAGAAGTTTTCCTTTCCAACCAGCCAACTTCATTTGAATTCTTTCAATGATGTGGTTCTAGTAGCTACCATCCAATTTTTTAGAGATCAAAGGTAGGTCAAGGTAGGAGGTAGGCAAAACAGCTTCTTGACAACCCAAAATTCAAACAACTTTGTCTTTCACCATTTGGTTAGCATGAAAGAAGTATAGCTTACTCTTGTAATTTATATGCTAACCCGAAGCAATGGCATAGTCATTTAGGATGCCTTTCCAATGCTAGCTTCACCAAACAAAATGGTATCATCAACAAACTACTAATGAGAAGCAGGCTAGAGTGAGGAAGCAGCCTTGACACCTTTTAGCACCTTAGAATCAAGAAGTTTTTTTATGTTTCTGCCAAGCACCTCAGCAACAATAATAAAGAGGTATGGGGAGAGAGGGTCCCCCTACCTAAGACCCCGGCCACAGGAGAAGAAACCAAAAGGGATTCCATTCACCAAGACCGAGCACTTCAAGGTAGTAACACAAGCAGTAATTAGCTTTAGAAATCTTCCATTAATCCCAAACTTTCTGAGAATAGCAAATAAAAACGGCCATGAAACCCTGTCATAGGCTTTAGAGATATCAAGTTTCAAAGCCATCCCAACATTTTTGCTAAGGTCCATAGAGTGGAGGATTTCATGGGTGGTTATAGCCACTCCCAAAATATTTCTTCCTTGAACAAAACCTAAGACCCTGGCCACAGGAGAAGAAACCAAAAGGGATTCCATTCACCAAGACAGAGCACTTCAGGGTAGTAACACAAGCAGTAATTAGCTTTAGAAATCTTCCATTAATCCCAAACTTTCTAAGAATAGCAAATAAAAACAGCCATAAAACCCTGTCATAGGCTTTAGAGATATCAAGTTTCAAAGCCATCCCAACATTTTTGCTAAGGTCCATAGAGTGGAGGATTTCATGGCTGGTTATAGCCACTCCCAAAATATTTCTTCCTTGAACAAAACCTTTCTGGTTTCGAGCTATCATTTTAGTTAGAATAGCTTTCAGTCTTACAACAATTATTTTTGAAAAACAATTATACACAATGTTACAGAGACTAATAGGTCTAAAGTCATGCATAGAAGAAACCTCTGCCTCTTTGGGAAT
The DNA here is from genome assembly GCA_007258455.2 of Sequoia sempervirens. Taxonomy (NCBI): domain Eukaryota; kingdom Viridiplantae; phylum Streptophyta; class Pinopsida; order Cupressales; family Cupressaceae; genus Sequoia; species Sequoia sempervirens. The sequence goes on along the minus strand of VDFB02058242.1, from coordinate 574,544,843 downwards.
GAGGGCAATGAAAGTGGCATTAATTTGATTAAGAAGCCTACCTGATCTGAAGAAGTCTTCAACAGTATTAAACAAATCAGACTTAACAATATCCCAATATAGCTGGAAGAAGGTCGGAGGAACCCATCAGGTCTAGAGGCTTTGTAAGCACCAAAAGAGAAAACAGCCTCTTTCACCTCCTATAGAGAAACAGTTCTAGACATCACCTGGAGATCTTGATCAAAAATTACCTTGGGGACAGCTCAAAGGATATCATCAAATTCCTGTTGGGCAGCCACCTGTTCATTCTGAAAGGAAGAGAAGGCAGCAGCTTCTTTAGCAATTTCTTTTTTAGTAATAGCCAAATTGCCATCAGCTTTCTTAAGCTGCCTTATCATGTTCCTACTTTTGTGTTTCATAGTGGATTGGTGGAAGAATTTAGTGTTGCAATCCCCATCTTGGAGCCATTGGATTGTTTCCAAAAAACCTCTTCACGTTCATTGATCTTAAACCATTGGGTTCTCAAGTTGCATTCCTGGTTACAAATATCTTCATCCACCATTTGAGACTCCATCTTATCCTGCACTTCCTTTATCTTTTCAGCCAATGACATTTTAGTTTCAAAAATGTTACCAGAGGTTAGCTTGTTCCAGCCCTTCACTCTGTTGATGTTCATACCAGCGTCAGTCTTGACTTCCAGCCGATCTCCTTACATATTCGAATAAATTAGATGATAGTCTTTGACTATCTAATTTATATATATGTTGCGATTTATTGAAGAAGCACGTATTCCTAAGAAGATGCAATTTATTTAAGGCCGACTTCATTTGTTAAGAAGGATTATGATTTGTTTATTGAGGCCGACTTCCATACTCCATGAGACACAACTTTACGAGGCGCGATCTTCCATACAAAGGCGTCATTTTATTGGTGGCCGACTCTTGGTGAAGGCCGACTTGAGAACATTTGAAGAGGCATGTCCTCTCTCAAATGTTGTATATATATTCGATGGTTTACTTCTTTGTAATCATTCATTATTCAGTTCATGTTCTTCATATGCAAGTTCAAGTCAAGAGCAGAAGTTCGAGTTATTAGTTTCAGATTGGTTATCCTTCATCAAGTGTGAAGTCTTCAAGGCAGTTCGATATCTATTGTGGCTGTATTCTGTATCAGCGAATTATTGTCTTAAGTTGGCTGTGTTGCATCCTTCTTTGGTGCTTATATTGGCCTTCATATTGACCTATTGTAAAAGGAGACTTTCTTTGTTGAGATTCAATATATAAGTGATATATTGTTGCTGGGTTTTGCTCCCTCAAGAGGAGGGTTTTCCCAGGGTATCTGCTGTGTTATTGTGTCTGATTTTGAATTAATTTTCTGTGCATTTAATCTGATCACTAAAACTAACATGCTCTTTCTTTAATTCTTCTCAATTTATCAGCAAGACAAAACATAGGGGTGCCAATTGAAGGTTCATTCCACCATTTTTCAATTAAAGCAGCAAATTCATGGTGAAGGGTTCACATTATTCAAATTTGAAGGGGAAAGGGCCTTTAATTGAGTAAACATTTCTCTTTAGCATGATAGCATTATGATCAGATCCTGTTCTTGGAAGGGCTAAAAGAGAAAGGTGTTGAGAATGTTCCAATTGGATGAGACTAGGAATCTATCCAATTTATCTTGAATCAGCTAATTATCAAGCCTCTTGTTGGACTAGGTAAACTGAGTACCTAGAAGGGGGACATCATATAACCCCACAGAGTTGAAGAATCCAAACAAATCCATCATACTTTCAAATTAGTCAACCAGGCCTCCCTGCTTTTCTGAAGGTAGGAGCAGAGAGTTGAAATCTCCTCCAAGCATCCAAGAATCCTCCTTTCTACTTTTGATATTGTCATCCAAAAAATCCCAAAGCAGCAATCTATCACAACAGGAATTAGGAGCATAAACATTGATCAAATTCCACTTTTCAGAGGTAATGAGGTCTTCAAAAGAGACCATAAGACATTTTTTACCAAAGAAACCCATAGAGCCTTTAAGTTTCGAGGGGTTCCAAAGAGTAGCAATACCCCCTGAGGCACCATCAACCTCACTCAAAAAATAATTGGCCCCGGGCCAGATATTCAGAATAATCTTATCAAAAATTTCCTTCTTCATTTTTGTTTCTTGAAGTAACAAAACATCCACTTTGTTATCCATCGGGCAGGTTTTAACCAAAAATTGTTTTTAGGGACTATTAAGGCCCCTAATATTCTAGGATTAAATCTTCATTTACATGGGGACAGTCAACCAAGACACCAAGAAACAGAGAGGGAGAAAGCCACCTCCCTTACTTCTTTTTAGACTTTGGACCTGCAATTGAGTCTAAAGTATTTTGCCTACCTAAAGCCACATCACACACTTTGTCTTTGTTTCTTGTTTCCTTTTGGGAGGGTCTTCCTACCTTATTTCCTCCTCCTACATCTGGTTTCTTTTGCTTTTATGACTTGTTAGTTTGAATCCAGTCATCATTAGCCACCTCGTCTGAGGGTGAAGATGGAAAGCCCAACATAGCCAACTGATTCCTTGATATTCCTCCCTTCTTTTTGAAAGATATCTCCCTTAACTCGAGACGGGGAAGAAGCAGCTTTAGCCATTTGAGAGACAATTTCTCCTTCCTCGATGAACTCGCTAGTCTCATCAAATCTCGGAACAGATATATTGGCCAAACCCTTATTTAATTCTAGCTTCTCAGGGGAATGTTCAACTTGCTTCACATCATTTCTGTTTCCTTCAAAGCTGGCTGGTCTTCTGTAAATTTGCTATCCTCGCAAGAGGCTTCTTCCAGACTTACCTAACTCCCCATGTCCTTGAAAACATGTGGGGTAACTTCCAGGGCTGTTTCCTAAGTTTTAGGGATTTGAACATGTTGTACCCAAAATATTTTTTTTGGCATTTTGTATAAATTGAGCTAAATCTTGTTAAAATGCCATGTTAAGTATGTTGTACCCTGAAGTGCTCGGTCTTGGTGAATGGAATCACACTACAAAGCGTAGAGCTTGTAATCGCTTGTATCAAGCATTACAATCCTACCACCAGAGAAATCAGAGCAGCAGATGGAAGAATTGTTTGCAGTCTAAAGCCTCAGGATATCGAAAGGTGTTTTGATATTCCATCATGTCCTAACAGCAAAGTCATATCAATGACGGAATGTGAGAAAGCATTTGAGACAGCTAAGGACAAATGTCAAAAGGTAATGGCTGAAAAATGGTTAAAAGTGACGAAGGCAAGCTTGCCTAAGTCGTTGGGACGAGGAGAATGTAAAGATGAGTACGCAGTGTTAATCACTCTACTCAATAGAATCACTGGAGAAGAAGATGGTCGTCAATTCCAGCCATGGATGTACTATATCATTGCAAAAATCATTGGCAGGAGGGAATATTATGACTGGGCCACTTTGATTAGTGACACACTCCACCGACAAATCACTGGGTATCTGGAAGCTCATAGGTTCCACATGTGCTCTTACCTAGTATACCTAATAGCCTTCCAAGGCAATTTCAGGTTATTGAACAATGTGGGAACCTTAGGTGTGCAGAAGGTTCACGAACATTTCACACGTCTTGAGTTTACTCAAGCGGAAAGACACTTCAAGAAAACAAGTGATCACTTCACTATGCACACAGTACGTGAGCTTAACCATGAGATGCACGTGCGTATTTCACAGACAGCCAGAGAGGCAATGGCGGATTGGGCAGATTGGTTCATCCAATTTCCTACGTTCTCCTACATACGCGTGTATGGCTACATTGGCCACCCCGCCATGCTACCAAGATACCCTTCAGATAGGGTAGTCTTCATGGAATTCCTGAGACAGTTGTCCGAGGTTCATGTCTACTTGCGCTTGAAGAGGAAGACAGCTGTTAACTTTCCCGTTGAAATGGGACTATATAGATGTGGATTCGCGGCAGATGCTAAGATGATGAGTCAGGAAACAGCGAGGTTTAACCTCAAGTATCTCATTGATAGAAGATCCTATGATCCCAGAGGACTCTATGCAGCACACCTCGAGCAACACTCGTCACATAAGTCTTCTATGGAAGATTATTGGGTAAATTGTAAGGACGAGTATGAAGTGCGAAGAAGGAACTACAGCAGATTCAGACTCCCACAAATTGCTGATTTTATGTCAGCAGACATTGAGGGCCTGTCCGATGATGAAGGGGAAATCATTCTCCCCTCATTCTTCGCAGATTCAGTTGACTCCCAACCGCTCCCGAGAGTGGATTGGTATGCCAAAGAAGACACGTCTATAGAAGAAAGAACGAGTAGAGTGGTTAGAAATAGCCAACTCTATCTCGACAGCAAGAAATCAAGGAAGGTGATACCTCACAGAACAGAGCCGCCACAGGTTCAGTCTACACCACCTTCCACTTCAAGAAGGAAACCTAGGCAAAAGCAATGGTGCAATCCTCCCCAGGGATGAGGATGTCAAAGCCTAGAACACAGAGGACACCAGTGGAGAAAGCCACACATAGTCCTGAAATAATCACGGGTATTGCTGCCCCAGAACAAAGAGTAGAGACTGCTACCCCTGATTCAGCAGAAGTTATCACGGAGGAACCAGCAGCAGTAGTTGTTGAAGAACCAGTGGCTGAGCCAATGGCAGAAGCAACAATAGTAGAAGCAGCAGCAGAAACGGTGCCTGTTATGGAAGCAGAGCCGCCAATATCACCAGTATCACAGCGGACACAAGTCCTCATCGACTTGGATTCGCCACCGAGAGACATTGCTCCAGCACAGTCTCACACATCTAGCATTCAAGGGCCTCACATCCCTCCTAGCGAAGTTCGCCGAGATTCTATTTGGCTTGAAGGCTTCCTAGGAAGAAAGAGGGAAAAACCCTCGTATGAACTTGACTTTACCGAATTCGACCACGTCCCACAAGACACGTCGGTGAAGAAGTTAAAGAAACAAGTTCACATAGAAAGGAATGCAGAGTGTGAGATCATCATAGAGACTGCCACTCCACCAGTAGAGAAAAGCATACACGAGGTTCAAGTAGAAGACTACACTTTGTCTCAACTTAACCTCGGGAAGACTACACAACAGGTGGAGGCAGACCTTCTTGGAATAGCTTCGGTGAGCGCACAAGAAAGGATGTCAAAGGATGGTAAAGAAAAGGCAGCCTTAAAGGCTGAAAATCAGAAACTGAGGTCTTACATAACCAGCTTGATACATGGCACACCAAACGTCTCAGCCCTACCAGCAGGACTACTAGATCTTCCCGCCGAACAAAATCATCGGCAATTGTTAACATTCGGTAAACACTTGAGAGATCAAGTGGAAGAGTTTGTTCTCAAGGGTAGATGTATACTGGCAAACCTATACCAGTTACGGGATAGAGCACATGGACTTCGTGCAGAGATCCAGCAGTCAGAACAAAGGATTGCAGAAAAGAGGCTTGAAGACGAAAGCACAATTGCAGATTTGCAATTGGCATATCAATCAGTATACTCTGAGGAAAACAAGCAACATCTTTTTGCTTGGAAGGAACAATTGGCGTACAAGGTGAAAGCCTACGACGCTCATTCAGTAGAGTTGATTGATTACAGACGGGTGGTTGCCACTATTATCAACTTCGCAAGAATGTTGGTGATATCTTTCCCTTGCATGGAATATCAGCGTGAAGGAGGAGAATACGTTGAGATGGTTATTGTACAGAACCAGTTCAGGGATGTCATCCGCAGTACCTTTCTTGATGATCCAGATGGTTGCAAGCTGGCTAAGGTAACAGCTTTATCAACCAAGTTTGAAGAGGCAGCATCTCAGTGTATTGACTTCGGAAATCAGCTCACAACGGGTGAGGTCATGCTGCGACGCCACGTCATCATCCTACAGAGCATTAACTCCCCAGAAGCTGATGAAGTCAATCAATGGATAGAGACACTGCTGATTAGTGGCGAACTATAAGTGCACCAAAGAAGGACGCCATACACCCTCCAATTGGCATTTATGAGACTTGAGTTTGACTTGATGCTTCTTTCCAAGTCAACTCAAGATGCTATTAAATGTAGTTGGAGTTAACTTGATGCTTCTTTCCAAGTTTAACTCCACTTTCCTTAAATCATGCATTGTCAGATCCCACTGATTAAGGATGTCTAATTGGCTTCCATGATTTGTGGATCTTAGATCTCCACTAAATGTGGATGTCTATTTTGGAGGGATACTTTCATTAAAGTTTACCTTTTGTTTACTTTCAGTCAACTGAAGTAGTTTCCAGTTGACTCTTTGTTGACTTTCAGTTAACTGAAGTAGTTTTCCAGTTAACTGCTTGTTCCCCCTTTTTAGGAATAAATCTTGCTAATTGATTGGCAAGAACTCATTGTTAACTCAAGGAGATTTTGGGGTTGCCCACTCCTTTGAGTTCTATAAATAAGAGCCTTGGGCTCATTATTTGTTTAACTTTTACTTGCTATGCAAAATTGTTGCACCATTGTTGCCAACAGCTTTGAAAGCGGATATTTGTTCACTCTTGGATGAGAGTTCGTTGGTTGATTGTAATTGTGCATGATTTCGTGCCTTTGCTTTCCCAACCTTTGTAATTCATTGATGAAGCTTTGAAGGAGAATATCAGAAGGCGCTTGCATTTTGGTCAATCTTTTTGAGTTGTGTCTACGTCTTGTGTTTAATAGCTCGTTGTCTCATTTCCCTCCTCGGATAGGAGTCCCTCCTCCTTGGACATTTGTTATTGACAAGTTATCGTTTGTTGTTGTTTAATGTATTGACTTCCAAGCTATACTTCGGATAGTAGTCCCTCCTCCTTAGCAAGCTCGCTGGCCAAGGCATCGTAAATTTGTTGTTTCTCGTAAACTATTTCCTAGACCATACCTCGGATAGGAGTCCCTCCTCCTTGGCAGGTCTCAAATCTAGTTTACCATATAGAGTGTTTGCTTGTACCAACCTTATCTTGGTGTATACCCGAGAGTTCAGAGCCTCGGTCATATTCTTAGGAGACGGCGAATTCAAGTGAGCCAACCAATCCATTTCCGCTCCTTTACCCTCATGCTCTGTTTATCTTGAAGGTATTGGATAGATTAAAGCTAGGTTAGTCGTAGTTAAGATCTGCAGAAACCAGAGAAAAAGCTTAGCTACGGCGCATTGTGTTTGTGCACCCTTGTGTCTTGCCGCTGAAGCATAAAAAGATAGGAACTTTAGTTTACATTTCCCTTCCTTACGCATTGCTCCCAGTAGAGAGGGACTTCTCCTCTTTAAATAACGAAGAAGTGTTGCTAAAACATTTGAAATAGCTGAACGTTTACAATCAGCACTCCAGAGGTGCTAATTTAAACGCCAACAGAACAATCTCAAAGGCATCCTTTTTCAAGGATTCTAACTCTCCATCCGAATTTTCCTTTACCCTTGGCTGGGAATCAACAACAACATCCTTTGGTTCCATTTCCATAGACTTTATTACAAGACAAGGCTCCTCACTAGACACACTTAGAGGCCTCTTGTTATAGGAGTCAATTAGATGGCCAAATTTTTTGCAAGATTGACAAAACAACCTAGCATTTTCATATTCTAGGGGTGGAGACCAGCCTCCAAACCTCGATTTCAAAAGCACCGAAGTAGGTAAAACTGTAGAAACCCTAGTTTCCCCTATTCTCCGGATCTGATCGTTTTTCTGATTTTTTTGAAGGATTTTGGTTTTTTGCTTGTTTTTGAGTTTTTTGTGCAATACAAGGAAATTGCGATTTTTGCAAGTAATTGAAAATAAATTCAATAAAATTAAATGACTTCTGGAAACGATGAAATATAGATGCCAGTATATTTATTTGATCTTCTGAAAGAATCACAAATAGGACCCAGTTGCATGCAAGCAAAAAAAAATAATGAAATTTTATTGAAGAACCTGGCAATATTGCTGCAATGAATGAACTGCTGTAACTGGTACGGCTGAGATGATAAGTTGTATTCTCTTCCCGTTTGGTGCTCCGGATAAGATCTCAAAGATTAGACGCCTCCAGAAATGATGAAAGATGACTTTAAGGAAAGGCGTCTTCTCCAGAACAAAGGACGGCTTCCTTTTTAAATGGTACGGCCAGTATACATGAAGGTACGGCCTGGTACAAGTACGGCCAGGGCAGAAACAGCAATAATAAATGTACGGCTCCTTCACAACTCTCCAGATCTCCAGAATAAGTGCGCCTAGATGGATGAATGCCTTCTGTATAATAAAACTATCTGAAACCCTGAAGATTTAAATGACTCTGATGTTCTGTGATTCCTCCTGGATGAAGAAATCTCTCAGCTGCAATAGATCAGGTGTTATTTCACACCCTCTGAACTGCTTCCAATGGAGATGGCTCGTTCTCCAAGGACTTCGGACTTGAAACCCTAAAGCTTCTTGCTCAGATCAAAGTTGATCAATTTTCAATATCAATAATCATCATAATGGCACAATTCCCAAGGCAAAACCCTTTATCTCTTGAAAAGTGCGATTTCCACAAAGATAGGGCTTCATTAAAATATTTCGAACTTTTCCTTTTAATTATTCAATAGTCTCGGCTCAAATATTTTATAATAAATTAATTGCCAAATTGGCCCCTCTCTGATGATGGCGACCCCCTCAAACAGAATCACTTAAGTTATAATTTAATATTATAACTTTATATTATAATCATCAAATAATTAATATTTAATTAATACAATTAAATATTAATATTTCCTCGTTATCATCCGATGTCTGATCCGGCTCAAGCACTAACACCAAGTGATTCTTAACACTGCCAAATCCATATTGCTAAAATAGCAGGGTCCTAATGACTACCAGAATCGCTAAAAATAGCAACTTCGAAGAAGTCTCCGATCGAGCCCAAACGAAAAGCCTACTGATCAAACTGCCAACCGAAGCGGTACAAGCTCCAAAGTGACCTCTATCCCATCGCCACGTAGGGTCGTATGATAGGCCAACTCGTAATTCGGTGAGATGTCAATCGGTGAAGGGGACATGACAGTCACTTCCTAAATTGCTTGTCCCTACAATCTCTAATGCCGGATGTTTGTATCATCTCTCGCCTCCCATGTAGCATCCTCAACAGGCAAATATCTCCATTTCACCAGATATTCCCTGATAGTCCTCCTACGCGACTGTCGCTCCCTATACTCCAGGATGGACTCAGGTACTAAAATCAGCTTTCCCTCATCATCTAAGGGAGGTAGAACTGCAGATGGTACCACACGGTGTCCCAACGCCTTCCTGAGGCGTGATACATGAAAAACGTTGTGTACTCCTCGCCTTCGCTGAAGTTCAAGCTCGTAGCCACCTCGCCAACTTCTCCTCGCGATCAAAGGTCCGTAATAACGTGGCTTAAGCTTCTCTGACCCACTCTTCCTAAGAGTGGACTGACGGTAGGGCTGCAGCATGAGGTAAACCATGTCACCAACCTCGAAATGCCTCTCCGTCCTCTTCTAATCCGCATACTGTTTCTGCTGATTTTGTGCCTTGGCTATATTTTCCTTGAGAGCCCTCATGGTGTCCTGACTCTCCTGTAACCAACCTCCTGCACTCAGCACTCTACTGTCGCTCAGTAGCAAATCAAGGAAACTCGGCGCCTCATACCCGTATAACGCCATGAAGGCATTATCCGAATGGTCATATGGAATGTCGAGTTATAGCAATACTCACACAAATGTATCCATTTGACCCATGCCTTCTGCTGCCCCACAATGTAGTTTCTGAGATATCCTTCCACCCACTTGTTCACAATTCGTCACTTCCATCACCAAGGGTGGTAACTAGTTCTGAGTGAGCTCGTCCCACAAAGTCCGGAATACCTCCTCGGTTACCAGAACCTACTATCTCAAGCCACACGATGCCCGAGGCAACCCATGAAGTCTCAATACCTCGCTAAAGAATACCTCTCATAATTGTAGCCGTGGTAAGTCGTGGTGATCGAAAGAAGTGGGCATACTTCGCAAGCCAATCCACAACTACATAAATGCAATCACTTGGGCTTTTAGAAGCCCGTAATAGTCCATCGACAGTATTCTACTCGCCGTGAATCGGAAGTGGCTGCAATAAATGTCGCACGTACTCTCCTCGCTTGTTCTCACGTAATAAACAGGCACTCAATGCCACATACAGAACATCTCCCTTGAGTCCTTTCCATGTGAACCTCTCCCGTATCTGCCTGTAGGTTTTGAAGTATCCGGGATGTCCAGCTGTAGGCATGTCATGAAAGGCCCGCATAATTATGTTCTTCACTCCTGAACCTGGGATCAAAAATATCCTGTTCAAGTCATTTACAAGCGTATACTTGGTATCAACCGCTGATCCCTCAACAATGCTGGAGGCCCAACTATCCTTGGCATACTCTACCACTATCATATGCCTCCAATCCTCCGAGATATGAACCATAGTGCTCAAATACAGTCTACGTGAAAGTGCATCAGCCACTACGTTCTGTGTACCTTTGATATATGAAATATCAAAGTCATAAGCCCGCAACTTCATCAATCTACTGTCTCAATATTAAGATCTCGCTGCTCCTAAAAGTGTCTCTTCAAGTCATAGATCGGGCTTTTACGTGTAATTTGCTGCCAACAAGATACCGCCTCAATTTTAAGGCATGTATAATCGCTGGTGCATCTCCTTATCATATATGCTATACGTTTCGGGTCCTTCGCTGAAAGGCGCTCATAATAATCGGTGCTTATTCCCGCATAAGACCGCACTAATGCTCCTCACCGGGATGTATCGTGACCGGCTCGAACGGCTTCAGAAGTCGCAGTGCCAAACAGGCATGTGGTCATCAACTCCTTGAACTTCATAAAACACTCCTGTGCCTCGAGTCCAAATAAATGCCCCCTTCTTCATAAATCTGTCATCGGGGCTGCATGTCGTGAATAACCATTCACGAATCTCGGTAGAATCCACACAAACTGAGAAACCCTCTCAACTGTGTCAGGTTTGCCGGTGTAGGCCAATCAATAATGGCGCGGATCTTTTCAGGATCCATGCGCACTCCATCTGCACTGATAATATGACCTAGATAAAGCAATTCGGTCATTCCCAAGTCACTTGGATTCCTTGGCGTACAAGGACTCCCTCTCCAAGATACTCAATACGGTCTCCAAATGAGCCAAGTGCTCCTGCCAAGTCCTACTGTATATCAGGATGTCATCGAAAAAGACCAACACAAACCTCCTCAGCAATGCATGAAAAACCCTGTTCATCGTAGACTGAAAAGTGGCTGGCACATTAGTGAGCCCAAATGGCATCACTACGAACTCAAAGTGCCCACAATGACATCTAAAGGCTGTCTTCTCTATGTCCTGCTCACGGACTCTGATTTGATGATAACCTGACCGTAAATCAATTTTAGTAAAGTAACAGGCACCATGGAGCTCATCAATAAGCTCATCAATCCTCGGTATAGGATACCTGTTCTTGATCGTCCTCTTATTCAAGACCCTGTAATCAATGCACATGCGCAATATTCCATCCTTCTTCTTCACCAATACAACCGAAGAAGCGAATGGTGACTTACTAGGCCGAATGTGACCCATAGCAAGTAACTCCTTTATTGTCTTCTCTATCTCATCTTTCAATCTTTTAGGATGCCTGTAAGGAGTTATCATAACGGGCTTCGCACCCTCCTCGAGCTCAATAATGTGCTCTATGCCTCTGTCTGGAGGTCTACCTGGTGGAATATCACTGAACACCTTGTCATGCTTGATTCTCAACTTCTGAATGTCCGGATGATATTCTGTCTTTTGCTATCCCTCCTGTGTAGGTGCCAAATGACACTCGGCAGCCCACTCTACCATGTCATGACGCATGAGCCGCTCCATCCGGCGAAAAGAAATTGTTTTGAGGTCGCTGTCCCGAATTGCTTTAAGTATGTGAGTCTTCCCGTCGACCTCAAAACGGATCTCCATATCCTTGAGACGAAGTGTGACCTCCTCCAATGAATGTAACCACTTCATTCCCAAGACCAAATCAATGTCCCCCATATTAACAACATAATAATCTGCCTTGAACTCATAATTGTTCAAGCGTAAAGGGAGATCCTTAATCATGCGTTCACATCTCAAAGTGTATCCATTTGCCACTTTGACTCTAATGCCCTCGAACTCCTCAGTGATGAGTCCACATTTCTCAACGAATCTAGCATCTATGAAATTATGCGTGGCTCCTGTATCAAGTAGGGTAATAACCCTCTGTCCTGCCAACACACCACGAATCCTGAAAGAACCCTCCTGCTGAATGCTAGATAAACGTGCCTCCTGTATCTGAAGCTCGGGCTCTGTCTCAGCTCTAGGCTCTGAAGCCTCTGGCTCTGAATCATTGGAACTCTCCTGCTGTTCGGAATTTCCTGATTCGGAGTCCTCGTAGTACGCCCACATCACACGATTTGCCTTGCCCTTAGGTCTTAGAGGAAAATCGTGATTGGCGTCATATGGTCCTTTGCAGTAGAAGCAAAGCTTCTTCCTGCGTAGGTCATTAAGGGCCTCACGATCCAAAGGTGGAGCTACTGATTTACCTTTTGAATCGTTTTTAAAGTCTGATTTTTCTTTGTTAAAATCAGATTTGTCCTTATTTCTGTTAAAGCCCTTGTTATCCCTGAATGATGAAAAACCTCTGGAGTTAAATCTACTGGAAGGTGCTGCTAACTCCATACTCCGAGCTTTCTTCATCGCCTCCTGTAATGAAGGAGGATCAAAGGCTTTGATCCAGCCTCTCAGTGGCTCTGTCAAACCCTCCATGAAGAGTACTACCAAACGCCTCTCTGATATGTTCGGAACCATGACGGATAGCCTCTGAAAGTCACTGATATAAGTCTCTAGACTGCTACTCTGCCTCAACTGTGCCAAGTCTCTGAAGTAGGTTTCCGGATCCTTCCTATCAAACCTCTCAACCAATCTGTCTACGAACTCCTGGTATGAAGTGATCCTGTCATGCTGTAGCGTCACCATGCCGTGGTGCCACCAATCATAAGCAACTCCCTCCAGATGTAGTGTCGCATACCTGATTGCATCCCTCTCTGCCATCGGACGCAATGTAAGAAAAGTGTCCAGCTTACTAATCCAAGCCTGAGCTGTCACTTTACCACTACCATCGAACATCGCCAGATTAAGCCTGTTTGTTGCATGTTTTAGGTCATTGTTCTGGTATCTAGGTCTCCAATCCTGTCGACCTCTATGATGCTCTCGTCTCTGAGTGACAAAACGGTCAAAAGAAATCCTTTCTCTGACTGCAGGAGGTACCAACTCCCATTCCTCGTTCGCTGCCATAAGCGTATCAGCGAACAACTCCTCATGATCCTCATCTGCCTCGACCTCCTCGGCCTCCTGTCTCACAAACGTAGGCCTGGTAGGCCTGTCTGTTGTCCGTGACACTGTCCTAGGAGCTCTCCGTGACCCTGCATCACTCCTGTCATCGTCACGATGTGGTGACGGTCTCCTCGAAGTACCCAATCTCTGCAGTGCCACTGCCACCTGCTGTAATACATCATCGGAACGCCGTTGTCCTGCACGAAGATCTCTGAGTGCATGCAAGACCTCTGCATCGTCCTGATCTCTATTATTAGGTGGGATCTTTGTCCTAGGTATATCTGTTCTGTCAGCCCTGTCATTCCTGTCAGCCATGTTTTCTGGCTACCTGCTCAAACTGCGTTGCCTTTCAATCAAGGCACGTCTGCGAGTATAGTACCTGTATGTTTCAAATTCCTCTGGCTGCATATGATGGCTAAACCCTCAGGATGGCAGGATTTAGCTCTGATACCACTGTAGAAACCCTAGTTTCCCCTATTCTCCGGATCTGATCGTTTTTCTGATTTTTTTGAAGGATTTTGGTTTTTTGCTTGTTTTTGAGTTTTTTGTGCAATACAAGGAAATTGCGATTTTTGCAAGTAATTGAAAATAAATTCAATAAAATTAAATGACTTCTGGAAACGATAAAATATAGATGCCAGTATATTTATTTGATCTTCTGAAAGAATTACAAATAGGACCCAGTTGCATGCAAGCAAAAAAAAACAATGAAATTTTATTGAAGAACCTGGCAATATTGCTGCAATGAATGAACTGCTGTAACTGGTACGGCTGAGATGATAAGTTGTATTCTCTTCCCGTTTGGTGCTCCGGATAAGATCTCAAAGATTAGACGCCTCCAGAAATGATGAAAGATGACTTTAAGGAAAGGCGTCTTCTCCAGAACAAAGGACGGCTTCCTTTTTAAATGGTATGGCCAGTATACAGGAAGGTACGGCCTGGTACAGGTACGGCCAGGGCAGAAACAGCAATAATAAATGTACGGCTCCTTCACAACTCTCCAGATCTCCAGAATAAGTGCGCCTAGATGGATGAATGCCTTCTGTATAATAAAACTATCTGAAACCCTGAAGATTTAAATGACTCTGATGTTCTGTGATTCCTCCTGGATGAAGAAATCTCTCAGCTGCAATAGATCAGGTGTTATTTCACACCCTCTAAACTGCTTCCAATGGAGATGGCTCGTTCTCCAAGGACTTCGGACTTGAAACCCTAAAGCTTCTTGCTCAGATCAAAGTTGATCAATTTTCAATATCAATAATCATCATAATGGCACAATTCCCTAGGCAAAACCCTTTATCTCTTGAAAAGTGCGATTTCCACAAAGATAGGGCTTCATTAAAATATTTCGAACTTTTCCTTTTAATTATTCAATAGTCTCAACTCAAATATTTTATAATAAATTAATTGCCAAATTGGCCCCTCTCTGATGATGGCGACCCCCTCAAACAGAATCACTTAAGTTATAATTTAATATTATAACTTTATATTATAATCATCAAATAATTAATATTTAATTAATACAATTAAATATTAATATTTCTCTCGTTACTCATCCGATGACTGATCCGTCTGACGCTGACGAACACTGAAGTGATTCTGAACGCTGCCAAATCCATACTGCTAAAAATAGCAGGGGTCCCACGCTGACTGCCAGGAACTGCTAAAAATAGCAACTTTTGCAAGAAGTCTCCGATCGAGCCCAAACGAAAGCCTACTGATCAAACTCTGTCAACTGAAGCTGAGCCAAGCTCCAAAGTGACCCTCTATCCAGTCTATCAGCCTACGAGGGTCGTATGATAGGCCAATCCTGTGCTCCGAGAGATGTCACTGAGAAGGGGACATGACAAAAACAGTGTTAACAGCCACATTAACACACATCCGAGCTAAAACTAGTCAAGATTTTTGTTGGGTGATCTTGTCAACAGCCAAAAGACTTCCAAAAGAATTGGCAATCCCTTTGAAGATACCAATATCCCAGAATTCAAGAGGTAGTCCAAGTAGGCGTACCCACATAGGTGCAATAGCACCCAAGTCGGCAGAAGGGTCAAAACCCAGCTTCTATTTACATAACGAGAGGAAGTTCTTAAAACCAGCATCAAATGCCCAAGGACCCCCCGTAAGGACCTTTAACATATCCTCATAGACAACAAAGGAGAAGAGGAAAAATACCTTTGGGCATAGCACTAATAGAAACACTGCCTTTTAAATTCCAAACAGAGACTGCCCAATTCCTTACCTGTTCAATGTTTGGACGGTATGCCAAGAATTTTCCCACCAATGACAACTTGAGGCCGTCCATAGCTTTAATCATCAAGGCTTCAGGAACGTCAATTTCTCAACTAATCACTGAACAAGAGGTAGCCTCCACATCCAACCTAACTAAAGTTGGCGAGTTAGCACCCACCAATTTATCCACAAAAGAAGATGATGCTTCTTCAGAGAAAAAAGAATCTGAGGTGACTTACTAGTTGTACCAACATCCTGAACAACAAAAGAGGAAGGTACAGTGGTACAGAAGGAGTACCAAAACGGGGGACAGCATTTTTGGAAGCAGCAGAACTCGACACCCCACCAGGCTTGCGAACAACATTCTAGGATTGGGGAGCCTTGTTGGGCCCCTCTCCTGACCGACCCATGTGACAATTAAATCAGGAGCAAGACGTGGAGGAAATTCAAAAAACAAGGAAGTGGGAAAGTTGCAAAGCAGAGCCGAACTCAAATCTTGATAAGGTTGTCTTTTTCAAATTACACATGTATATGTTATTATAAGAAAAGTGAGGCCATAAGTTGGGTCCACAATTTTATGTTCCTTACTAGGTGATCTCAAACATTGGTGATATGCATAAAATTATAAGTTTAATTTGATGAGAAATTACCTCTCCACTGCCCCTTGTGAGGAGTCTTGGAAAGACTTACAATGTTGACCATTTCCTAGCCCTTTCTGAATGCAAGAGCTTTCAGGAAAATTCATAATCTTGTGTTCTTCCTTTGTATGTTGGATTTCATCACTATATGGCACATAGGCACACTCTTGGCTCGGGAGTGGTTAGAACCCATGTGGCTTGATGATAACAATAGGATGACCTTGTCTATGAAAGGCAGCAACTTGGAGCTAGCAGCAGATTTCTGAGTATAGAAGAAAGTTGTGTAAATGAACAAAGGACTGTGTTCAGTTCTGTAAACAGAAAAGGCTGTAATATGGAGAAATCTGTGAATATAGACTAGATTGTATTCAATTCATTATTATGGTTGTAAATTTCTTATGTCCTTCAGACCCCTGTAGCTATGGAAAAAATCATGAACTGTAGACTGAAATTTTATTATGGGATGTTCCTTTGAAGTTAGAAATAAAAAGTTGTTCCGTTGGTGGTGAAAAAGGAAGCCAGTCTATCCATAAATAGTTGGAATGCTCTGTCTCTAGAAGTTTAGAGTGTCTGATAAATGAACTTTTGTTCAAGTATCTTGTTTTACCTGTAGAGGAGATAAGTTGGTAATCGTAGAAAATGAATATTTTTATACATTCTAGTTAAACTTGAAGTATGCTCTTTTCTCAAAAATAAGATTCCATTTATAATTACTATGCAGAAATTGGTAATTCTATGTAACTTAGCTTGGCTTGGATTTATTTGTGTGGTTCCAATTTATACTCTGCCAAGATTAGTTTCTTTTGTCTTTAGGATTGCAATAGGAGCACAGTGCTATGGTCCTCACATTTTCCCCTTCTAGCCTTTGTTACATCTTAAATCTGCAATGGGATCAATTGTCATGTCCCCACAATTGTAACACATTGAAATGCAAATAAATGAAAAAAATATACATATTAGCGATTTAATGCTACTATATTTTGGTGTTAAAATGTGAAATATTGAAATGCCAATAACTAATAAAATAAATATCAAAAATATAACAATGGCAATCTAAATATTATTATAATTATAATTATCATAGATAATATTATAATTATAATACAATTCCCCTAATAAATAGAACAATTAATATTATTGATTGTGAATATCATAATAATAAAAATGAAAGATAGAAATATAACAATAAAAATGATATTCACAAGAAACCAATATTATTTAAATGTGGTTATGCCTTAGTAGACCTAAAAGCATCGATCCCTAAGGTGACTATGCCTTAGTAAATAAATAAATGAATCAATTAAAAGACAGATTAACTATCTTTAAACTGCAGCGATCACTACAGCATAAGCCACGATTAATATGGACACCAATTACGTTACTCCAAGGGACAGTGATTTAATGTAGAGACACGTCCCAGTCAACAGATACAAGGAAAGACTGTCTTTTCACCAGATCGGTGATATTTAAGAAGATCATTTTCAAAACAGATGGGTATTGATTTGGAATAAAAATAAGGAAAAAGAGTAGATCTTATAGGGAAGAATAAAGGACACATTATTAAAACACAACAGAATTTCTTAAGGAAGATAGCAGCAGATACCTTAATATAATATAGTCAGATCTGGGAGGAAGGTACATATGTGAAGAAGAAGACGGATCAATGAAAGATATATGAAGATAAACAATCAATCAGCAATAAGGGGAGTAAGTTTAATATAATTAAATACAAGTAGATATATAAATATATAAGTGTATAAGTTATATATATGGTCATTGGAAGATTGAAATCAATTAGAAATATATAAATATATAAGTGTATAAGTTATATATATGGTCATTGGAAGATTGAAATCAATTAGAAATATATATCTACTTGTATTTAATTATATTAAACTTACTACCCTTATTGCTGATTGATTGTTTATCTTCATATATCTTTCATTGATCCATCTTCTTCTTCACATATGCACCTTCCTCCCAGATCTGACTGTATTATATTAAGGTATATCATACGATTATGTAATAATGATGCTTGCAGCAATTATTATCCATATTAATCATTATTCAATTGAAACTAATCCGTATATTTCTCTTTAAGCAATATTCTCTAAATATTGAGAACAAATCAATCGATTGGGGAATAAAGGAAGGACAGATCAGCCAGATTGCAAATACGAATTTAATTAATTTATAAGGTACCCAATCATGAGGAAATGGAAGGGGATGAAACGATGAGGGTATTAGAATCCTTATTAAATGGGCCACCCCATATGAATGGCGTGCGCCACATGGGGTCACCTCATATGAATGGCATGCGACACATGAGGTCATGGAGGCTAAGACACCCCTTCAAGCTCCCCCCTCTTCCATGATCCCCCATGATTGAGCATCCTCAAGGTGGAGTAACAATCAAATTAACAAATTTACGTTTGAATTATTAATGTTAAATCATGATATACTATTTGTTAGGTGATTATAGTAATTGATTTCTAACTTGTCTACAGGGATTAAATCAAGCCAAGGTACTCTCAAAATCCACTATTTGCTTGGAAATTGTTAATTTAGATTAAAAATAATATAATCCCAATTAGGGACATTACATCAGTCAGCTCCTGTAAAACAACATCAAATGTCTTCCATCATTTTCCAGAACCTAGCAATGGCAATCTCTGGTTTTGAACCAGACCTCTGAGTAGTTTGGGCTATTATCACTGCCATGATTTCACATTAAAGGCCACCCAGATGTGCAAGTACCCCAAAATGCATGAGTCAACATTTTGAGTCCAATTATAACTAGCGCCCTCAAAATCCTAAATGGCAGAAAAAGCAGCAACCAACTCAGGCCTCCAAGATAAATCTCATCGGTCAAACCTCTTTAATTTGGGAAAAACTGTTAGTTTTTATAGGGCGTTGTTGACTAACTGCCATGGCAATTACATAACCAACGCAGCAATCACAAATCTATTAAGAAAGGTGTTGTACACCTTTTATAATAACATTGAAATGTTGTAAGTTGTGGTTCCCCTGGGGTGTGACACCACACTTAGCGTTTGGATATTTTCTCATGTTGCAATTGTTGTATGTAATATTGGAAATGCAAATAATTTGGGGGTCAAATGTAGACAAGCAAACAAGGCAAGTTCACAAAAGGTGAAAGGTCACCTTGAACACTTGGATTGGTTTTGCTACTCCAACTGTTGTTGGAGTGTTCTATGTCCTTATGTGTTATTGTGCTTTAATATGTTAAAATTGCTTAAAAATTATTGGAAATTTGGAATCTTTGTATTAGTGTAGATGTTAACTTAGTAGTTGTAGCTTTGAATGCAATTACTATGTTTAACCCTTAACACCTGATGTGTCTATAGATGAAGTGAATTGAAGTGCTTTTCCTATCAACTGTAGGTTTTGTATTGTGGGTCACAATGAGCTAGATCAGGTAGCTTTGTATGTCATCCCCCTCTTTTGATTTACCAAGTCTTTGTGTAGGTAAACCTATCCTAGCTTTATGTGTACTTGCACTCCTCAGCCTCTATCTTTAGTTGAACAACATAAGCATGATAGTTGTAGTGTTTATTTTCAGATAAAAAAAGCATAAAAACCTCTCACCTTGAGTAGCAGTGTTGAATCATCTTGTGCCCTAGCCTAAGAACAAAAAATATAAGTTCTATTTAAAGACTTTAAGTGTGTTTGTATTGCTTGCTTAAAAACACATTTTTTGTTTGCTATGAATGAATAAGCCCAAAAATCACACTTGTACAGATTATAGAAAGCAAGTACATATTGTTTAGATTAGGGTTTTATGTTAGTTTGTGTTACAGGTAGCTTCCCCTTCTAATTTGAAGAACGGTTCAAGCATACACACTGTTCCGTTTTGTGCCATATTAAAACACTAACACATTATCTTTTGGAGCACTATTGGAGAGGGGTAGAAGCTACGTAAGATAAACTCAAAATGGCTTGGAGGTGACTTCTTGTGAGTTGGGGGTGCCCTAAACAGTGACAACGATCTATGTGTACATTTGCTCAAATTAGCTGAAAATTTTTGTTTTGACACATTCTCATAAGGAATTGATACTTGGAATGAATAGGGAAGCCAAGATAAAAGTGAGGCTTGTCTTCCTCAAAGCCCAGAAGTCTTAAGATTTCCAACTTTTTTCCTGGGGGTATATTGCAAAAGAATACACTAGATTTTTAATTTTTCCTTATTAATCAGTTGGCCTGAGGCCGTTTACTATTTCTCTAGGATATTTTACTAAGTTACTGGTTCGGGTTTGGGGACGGGTTCGGGTACGAGAACCCGGTACGTGGGTACGGGCAAAATTTTTTTAGGGGTTTGGGTACGTGTGTGTGTATATATATATATATATTAATAGTTTAATATATTATAAATATATATATATATATATGTATTATATATACAAAAAAAAAGAGAAATATAGAGAATTGTAAAACTAAATCATTTCATAGTATGATACTTGATCATTGATCAATGCCAAATGCCAAAGATAAATATTAAATGCCAATTGATAGTTGAAAAATATTCAAATAAAATTACTGAATTACAAAATGTAGTTCATGAAACATTGAAACATGATTCAATGTTCATTGTTCAAGTGCTCATCAATCATCAAAAGGATTGTCAGAATCATCATGACTTGGATTTTGAGCGGTTTCAACTTCAAAATCATCATCATTTGAACCCAAAGCGGATCCAACACCATGTGATATGTCATCAATATCACCCACATCATCCATAGTGGCTCTAGCAAGATCCTGAATGGTTGCATCCAAGTCAGTAGACTCGGGTGCTACATCCCAAAGCCTCGCTGCCCCCTGCCTGTATTGAGGATCCTTACGTGACAGAAGACGCAAATTGGAATGAATATACACTAAGTCTTCAGCTCTTTTTGCAGCCAACCGGTTACGCTTCACTGAGTGGATAAAGGAGTATGTACTCCAATTCCGTTCAGCGGCAGAAGAGCTTGCAACCTGGAGAGAAAACCAACAAAATTAAAAATAAAATAAAAAAATGCAAGATAAATTCAAGAATGTTAAGTGTTAAATTTTACAATACAAGTGGCAAAAAAAAAAAACTTACTTGTGAGAGGATCTTGATTGCAAGAGGTTGGAGGTACATATAATCTTGACCATGGAGGTACCACCATGTAAGAGCATCCATTTTGTATTGGTCTCTAGCAACAGAAGCGGTATGATTTTTTGATTTTCCTGTGACAAACATTCCAAATTCTCTCATGACACTTGCATGCACTTCTGGATCACTGAACATTCTACTAAATGTCGTCTTATACCCATTAGCAACTTCAGAATCTCTATATGGCGGTATTCTCCCTGGGATAGAAAGTACTTCAGTGGTATAGTACCTCGGAGATAGGGCATATGCAAGGAGGTGCAATGGAGTTGTCATCTTGTTCCAACGATGAAGAACAATTGCTTCCACCCTTTTGTACAAGGTGTCTTCAGGATCATTCTCTTTTTTTTGTATTTCTATTTTTATTTTTTCCAACATTGTGTCCATGCTATCATAGACATCCTCCAAGCATGGTTCATCTGTATCAGCAAACCGAAGCATAGACATGATAGGTTCAGTGAATTCCAATACATAATTCACACGATCCCACCAATCGTCATGCAAGATCAATGCCTTGACCTTTTGGGCCCTCTCTGAATTTGATTGCTTCCATATACCCCATTGGTTGCTAATAACCATTTGACTCAATGCATCTTTCACCTTCACAAGTCGTCTCAGAACAATTGTGTGAGATGCAAACCGGGTCTCGGCAACCTAAGAACATGTTAATAGTAAGTTAATAACACATTTAAAATATGTAAATAATGCAAAAAATTATTTTATTCAATTATGTAAAACATGACATAAATGATAAATGAAACTAAATAAATTAAATTTTAAAATTTACCTTCAACAATTCCAATCTTGAAAAAGTTCTAAAAATTGCTTGTGACATATGGTGGTTTGTCACAAACATCTAGATCTCCTCAGACTCCTGGTATATTTCTTTCACCCACTCTATTTGGTTGCCAATTGCTTGCATCACCAAATTGAGGGAGTGTACGATGCACGGTGTCCAAAAGATGTGCTCATATCTAGCCTCTACCAAAGCACCTGCAGCCCTGCAAACTTTTGCATTGTCCATAATTACTTGGACAACATTTTCACTACCCACCATCTCTATGGAGTCAATGAGAATCCTGGAAATGAACACTGCATCTTTCACTTCCCCTTCACAGTCAACCGCCCTCAAAAACATTGCCCCCTTGGGGGACACTACAATAACATTAATCAATGGACGGTTTTTGTAATCTTTCCATCCATTGGAAACAATAGATACACCTGTTTCAACCCAAGAATCTCTAATTGGTTTTAGTTGGGCCTCTACATATTTCTTCTCTTTTTGCAATAAGGCGGTACGCACATTTTCATACCCAGGACTTGTGAAATCAGGAGGTGCACTATTTATTGCTGACACCATGTCCTTCCAATATGGTGATCTCGCCAAGTTGAATGGAAGACCATTGGCATAGAGGCAACATGCAATTTTTTCTTCAGCAATATCTCTTGCCTCCATTTTAAATGCCTTCTCTAATGGACCTCTCTTGCGGGTGGTGGTTTCTAGTTCTTCATCTTCTTCTTCCGTAGAGGGTATAGACAAGAAAGGATGTCTAGAGGGCCTAACTATCTGAGTGGGTAATATTGTTTTTTTCTTTCCGGAACTATAACTAGTTTGTTTTCCTCTTGCAACCGAATTGTCAGCATCTTCTTGTTCTTTTATAAATGCTGCTATTTGTACAGCAGAAAACCCCTTCTTATCTGGGCCCTCACACATATTAATCCCTTTACCACCAGGGCCCATAAAATGAAGTTTCACTCGGTAGTAGGAGCTATTATATTGTGTATTGCAAAAATTACACTTCCAAACAAACCCCCCACCTCCAGGAATTTGTGAAATTCGTGTGGTATGTCTCCATAAAGGAGATCCTTTATCAATTTTAAACTTTTGGCTTCCATCCCCACCCACTGAACTTTGACTACTGGCCATTGTTGCAATCTATAAAAAAAATGAAAAAATATATATATATTTGAAAAACTTCTTCACAAACTTGAAAAAATCCATCAAAAACTAAGAAGCTTAAAAAAATTCATCAAAAGATTAAAGAATAGGGTTTAAATGCATACCTTGAACACTTAAATCTCCTTTGTAGAAGCTATTTGCCACTCCACAATCGATCTCCTTCAAATGCAATCACCTCCCTTCAAAATGCTAAGATGGAAAGAAAATATGGAGAGAGCAAAATGAGAGGTAAAAATGAAATGTTTTAGTGTTGAAAGGCCTCATATTGGGTCGTTTTAGGGTTAAGAGGCAAAATAGAAATTAAAAAATTGTTTTTTTTTTACTTTTGGGCCCACTTTTTAAGTGCTGGGCCGTGGGTTCTCAGTGGTTCGCCCGGGTACGCAGCTAGTACCCCCGGGTCCGCGTACCTTTGGCAAACAGGGTGCTGTGGGTTCGCCAGGGTGTGCGCACACCCAAACCCACAGGGTTGGGCATGCACCCTGTGCGTACCCACAGGCGAACCCGTACCGGGTTCGCACCCGAACCGGGTTCGAGGCCTGTGGGTATGAATCCGGTAACATAGATATTTTATAGATATTTTACTTCTGTGGTGAGGAAAATAGAGCAAAGAACAGTATCATCAACAAAACCAAAGCCATCATATTTTGTCCTCCATCAGCTGCAGGCAGTCCATGCAATTGTTCTTGGCTTTTAGCACGTTGAATAAACCTCAAATGAGTTTCCCTCATAATGATGAAGAGATGGAGAGTGAGAGAATACTTTGTCTGAACCCACAGGAGGAACGAAACTAGGAGTCTATGCAGGCTTGCAGCCATTCATAATTTGAAAAAAGAGCAACAATGCAGTTTTATATCCACCCAAAAACTGTCATTGAATTCAAAAATCTGTCAAGGTGTTGAGAATTAAAGGCCAAATACATCTATCAAATGCTTTTGACATATATCATTTGATGACAACACCCATCCATTTTTGGTATACAATGGAGTGTACTTCTTAACATGTAGTCTATGATTAACTAATAAAATATCTAGAAAAGTATGATCACATATGCAAACAACTTAAACTTGGGGAGCATCAGGCAGTGACAGAGTTACAGTACCCAGGGTGTGATTTTAGCTGTTGATTCAGGAAAAATTCAATCTCTATAGATCATTCTTAAAAAGTTGTAAAGTCAATGACATAAAAAGCCAACATTGGTCTTTCACATGCTGTCATGGGGTATAGTTCCCATGTCAAAGACAAAGATATATGTCATGAACTTTCTATATTAAAAATCAAATACCAATATTTTCAGTCAAAAAGCGTGGCATAGACCACAGATCTCATTTCCATGTTGCATCTGCAAACAAACGGAATTAATAAAATAACTTCTCACAGAAAACTCTATCATGGAATCCGTAGAAGAACAAAACAGTGTAGAACATGCACTGACCTGACATTCGGGATCCCCAAATCTAACATTGTACTCTAGCAGCTTTGGCAACCCGGATTTGGAGTCAATAATAAGTCCAGCATAGAGTACTCCAATAAACTTACAACCTTCTGCATCCATTCCCTTAACAGTGGGAAGAATAATAGATTTCATAACCACTGACTCAAGTTCCTTTGTCAAAATAGGAGCAGGTGAATATGCCCCCATTCCTCCTGTATTTGGACCTGTATCTCCATCACCAACACGTTTATGGTCCTGGGCAGATGCTAGAGGAAGAGCATGTTTACCATCAACAAGAGCGAAAAATGAAACTTCCTCTCCTTCAAGAAACTCCTCGACAATAATTTGGCGACCTGCTGACCCAAAATGCTTTTTTACAAGCATGGTATCAACTGCATCATATGCTTCTTCCAGAGTCTCAGCAACAACCACCCCTTTCCCAGCAGCCAAACCATCAACTTTAACAACAATTGGGGCCCCTTCTTGCTGTATATATCTTTTTGCTTCTGAAGAATCTGTAAAAGTTTTGTACTGCAAATAAATGCTGCATTAGTAATAAATTTCAGATATGCAAGACTTAAAATATGTTTTGTGCTTGAAAATTATTACAGAGGCTCACCAAGGAAGAGTTGCGTGATTGAAACTACATAAAAAGGCAATGTTGAATTTCACGGCATTCAAAGTTCAGTTTAAACTAGCATATCAAAACCTGTTTTAGGGATGGCTATAGATTACTGTCCATAATACGTTTAAGGTGAAAGTCAGATTTGGTTACAACTTACAAATGTTATTAATGAATTTCCATTGAAGCTTTGTTAAAGTTGCAAGAATGAAAATGCATAGCAAATTGATTTACTTTATTTTACCCAAAACGGAAGACCTAGTACTCATGGAAATGTGTTTGCAAGCCCTCAAGGGATGATTGTGGTGTGAAATTACCACAAAAAAACTGCAATTGTGACCTGTAATTCTTAAGTAAACAGCACAAGAGGAAAAATTCAAGATCATAGATGGATTTAGCAAATAGGCCTAAAGAAGAAGCATCAACTCTGGAGAATACAGAAATGAATAAGGTCCAAAGAATTGTCCCATGACCAAAAGTATTACACCTGCATCTCATCTCATATCAAATTGAGAGAAAAAGTTTGAAAGGCCTGATTGTCTAGAAGCTCATATGTTTCTGATATTATAAGCAATGGAAAGAATTTTAAATGATTAAAATGAGCCTACTTTCAAAAGAAAAAAGAAAAACTTTTTAAAATTATTGACTGCTCTAAATATGACATTCAGCATTCAAAGCATTATTAAGCCTAACAGAAGACAAATATTTTTTAGAACCTAAATGACAGCCCAAATGATGAATGGGCTACTTGAAATTCCGCAACGCATAAGCCAAGTCCATTGACACACCCCAATGTACAAAATTCATTTATGCTTAGAGGTATGCCTATAGAATTAGATGGTTCTTAATCAATTATCCTAATGAGTAAGAAGGCTTATTCAATATCATAATAACCCCTGGAAGTGAAAATGCACAGGCTTTCAATAAAAATCGTCATACTGGAAGAGTTTAATGAAGCTTGGATAGAAATTTAGAGGCAATTAAAAAGCATGGACAGAGAATAATGTAAACAATAATACAGTATACCCTTTCCAAATGCCTAAGAACAACAAAAATAAAGAAAGAAAGTGTATTAATGTAAAAAAATGAAGAAACACATCAACTACATTAGAGAAGGTTATAAAAAGAAACCCACCCAAGGTTATAAAAAGTAAATAAAACTATGTTACTATTTCACTTGAAAAGAAACCCCAGCTCCAAGTACAGTTCATTCCCAATCTGGATTCGTGGTCTGGTCTGTGTGGGTGCAGACAGGGGCCGGTTTCATTTGATTTTTCTTGTTCTTTTTTTTTTTCCTTTCTTTCTTTCTCTTTTTCTTCACACTTTAATTTTTTATATTATCATCACATTTCACAGAAAAAATGAAAAATGCTCCAGCATCGTAGAGTTACAGTTAAGAAGCTGATGAGTTTGTGCATATAAATGATGGTGTTTTGGTGGTGGTGTTATTATTGTAAGTGCTGCTGCTGTTTTAAGTTCATATGCTGCTCTTTCACCATACAGCTCTTGGAAGATTTTATGGCTTGTCATTTTACAGCAAGTCTTGGAGTATATTACCTGCTGCATTTCTCTCTAAAAAGCAATGATTGCTGGCTTCACATTATTAAAAACAACACATGTTTTTCTTCAGTTCCTTTAAGTGTACACAAAAAGGGTTTACAGCTTTCAACATTGAGGTCCATACAATCTTATAAAAAAAAATTATGGTTGTTTTGTTTATTACATGAATGTTATGTGATTATGTTAACTTAATCTCTATTTTTAGCCTAAAAATATGTATTACTATTTATTTATTATTTTTGTAAGTTTTTTGTACAAATATACCTAACCCCCATCAAACTTTTGCTGTACCGGCATGCCAAAACCTGAACTGGTATAGTAGAAACAAACACTAGGCACTAAAGAATACAAACATAGCAAGAAACAACTAAAGTGGTTAAAACCTGAACCATAAGAACTAAGTACAAGTATAGATAAACCTATGAGTGATACAAGCCTCAAAGGATCATGAAAGTGACAAAGAACAAGCATGAGATCACATCTTACAAAAATATCAAAACAAGGCTCTAAAACACACATAGCAAAATAACTCTTAATTAAGAAGATTAGTCCTTGTAGATCCATCTTGAGTCCATTTGCAACTTTTAGTTTGCAATGGGGTAGTGGGGTAGTGTAGAATTTAAGAAGCTTGCAATGACCATGAAAATATTTCTTTGAGGAACCCAAATTATGAGAAAGTTGATCTTGTAAATAGATTTATTATGGTCAAGCTGAATGATAAAGAAGCAACAAGAATGTGTTGAAAACTATGTTCCATGGAAGGGAATTTCCACTTGTTCTTGCACCGGCAACATTTTTGGGACATGTTGTGACCTATTTCACACATCGCCCCATTGCAAATGGGGACCCCCAGTGGTTTGCTTTTTAGGGTTTTGTATTAGCATTACAATT
This sequence comes from Sequoia sempervirens, assembly GCA_007258455.2. Lineage (NCBI taxonomy): Eukaryota > Viridiplantae > Streptophyta > Pinopsida > Cupressales > Cupressaceae > Sequoia > Sequoia sempervirens. The sequence goes on along the minus strand of VDFB02058242.1, from coordinate 574,517,063 downwards.
TCTTAAGTCCATTTCTTTGGGAGTTTGGAGTTAGGGTTTTAAAAAATCATCCGAGCCAAATAGGGAATTCAGGCTCAGAACAGTGTCTGGACATCATCAAAGTGCTCAGAAGGCCCGGAGGATGAAAAACATCATTGCTTGGGGTCAATTCTAACACCTCCTATTTTTGTGGGATTCTGCTTTTTGCTTTTTTCTTTTTTGATTTTTGGCACTTTGGGACCAATCCAGGAAGCAACTTTTTTGGCCCGCTTTTTGCTTTTTGCTTTTTTCAGATTTTTTGAAAGTTGACCTAGGATTGGGTCCCTCAAGTCATGGCAACAACGTTTCTATCTTCAGAGTCAAGAATTTGTGTCTCCAAGTATAAAAATCAAAGAAAAATCTCCAGGCAAGGTTTTGTTCGAAATGTTCCAGATGAACGTAGGCAAGAAATTCATCTAAGTATCAAGCATGGCAAGCAAAGCTTAAGGTCCGCCCAAGCTAGCAATGTCCAAGCAAGCTTCAAGTTTGCCCAAGGTAGGAGATGGCAAGGTTTTGGTGAAGTCCACCATGCTATGTCTAGCCAACCTCAAAGTCCGCCTTGCAATGGCACAAGCATCTTCAAAGTCCGCCCTAGCCCAAAGGATGAGGATGGCAAGCCAAAGCCAAAGTCTGCCCAACACATGGAAATGGCAAAAGAAAGACAAAGTCCACCATCCACATGTTCAAGTCCGCCCAAGAGGAGATGGCAGAGATTAAGCCAAGTCCGACCTAGCTCAAAGGATGGATGGCAAGTCAATAGAAAAGTCCGCCTAGCTCAAGAAGGCACAATGTCCAAGAAAGGGTGAAGTCCGCCCAAGGTTGAAGTGTCCAAGCATTGGCAAAGTCCGCCCAAGCTTGGCATGAAAAGACCAAGGTCCGCCCTAGCTCCAAGATGAGATATTCAAGAGAAGGTAAGGTCCACCCAACTGAGGAGAGAGAGAAAATGACATGAGTAATAAGTTTGCCATGGATAAAATAAAATTTCGCCATAATTAAAAGATGAAAAGGTTGGAAAAAAAAAAAAAATTAACACTTAGAATATTTTTCCAACACTTAGAAGAAATTTTTGAAATATTCAACACTTAGAAAAAATTTCGAACTCAAGGAAAAATCTAGAAGATTTCATGCCAACTCAAGGATATTTTGGCTAAGGATGGCGCCATGGTGAAAACTGGAAACTTTCTCTTGAAAATCTTCAATGAAGATTAAGTTGCCATTATTGGAGGAAATAAAACAGTCTAGGTTCAACGAATCTAAAAGAAAAACATGAAGTTGCTAAAATCAATCAAACTCTTCAACTTTATAAGAAGTCTAACTTGTCACTTTCAATTCATTCTCTCCAAAGTTCAATTATGAAAAGGTTTTGACTCTGTCAAGGTTGCAAAAGATAAATTTTTGAAGATAAAGTAAATTTTCGAAGTGGAGAGCAAAGAATGAAGTAAAATTTATGAGTTGAAGGACATAATTTCTAGAAAATAAAGTGCTTTTTTCTGATTTAAAGACAGAATTTTCAGAATTAAAGGAAGATTTACAGTCAAAAATATAGTTTCAAAGGTTTAAAATTTGAGTTTGATTGATTTCTTTCATCCTTCTTTTGTCTTATTCACTTATTCTTGCGAAATTTTGCTAAGTGCTTAGCCAATTCCAGTCTGATTTTTCACAGAATTTAGCTTTTTAACAGACTGAAAGTGAAAATTTTGAGCAAAAGGTCCAAGAAAATCAGAATTAAGATCTTAAAATTAATATTTTCTTCATGTTTGTTGCAAGTTGATGACCACCAAAAGAGAACCTTCAAGAACAGCTCAAATGAAGTTTGCCAGTAAAGGATTGCAGCCGGAGTCAAAGATCAATTCCAAGTGGAAAAATGTCACAGACACCAACCTCAGGTACGTGGATTTCAAAGATTTCAAAAGGAGAATCTATGGGCAAGATGGATTCCTGCCAACACCTATTGCTTGCCGGATGATGAGAAATGGCATTGTCCAAGCGGCTGGATTTCCACCAGCTATGGAGTGTGCTGAGTTGATGGTCAAGTGTGCCATACATTACAATGCACAAGAAAGACAAACTATTGCGCCAAATGGGAGAGTGTTGGCTCACCTTGGAGAGTTAGCCATTCAAAAAGCATTTGGGATACCAAATTACAACCGGACTTCCTATAAAACCAAAAAAGACGCCAAAAAACTTTATGAGGACCAGCTTGAGCTCTGTGCAACAAATGTTAATAAGTTGTGGTTAGAAAAGCCAAGGTCTTCCCTCAAGAAAGTGCCAAAGAAATTGCTTCGTTCTGACTTCAAAGAGGAATATAGTGATATCATTTGTTGTTAAACAAAGTAATGGGCAGCCCTTAGGGTGTGCCATTTGAAACCTGGATGTACTATTTTATTGACGAGATCATCTTAGGTGTTAAAATGTTCAATTGGTCTCGAATAATCAGCAACAATCTTGATGAACAGCTAAAAAATTTGGAAAGGACGAAGTCCTTTTACATGAGCTCCTACATTGTCTACTTGTTAGCCAGAAATTATAGATATACAGGATTGATTTGCAGAGGTGTGGTAGGTAATGGTGAAAATGAGTTTAAGTCCTATGACTGTTATCCACAGCTGCAGCTTAGCGAGAAGACCCACTTTAGAAGGGCAAATGATGCCTTCTTGATGTACATCACCATAATATTGCAAGAAGGAACTCATCAGAGGCTCCTTCAAGAGGTCAAGAGCTTGATAAGCAAGTATGGATCCTGGTTTATCCAGTTTCCAAGATTCACGTATATAAGAGTTCAAGGATTTACTAGATGTCCTTACCGACTTCCAATTTACCCTACCAACAAAATGGTCTTGCTCGAAGTCCTTAGACAATTGGAGAAATATCAAGGCTTCCAGAGAACAAAGCAGAAAGCGGTCTTTTCCTTTCCATTTTTCATTGGAAATATGCTAGAGTCTTGCCCAACAGCACAGGCAGACAAGAGTGCCAGGTTGGAAATGCAGTGGTATCCATTCACATCTTACCAATCCCGGACTGATTTCGATCCTCACAACCAAATTGGGACAGTGAATGGAAAGAAGTACAAACACAAGGTAGACTTGGAGGATTTTTGGGCAAATGTTGCGGATGAGTTTGATGTCAAGAAAAGACTATGGTCTAGATTGCTAGTAAGCTTGATCAGAACAACCGAGCTTTTCCGTGTGCCTAACCAGTTAGAGGATGATGGAGAATACGTTCAGCCGCACTACGATGAGAATTGGCCTCTTCCTCCTGTGAGATGGTTAGAACCAAAGCTCACAGATCTAGCCACCTTGATGAGGCCAGTTGTTAAGTATTCACAATGGTGGGTTGACCAGCAAGTCTAGGGGTTAAGGCGAAGAAATTTGACCCTCACTTATGACTTGATGGGTAAAATGGAATCATATTTTTTGAATGCAGGAGCGTCCCAGAGTGTCGAACTAATTGAAAGCACTAATTCCAGGAAAAGGAAGGAAGCAATTGATGACTCCGCAAGGTCGAAGGGGAAGAAAATCGTAAACGAAGAACCTGTTCAAAAGAAGCAGAGATCAAAGCCATCCCATTCTGCCACATCCAAGAATGTGAAGGAGGTATTAACTATTGAAGATGAGTCATCAGCTAAAATAAAGATTCCTTCTCCAATCCATGAGGAGAATAGTGAATCAATCCAGCTAGACAATGATGACCCCCTATCTCCTACAGGCACAAAAATACTTGAATCAGAAAATGAGATGGATATTTTGGATGAGGAATTTCAAGAGGGAATGATTTCCGCTCTTAGTGGAGTTCAGGATATTCCATGTGAAGAAAGTAATTAGGAAGAGAAAGGCATCGAGCAACCTACGATTCCTGATTGGTTAAAAGAAAGGTTGAAAATGAAAGCACGAATGGAAGTTCAAGAAGAAGATGATATGGCCGATTTCTTGGCCAGATTAGAGAAGGTTACTGTAAAGAAGCCAGCCAAGAAGTTTTCCACAATCCAGCGAGATGAAGTCAGTTGTCGTTCAATGCAAATTGTTGTACCAATAGTAGACAAGGCAAAGGAATATATTACTCCTCAAGAGTATGCAATCACTACTATCGACTTGGGACCAACTACAAAGGGTCAAGAGGTCGAGGACTTAGACAATTCAATCGCTTCCATAAAGGCAAGATTGGAAAAGGAGGTAGGAAAGAAAAGAGAATACAAAAAGGAAATTGAGCGCTTGAAGGAATATATTCAGCACTTGACCAAATCTCTTAACCAAGGTGATCCAGTGGCTTCTCCACTTTTGAATTCTTCGCAGGAAGCAGTCAAAGATTTTGAAGAAATGGTAATAGCTAGTGAAACCAAGGAGTGGATGGCAAGCAAAAGTGAAGAAGCAGCCACATTTGTGGAAAGATTAACATTGGCCTATGGACAGACTTCTTCTTTGCTTTCCAGAATTGTAGTCATGGCGGAAGCATGGGATAACCTTCAAGATGTTCAGGACAAAATTATCCCACGCCTTAAAGTATTGAAAGGAGTTCCAAAGTAGGAACTAATTGATGGAAAAATAATCGAAGCAGGGGCTACATATGATTTTAACACCTGGTATTGGGCACTGGTTGCATGAAGTGAAGTCTTGGAAAAAGTGAAGGTTGATGGTATCAAAGCTGAGCAACAAATAAGAGAGATTCAGAATAAAACTTTCCTTGTAGCTGCGGATGTACTTGAGAAGGATGCCATCCGAGAAAATGATATGCAGTTGGAAAGTCTAAAGCTCAAAACTTTAGAGATTTTCTCCGCCTTCACTATACCAGTCCTAAAGCAGAATTTGACTAAGGCATCGAATTTCTTGTCCATTCAAGATGCCTTCCAAAGGCGGGAATTGGAATGGGAAACTACTTTTGCAGTGTGTGCAGATGACTTGGACGGATTGGAATTCAAGGTGAATATGCTGCCACATGTCACAATGGAGGAGGTCAGCCCGATGGTGTCTAGATTCATTGAATATACTACCACTCAAGAGGATAGGGACACGCCTCCTAGAAGATAGCTCCTCGTGCCACTTGTCCTCCATGCACTCATTATTGATGTTATTTTGGGAAACCCTAATTAGGGTTGTTATGTCTTAATCTCTGTCGTTGATCTTAGATTGATCTCAGCCTTTCATTTGTTTCTCGAAACTCTATATAAACTTCTATTCTCTCATTTCATACTATGAAGAGGCTTTTATGAAATTGTTGCTTAGAGCTACTTGGATAATAAAAGTTCATATTGCAAGATTGCTTTGAATCCTTCTTGTTATAAAGTGGTTGCATGGTTGCATATCTCCTTCAACATAGAATAGACTTCGAATAGAATTTGAATTGCACGCTTGTTAGATGAATGAAAGATTTGATAGTATAGATTGGTGTGTTGATGTTTATTGAGCAGCGTCAGTAGTATTCTTCCAGCAATCTTCTTTACATGAGATAAATTAAATTATAGCCCCAGGCTATTTAATTTATAGAGATTCCGATTTGATGAAAAGGCACAATTTATGATAACTATATTTAGTTATTAAGAGGCACGAATTAATGAAGAAATGTAATTTTGAATGAGGCCAACCTCATGCTCCTTGGACACGATTTTCTATAAGGCCGCAATTCTTAGAAGAGACGTGTTCCTCTCTTGTGGCAAACTTGCTTTTTGAAGGGTCACGTCCCTCACTCCATCTTGTATATATATTCATTGGTGTTTCATTGTTTATCATTCATTTATTCATATATTCATCATAAGTCGTCATACATAGTGAAAATTTTGTAGAAGAGCAGATTGAGGTTTTGTAGAAGGCTGAGTCTCATTATCAGCGAATTACATCATTATGTTACTGTGTTTGCATCAGTTTGTGGTGCCCCTTATTGGCCTTCATATCGGCCTTTGTAAAGGAAACAATTGTGTTGACATTTCAATATATAAGTGATATATTGTTGTTGGGTTTTTCTCCCTCAAGTGGAGGGTTTTCCCAGGGTATCTATTGTGTTCTTGTGTCTGATTTTGAATTAATTTTCGTGCATTAAATCTGATCATAAAACTAACATGGTATCAAAGCGGGTTTGAAGAAGATCGTGATCAGATTTGTTATTGCAAAGATACTCTCTATTCTCTTTTTCATATCTTTGTCTATCTCTATTTTAGTCAAGATGGTGAACGGTCTTAAAATTGAGGATAGACTCGAGGGAGCATCCAACTACACATCATGGAGGTTCAGAATCATACTCACCTTGGAAGAGGATGACTTGGCTGAGTTTGTGGAGACCAAAGTTCCCGAACCAGAGGAGGAAGAAGAGAAGTTGCAGTGGAGGAAGAAAGATATCAAGGCAAAGAAGATGCTGGTTCATTCCGTTAAAGATAATATTGTTCCGATTGTCTCCAAGTTGAAGACAGCAAGGGACATGTTCAAAACTTTGGAGGAGATGTACGAAATCAACAACACCAACTGGGCACTTGCACTGAAGCAACAACTACACCATGTGAAGATGGCGAAAGGAGAAATAGTGATTGCCTATTTCATGAGGATTTCGGAATTAAGAGATCAGCTCTCTACAATTGATCATGTGGTTGATGATAAGGACTTGACCATGCTTGCTCTCAATGGTCTTCCTTTATCATGGGAGTCCTACATTCAAGGAATCAGTGCAAGATCCAAACTTCCTAAGTTTGATCGTTTGAGGGCCAACTGCATTCAAGAGGAGTCAAGGTTGGTGGCTAGAGGCGTTGGTTAAAGTTCAACTAATGAAGATATCCATGTTCTCGCCTCTCACTCTTTGAAGAAGAAAGGAAAAGATGTGAAGAAAGGATTCTTCAAGAGGAATCGAGATAAAGAAAATGATAGTGCTCCCGCATTCAAGAAGAAGAGAGACTTATCCAAAGTCCAATGCTTTAGATGCGACAAGTATGGTCACTTTGCTAAGCATTGTCCATCCAAGCCTAAGCAACAGGCCACCATTGCAGATGTTGATGATGCCTCTCCTCAGAAGGACTCTTGTGAATACTTGTTCTATTCGGCATTGTCAAGCAATGTACCTACAGACACCAACACTTGGTTGATCGACAGTGGTGCTTCTTGACACATCACTGGTTTTAAGGAGCATTTATCAAGCTTGGTGGAGAGAGATTCTATTGAACAAGTCATTATTGGAGATGATGCTAGCTACTCGGTGAAAGGGATTGGGACCTCTACTCTCTATTTGGATTCCAGCATTACACTACAATTATGTGATGTCCTTTATGTTCCAGGAATCAAGTGTAATCTTATCTCCATTTCAGCTTTAGAAGATAAAGGATATCAAGTTGCCTTCTCCAAAGGCAAAGTACTTGTGTGGACGAAGAATTCCAACTTCAAGACTGCTCAAGTAATTAGTGTTAGACATGAGAGCCTCTATAGGCTGTGTACTCGTCCACTTCAGGCATTAGTTCATGATACTTCAAGCTTGTGTGATCTTTGGCATCGAAGATTGGCTCATCTTCACTTTCGGGCTCTACCTATCATGGAGAAGATGGTCTCGGGTCTTCTGAAGTTCAACCAAGAACATGAAGGTACTTGCAAAGGCTGTGCAATGGGTAAGAATACAAAAGCTCCATTTCATAGTAGAGGAAGTAGATCTAAATGTATTCTAGATCTCATTCATTCAGATTTATGTGGTCCAATGTCTGTTCCTTCTTCGAGTGGTTTCTTGTATTACATTCTTTTTATTGATGACTACATTAGAAAGTCTTGGATTTATTTTTTGAAAACTAAAGAGTTTGAGGAAGTGTTAGAAAGGTTCAAGGAGTTCAAAGCTCAAGTAGAGAACCTTTCTGAGAAAAGAATCAAAATCCTAAGATCTGATAATGGAGGAGAATACACTTCTGGCAGCTTTCGGAATTTGTGTTGAAGCTAGGATTAAGAGGGAGTTCTATTTCCCTATAATCCTCAACAGAACGGTGTTGCAGAGAGAAAGAACAAATCGATCGTGGGAGCAGCAAAGGCCATGATCCATGACCAGGATCTGCAAACCTTCCTATGGGCAGAAGCTTCTAGGATTGCAGTCTATGTTCAGAATAGAAGTCCTCACAAAATCTTGGAAAGCATGACTCCTGAAGAAGCCTTTACTAGAAAGAAGCTAGAGGTGAGTCATTTGAGGATCTTTGGATGTCCAATTTATGTTCATATTCCAAAGGAAAAGAGAACAAAGTTGGAGCCTTCTGGCAAGAAGGGAATATTTGTGGGCTACAGTGAGACATCAAAAGCCTACAGGATATACATTCCCAGTTAGAAATTGATCAAGATCAGTAGGGATGTCACATTTGAAGAAGATGTTGCTTTCAGGAGATCCAGGGGTACTCATATGGAGATTGATAATGAAGAGTCTCCTCAGGATATGGAAGTTGGCCATGCTCCTGAGATTCAGAGGGAGACTTCAGAACCAAAAGAAGATGTTGATCCAGTTGAGCCCTTGGAACCTACTGATGGGCCTACCAATATTGTGATTAGGAGAAAAAGACCTCTTTGGGCTAGGCAAACAATGCAGGAGGCAAAAAGGTTTGCAGCTCCAAGAGGAACCTTCAGAGAAAGCAAGAGACCTCACAAGTTCTCTAGTTATGTTGCTTTGATGAGTCAGATTATTGAGTCCGAGCCTTCCAGTGTTGAGGAAGCTTCTAGTCAACAAGTTTGGAAAGATGCTATGACAGAGGAGTATTAGTCAATTCTCAAGAATGATGTTTGGGACATCGTTCCTAGACCCGAAGGCAAATCTGTGGTATCTTCAAAATGGCTCTTCAAGATCAAGCATGTGGCTGATGGGAGCATTGAGAAGTACAAGGCAAGATTCGTGGCTAGAGGGTTCTCACAAAAGGAGGGAGTTGACTATGAAGAAACATTTGCTCCAGTTGCTCGCTATACTTCTGTCAGAACCATTATTGCCATTGCTACATCTAGAGGATGGAAGATTCATCAGATGGATGTGAAGACAGCTTCTGAATGGTGTGATTGAGGAAGAAGTCTATATCAAGCAACCTGATGGATTCGAGGTACATGGGAAGGAGTCTCATGTTTGCAGGCTCAAGAAGGCCTTGTATGGTCTTAAGCAAGCTCCTCGTGCATGGTACGAAAGGATTGATCATTACTTGTCAAGTTTGGGCTTCTCTAAAAATGATGCAGACTCAAATCTGTACTTCAAGGTAATTGATGGTGAAGCATTGATTTTGGTTTTGTATGTTGATGATTTGATTCTTACTGGAGAAGATCACCTTATTCTCAAATGTAAGGAGTTGGCTTCTGAGTTTGAGATGGACCTTAGGCTCGTGCATTACTTCCTTGGCTTAGAAGTTTGGAAAAATCCAGATGAGATGATTCTAAGTCAAGGGAAGTACACCATTGACATACTTAACAGGTTTGGGATGATAGATTGCAAATCCATGTCTACACCTATGGAGACCAACCTACATAAGTTGGAGGAGGTTGCAGCTAGTTCAGACTTGGTGGATCCTACGATGTACAAGCAGTTGATTAGGTCCTTGATGTATCTAGTTAACACTAGACCAGATATATGTTATGCTACGAGTGCACTTAGTCAGTTCATGTGTGAACCGAGACAGATACATCTTGTTGCAGCTAAACATATCCTAAGATACTTGCATGGCACAGTTGGATATGGGTTCAGATATTCTTCAAATGTGGACTTGGAGCTGCATGGTTTTACTAATTCTGATTGAGCAAGGAGTGTTAGTGATCGGAAGAGCACCTCTAGATATTGCTTCAGTTTGGGATCTGCTATGATTTCCTGGTGCAGCAGGAAGCAGTCATCTGTAGCATTGAGTATAGCAGAGGCAGAGTATATTGCAGCTTGCGTGGCAGCTCGGGAAGCAGTGTGGCTTCGTAAGCTCCTTGCAGGATTGTTTGGAGTCTGGACAATCAATGGAGCCTACTATCATTCATTGCGATAACCAAAGTTGTGTGAAGCTTTCTATCAATCCTTTGTTTCATGACAGAACCAAGCATGTTGCGATTAAATACCATTATACAAAGATATGGTATTGAGGAAAGCTATACAATTGAGGTATATCAGCACTAATGAGCAAATGATAGACATTCTCACCAAGCCTCTCTCCAGGATAAAGTTTGTGTACTTTCGAGATAAGCTTGGTATGGTGGAGAATACAACCTTAACTGAGAAGGAGTCTCAGTATCAGTGATCCTCTTTAATGAGTTCTTCTCTGTGAGAGAAGTTTGAGGTGAAATCCCTTGTTAATGAGTTCTTCTCTGTAAGTGAAGTTCGAGGTGAAATCCCTTGATTCCACCCTCTAGGAGAGCTATGGTGGATGTCATGTGTGTGACTCCATGACAGCATCACGTGAGAGAGTCTGTGATGATTATCTTGTACTTGTGTTTCACCCTCTTGGAGAGCCATGGTGAAAGTCATGTTGAGGTGACAACATCACGCAAGTGATGAACACTTGTACATACCATACATGGTTGTAGCCATTATGGTTGACATCATGTTGAGGTGATATATGATATCACGATGAGGTGATATTCTTCTTTTCCACTTATGGTTGTAGCCATAGTGGTAGACATCACGATGAGGTGATACGTCTTGTGCAGCTGGAAGTATACTCCCTAGCTGAGGAGTGTTGATGTTTATTGAGCAACGTCAGTAGTATTCTTCTAGCAATCTTCTTTACATGAGATAAATTAAATTATAGCCCCAGGCTATTTAATTTATATAGATTTCGATTTGATGAAAAGGCATGATTTATGATAACTATATTTAGTTATTAAGAGGCACAAATTAATGAAGAAATGTAATTTTGAATGAGGCCAACCTCGTGCTCCTTGGACGCGATTTTCTAGAAGGTCGTGATTCTTAGAAGCATAGTTGCAAGACTCGCCAAAAACTCAGCGAGTTTACAAAAAACTCGCAAGTATTTTTGGCTGGTGAGTTTTCCAGGCAATTGTACGCCGAAAAAACTCGCCGTACTTTCTGGAAAAACTCGTCGTACTTTTGGCGAGTTTTTCTAGAAAGTACGGAGACTCGCGCGATCTGGAAAATGCCCAGGTAGCCAGCTAAAAAGGCATTTTGAGTTATTTTTTTCATTCATTTGCGTGCTTTGCTTCAAAAAAACACTAAAATGATGTGTTCCATGAAGGTTTGTGTGGCTTTAATGGTCTTAATTTGTGTTTTATTGTTAATGCAAAATGATGTACACCATGAAGGTTTGTGTGGTTTTGGAGGTCTTAATTTGGGCTTGGCGGCGGGGGCTCCGCCCCTCGACCCTACCCTGTATCGCGACAGGGAGCACACCCAGGGCGCTGCCCTAGGACCCCGCAAGGGGCGCTGCCCCTCAACCCCGCTGGGGGCGTTGCCCCCAGACCCCCGCAAGGGGCGTTGCCCCTTGACCCCACTGGGGGCGCTGCCCCTTGACCCCACTGGGGGCGTTGCCCCTAGACCCCCACAAGGGGCACTTCCCCTTGACCCTGCTGGGGGCGCTGCCCCCAAACCCCTGCCAGGGGCACTGCCCCTCGACCCCACTAAGGGCGCTGTCCCTCAAACCCATTGGGGGCATTGCCCACAAACTCCCATTGAATTCATTTGATTTTCTAGGTACTCTCCACTAGTTACCTTCAATTTTACAAAAACAATTTGCTATTTTCATTTTGTTTCAGACTATCAGTATCAGTGTATTGAGCATTCCCAAACCCATTAGGGGCATTGCCCACAAACTCCCATTGAATTCATTTGATTTTCTATGTACTCTCCACTAGTTACCATCAATTTTACAAAAACAATTTGCTATTTTCATTTTGTTTCAGACTATCAGTATCAGTGTATTGAGCATTCCACATGAGGATGCGATTTTGTATCTAATTTTCTTTCAAATCAATCAAATATAACTAGACTCAGCTTGTTTCTTCTATGTACTCATTTTATTGACTCATTGGATGCATCTTATCATTGAATTTTGCAAAAAAAATGCGTTTATAATGAAGTTTAAGCAATTTTTTAAGTTGCCGAGCTTTTTGCCGAGTTTTTGCCAAGTTTTTTCCGTAACGTAATTTCTGGGCTTGGCGAGTTTTTCAACTATGCTTAGAAGAGACGTGTTCCTCTCTTGTGGCTGACTTGCTTTTTGAAGGGTCACGTCCCTCACTCCATCTTGTATATATATTCATTGGTGTTTCATTGTTTATCATTCATTCATTCATATATTCATCATAAGCCGTCATACATAGTGCAAATTTTGTAGAAGAGCAGATTGAGGTTTTGTAGAAGGATGAGTCTCATCATCAGTGAATTACATTATCGTGTTTCTGTGTTTGCATCAGTTTGTGGTGCCTCTTATTGGCCTTCATATCGGCCTTTGTAAAGGAGACAATTGTGTTGACATTTCAATATATAAGTGATATATTGTTGCTGGGTTTTTCTCCCTCAAGTGGAGGGTTTTCCCAAGGTATCTGCTGTGTTCTTGTGTCTGATTTTGAATTAATTTCTGTGCATTAAATCTGATCATAAAACTAACATGGTGAAACTCTTGCTCATACTTTCTTTGAATGAATGATTTTTGTTCAATGTGTAAAGTTAGCCTAAGCCTATATTGTGGATGCTTTAACTTCTACTTTGAATAAAATATTGTTCCATTGATGGTATTATTCATTGTATGCAAATCTTGAGCACAACCCTAGAAGATTGCACTCACTTTATCTAGTTGTCATTCGTGTGGCGAAGCAAAGTATTGTTATTGGTTTCACCTAGTCTTTACTGTCCCTTGAATTCTTAGGAGTAGCATAAAATTTCTAAACCCTTATCTTTTTGTATTTGTTTTTAAATTCTAAAATTCAAAATTCAAAAAAAAGAGAAAGGAACATTTACTGTCAAATTAGTCTAAGTCCTAGCTTGTGAATGATTTGTTAACATAAGTCCCCCTTGTATTTCAGCATACATAACCAAGGCAGCTATCCAACATAAAGTCGCCCGTTCACACATAAAACTTGGAGTCACCATGTGGTCTTCTTTGCAATCTTGGCATACATAGTGATGTTGTTCAAGAGAGGATAGAGTGTCCTTGACATTTTATTCTAAAATGTTTGGTGAATGATAAAACGTGATCCAACATTAAAATTGGCGCTCGAAGGAGGGTTAGAAACAACAACGAATTACTTACAAGTTGAGGTAGTAGGCATGATGCAGTATGGTGTTACCCCACGAGTTTCCTTTTGACCTACCTTTTGAACAACTAGAGCAAGGACAGACGAACATTACTAATCAATTGCATTCCCTTGCTTGGAAGTCAAAGATAGACCACGCTAAATTCAGACAAGTGAGCCGCGTTATTGCTAAAGAGGAAGAAAAGGGGCGATGAATTGAAGAAGCAATTGAAAAGGATTTGACGGAACAAAGATTCTTGGCCCTTCTATGACAGATTTTTGAAGATATACGACGACAATCTCTTGAACCCGCCAATCAGTCCAAGCTTGGTTAACATGATGAAGAATGGTGCTTCCAAGCAGTGTTCCTAATCCAGGGTAGGATCCTAATCTGGTGCTACAACCAGACTTGGGTTTTCACGACGAGCAAGAAGACGTCATTACCGAATTGTTCAGCCTAGCGTGGAGAATAAGGAGAATAGCTCTTGACTAGTTTCAAATGCGCTTTATTCATGAGGAAGAAGAAGAGAAAGCCCAACGTATTGAGTCTGCTATCCAAAGAAATTTGCTTATCCAAAGGTTTGAAGCCCTTCAATGACAGCAAAATGAGCTAGCTAATCAACAAGTTACTCAACAAGCAAATCAACCAGCTCTTGAAGTAGTTCCCGCACGTTCCCAACAGGATTGAAGGAAGACACGCTGGATCAAATCGATTCTTTCTCATCAGATAAATTTCGAAGAGTTACTAGATCCACTCCAAGTTCTTTCAAAGAATTTGTAGAGTTATCACCTTACAAAAATAGACAGAGAAAGAAAACAAAAGCATCACAAGAACGAACATCAAGTGCAGTTGACTCTAGTGAAGTAGTTTCACCCAATGAAGAAGTACCAAGTGGAGAAGACATTTTCGGTTTATTCCAAACCCCACCATCCCATATTCCAATTCCAAGTACTACTCAATTGAATAATCAACAAGTTCCAGTAGCTACACAGCCAATTCAAATAAATCAAGCGAACGCTCCAATGGCATGGTGTCCAGCTAATGCATCGCCCATGACATTTCCTGTCTATCATGACATGCCTAAGAATCCAAAACACTTTTGTTCCAAGTTACATAGTGGTGACCTGAGCCGCACTACAGACGAACATATCAAAAATTTTGAAGATCTCCTTCAAAATAGAGATATCCAAGAAGAAGATGTTGCTTGTAGGCTATTCCCCTACACCTTCGATGAGGAGGCCTCTTATTGGTACATCCATTTTCCAGCCAACTCTATCCGCAATTGGCAACAAATGAAGGAAGCTTTCTTAGAGAAATTCAAGGCACCAATTTCCCCAACAGATTTGTACAGGCAATTTGTGGAAGTCAAGAGGCAAAAGCACGAACCAATTAGTACATTCAACAACAAATTCCACAAGGCCTACAAGAGGTTACGAGATCCTTACAACTTGGACAATGCTACAGCACTACCAATTTACTACACAGCCTTGGATCGTCTCACCTCTATGTTTGTAAAGTCAAAGAATCTGGCCCCAGCCAACTTAAAGGAAGCATATGCTGCAGCAGTTACAATCAGCAATGATCTAGGAATAGGTATTGCTCCAAGGCCGCTTAATTATTCAAGGAATTCTGCTGCTCAAAATCAAATTCAAGATATCAATCGAGCATTGGCTCAACATACACCCATGATGAACCCAGTTTGTACCGCAAGTAATCAATTGGTCCTTCACCCAGGAGCGCTTATGTCCCAAGCGCCACCATCACAGCTAATATATCTTCAAAATGCAACAACCTCAATCCTAACTAAAGAAAAAAAGGACGAAATGAAGGAATTGATTGACCAAGTCAAGACGCTATCAACTAAAGTTACATATTTGAGAGATCAAAATAATCAAATACAAAGTATGCAAAGAAACTATCTGTCGCATCAAGGGAATTACCAAGGTCAAGGTCCTTCCGGATACCAAAGGGACAATCAAAATTACCAAAGAGACAATCAAAATTTTCAAAGGGACAATCAAAATTTTCAAGGGAATAATCAAGGTTTCCAGAATAACAATCCAGGCTTCCAAAAGAAGACATGGAATACTGGGCCTAACAACGGTATTGTGTCATCTCCCTTAGATAATCAACCTGCTGCTAACAATCGCCCCGCAGACAAGGTGTTCCTAGCCGAAGCGGCATTATCAAGATGGTGCAGATTGCACAATACAAATCAACACTCTGAGTTACATTGTCACAAATTCCAGGTAGCAGCAAATATTTTTATGAATGAGAAGAGAAATTTGGAGGTAGAAGATCCTCCAGTGACAGGATATGAATTAGTCCCCACACCGAGATATGATCAGGCCCTTATTGAAAATGTCAAGTTTCCACCCCAAGAGTACCCCGCCATACCAGCCTAATCAAAGATTCCCACCCGCATCTGCAAATGGCCTAGTGGAGGCACCACAATATCAAGCTAGACCGGAAACTCAAATCCCATCAAGCTAGTCATCTACAATTAATGGTTAAAGTTTCCCCCCATTGTATAACAGTGTATTGGTGGAAGGAACCACAGAAGTGCAAGCATTCCAACAAACATCTAAAAACCTGCTCAAGGTATATCAAAGGAATACTTGCTATAATTAACCCTTGACTACGTCCATTCCTCCAAATAATTTTCAAACTCCACCAAATCCAAATGCTACCAATGTGTCGTCTCTTCCCAAGGATTCGTCTGAATACCGCCAATAGAATGTCCAACCAAATAGGGCAAGACAAGCTATTGTACCACAAGTGGAACAAAGGCGACAAGCAAACCCTCAAGTGGAGCAGGCTCAGGCATAGACAAAAGATCAT
This sequence comes from Sequoia sempervirens, assembly GCA_007258455.2. Taxonomy (NCBI): domain Eukaryota; kingdom Viridiplantae; phylum Streptophyta; class Pinopsida; order Cupressales; family Cupressaceae; genus Sequoia; species Sequoia sempervirens. Next base: position 574,501,073 of record VDFB02058242.1, on the reverse strand, counting down.
CCCATTGAAGAATTGAAAAGATTAAGTTCATACGTGCTAGAAGAGTTTAAAAAGATAAAGGTCAACTTACCTTTGATCGAGCTGATGAGAATCCCTGAGATTTGGAAAACACCCTTGGGCAGTTTGACCAAAGTTGTCACCCCAAGGAACGCCTCACAAAACATACCGAACAGAGGAGTACTCAATGCTCTAGCAAATACAAATGTTATTCAAGACGAGCCAGAAGTGTCAAGGAACGCCTTTGATGCTCCACAACAACCTCCTAATTTTGTGGGAATGGTTCAAACATCGTCTAAAAGTTCAAATCAAGGAGACGTAATGCCAGAAGAGGTTCTCGTGGACACAGACATTCCAAGAGGAAATTTTGACAAATGAGCTACCACAGACTCCACAGAAAAAAGAACTTGTCCCAGGAGCACAAAAAGAAAAGAATAGAGATATCAACAATCAAGAAAAACACCCGATAGTCTTTTACTAGGGAAAAGACGATCCTGCCCCATTTTTGGTGTTAGTCAGAATATTTGGCAAAATGTTGCACAATTGCCTAGTGGATTCTGGTGCTTCAAGCAACGTGATGCCACTAGCTACTTGCCAAAGGTTAGGACTTGTGCCTACGAGAACCAATAAGAAAGACACTCAAATAAAACAGAAGTCCCTGTTATGGGAGAATTGAACAATATTCACATGCAACTAGCAGCAGACCCAAGAGTGCAAAGTTGTATCGGCATTTCAATCGTCGATATCCCTGATGGATATAGCATGCTTTTAAGTAGAGATTGGTCAAGGAGGTTGAATGGATATATTTCTATAGACTTTTCTCACATGTGGCTGTCGTGGAAAAGGGTCCCAAACCAGATAAGGGTTGATAGCACACCGAGGCTCAAGCTGATGATTACTGAATACAGAGAAAACAACGAAATATTGTTTCTCAAGACAAACTTAGGCTCTTACAAGCCTAGAGTGAATGAAATCCTAATGTTGCATGGATCGGCTCAGGAAATCAACGGGATGGTTGGTTCTACTGAGGCACCAATCGGAAAATGCCAAAGCTCCCAGGATAGTAATGAAGGAATGTTTGAAAATTTCAGAAACTTTGTCTTGAAAAGTGCTCAATTGAAGACAGAATTGCAGGAAAATGTCCACATTCAAGATCTATTGCTGCCAAACTAGTGTCGAATCCACAATACGGCTCATTCTGAATTCACATGTAAGATGTGCCATAAAGCCATAGAAGAAGTACAAAAAAGAATTCCACAGACATTGAGCCTTTCAAACAACAAAGAGGTCAATCTTATTGATGGCTCTACCTCAATAATGACACAAGAGATAGAATATGAACAAGACCCCCAAGAAGGAAACATGGATCCACACACTCCACTTTCCCCACAACAGGAACAAGTTTGGACCCTAAGGTTTGATGGATCCTAGTCAAAGAAAGGAGCCAGAGCTGGTTTCAAATTAATCAGTCTAAACGGAGAAGCATACCTTGTAGCTCATAGATTACAATTCCCCTGCACAAATAATGTCGCAGAATATGAATCATTGGTTCAAGGATAACTGCTATCCCTAAGGAAAGGAGCAAAAGTATTACATGCTTTTGGAGATTTAGAGGTAGTAGTGAAACAGGTAAGAAAACAGTACATTTGCCATGATAAGAGATTAACTCATTACCGCAATAGAGTGTGGGATCTTTTTGAGAGCCTCGATGCTTTCAATATTCAATTTGTGAACTAATCAAACAATCAAGTCGCAAACTCCTTGGCACAAGCAGCCAATTCATTAGAGCCACTCGCTATGGATGGCATGAGTCAGTTCACAATGGAGCTATCATCACTACCATCAGTCCCTGATAATGTCACTAATTTCCAAGTTTTTGATGATGATGACCACATTCTTGAGTTCTTAACAAGTTCAAATTCAATTAAAAATATAAGATTCCAAAGTAGCAATCTTATCTCATGCAAGAGATGACTTGGAAGATAAGTCTAAATCATTAGTGTTTATCCACATTTTGTTAGACTTAATTAACTAAACAAAAGACTTGCACATTAATCACTAAAGTGAAATACAAGATAGACTAACTCGAACCACTTGAACTTTTCCCTACACGTTCATGGTGAACCTATGCGGAAGTTCCTATCTGAGCTAAAAACTCATCACTCGCTCTTAGCGAGGAAGGGATTCTACACCAATCCAAGTTTCTCTTTGAAGACTTCACACTTCCCTTTTGCTAAGGGCTTGGTTAGACTATTACCTACCTGTTGATCTGCAGAAAGGTATTGGAGCTTGGCTACTTGTTGACGTGGTTTTTGAGACCGCACCAACACAGAATAAAGTCTCCCAACGGACGCTCTATCCTCTCTTGAACAAAATATTTAGCATGCTAAGATTGCGAGTAAGATCATGCTTTCAACTCCAAGGTTCCTTAAGTGCGAATAGGCTCAGTTTGGCTCGATGTGATATTGCTGGTATTTTCAAGGGGACTTACACAATTGTTCGACGGCTAACAACAAACAGTAGACTAAGGGCTTTCGTGCAATTCAAATGATTTGGCAAGTGAGCACGGGTTTCCTAATTCTAACCGGAAATGAACTGAATTAAAAGGGGGTGTAGGGCCTAAGAAGTTAATCTTCTATCTAAGGACGGGACGTGGGATCAATCTTGACAAACTTCGACCAGACTCTGCTCCGCCTCACGTTGGACAACTTACACAAAGTCGGTGCAATCTTCAAGGGAGTGACAAGAGGTTTTCAAATTGTAACTCAACATGTAAGCACCATCAGAACGACGCATACGAACACATGAATCACAATTGAAGTTAAGTTTGTAAAGTTTTCCAGTTGACCACACAAGGCAAACTTACCGTCAGCAAGCCGCTAGTGGTATGGATGAAATGAAGTTGTCTCAATTAACACCACAAGTCCACAACTAACATCTACTTGCATGATAATGAAAACTATTTTACTTTAAGCTACTTGAAAGATGCTACGTGAATTGGAAGGACGAAGAAGCCTCAACAACTATTCACAACAAAGAAGGATTCACCATCAATGAAAAATTCTTTTATTATGAATGCATACATGACAACTTCTTACAAAGTATCCAAAGGGAAGACTTTCCTTCCTTTTCAATCTACACTACTTTACTTTCTATTCTATCAACTTCTCTCTACTCCTCTAAGCTCTGCTTCTAATCTAATGGATTACAAATGAGGGGGACTCCCCCTTTATATAGCTAGCCAAGTCCCAAAAGACGGCTAGGGTTACAATCAATAGAGTGGCCAGAATCGTGCCACCTCAGCCCTAAACAAGATTTGCCCTAAAAACCGCCACAAAGGAAAGTGGGGTAATAAATGAGCCATAATGTCCATTATTCCTTCTAGAAGATTCCGTTTGTAGATGCGTTCACACTATTCTTGATCTTCTCTCTTGGCGTTGTTCTTTGACCTCTTTGTCATTTGAGCTAACACTTAGCCAATTTCTTGCAACTTTTTCTTCCTTCGAGATTGAAACTTGTAACTTTATCTTCCTTCGAAGGTTGTGATATCATCGTGCTTCACCACTTCCAGGCATCGTGCTTGGCCTCGACGTTCCTCCTGCAAAACAAGCAAGGAGAAGAGCATCAGAACATTTCATAATATAAATTCAACTTACTTACCAGGATTCTCACGCTCTAATCGTCAAGGGCCCATCGTTAACATCGTGTTCAAGTTCATGCCTTAGACAAATTTTATCTTCCTCAAGGGCATATCATCTTTGACAATATCAATTTCAACTGCATCTTCAAGAAATTCATTTCACCTACTGGAGCTATGGCAACTTTGATTTTATTCATCTCTGTCCTTGGAAGATTAGTCCCACGAAGAATTCAATCAAATTCACCTAGGTAGTTTCTTTCAAATTCATCGCCTGGAGGATTTCACCTTGAAAACACATTTTCTACACATTTGCCTTAGAAAATTTTTAAATTTCCCTTAGGAAAATTCATCAACCTGGTGTCCATTTGAAATCTTTATCACAGAACCCTCGACAAGCTGTGGAAGACCTTAAGATCAACTCCTCATTGGCAATCTTCGATACCCAGAAGAAAATTTTCTCTAGAACGCGTCGAATTCATGGGTGCCCAACGAACGGGTTCATTTAATTTTCTTGAATTTTAAACCTTAGAAAATATTCTTTCATCAAATTTATTCTCGTTCTTCGATCCCCCCTGAGAATTTTGCTCTGACTTGGAAAAAAAATTATCGACCCTACGGAGCTAGCATTCACTGACTTCACCACTGGCAAATTTGCTCGTGTCTCAGGAAAATTCCATCACCTCTCCAGACTTAGGCGTTTTTCTAAGGGAGAAAATATTTGCGCCTTAGAAAATTTTTAAATCATCTCTTGGGAAAATTTTTCCTTTGAAAATTTTTTTTAACCTGGGAATTTTGGCTGGTGAGAAAGACATCAACTTTACTTAGAAAGTTTTATTCATAGAGGTGCCTGGCACATTTTATTTTTCCTTGGCAATATTTTCTGGCACTTAACACCTTCAACGCCGAGCAAGTTTATTTTAACTTCACCACCCTAGGCGCACATGATACTTGAAGAAGAAAATTCACCACGCCTTGTATTTTGCTTCACCACCTTTAAGGTTTACCTAGGCGCATAGCATTCTTCATGGAGAACATATCAAATTTCAACGCCTAGGCAATATTTTCTCACCCCCTGGCATTTTCAACGCCTAACACTTTATCCACCTTAGGCGCACATCACACTTAGAGGGGAGTATTTAACACGTCTAGCACCCTACTTTACACTCACCACCTTGCACTTACTTGAGCGCATTTTCTTGCAGGTGGAGGACGAAGTTTTAACTTAGCCATTTTTTTACACTTCAAACGCCTTGCATGTGACTCTTCACCTTCTCCGTTTTCGTCTCTACATGCCTTGTTTTGGGCGCATTTTGCCCATGTAGGAGGATGAAAAAGTTGACTTTGCTTTGACCCTCTTGAAACTTGGGCGCATTTTGCCCTTTGAGAAGGATGGATTTCATACTTAGCAATTTTCCCTGACTTCCTTATGAGGTGGGCGCATTTCAGCATGTGAGGAGGATAAACTTCGTTGACCTTTTGACCTTCTTGCTTGCTGGGCGCATTTGAACTTGCATGAAGGATGGCGCATTTAGGGGGTGGTGGAGGATGAACTCCAGACTTAGAAAATTTTTCCATCAACTCTCTCAACTTGGGCGCATTTTACTATGCCTTCAGGATAGAAATCATTGACTTTCTTTGACCACTTGTGCCTTGGGCGCATTTTGCCCCTGGAGAAGGACAAGCTTGACTCTTAGAAAATTTTCACGCCTCCTCACTAGCTGGGCGCATTTTGCCATAGCTGCAGGATTGAAGCTCCAAACTTAGAACCTTTTCATCGTTTTTCGCCAGTATTTCATGCCCTGCTATTTATAGTAAGTCCTCTCAATTTCGTATATCTGAAGCCCGGAATGTCTTGAAATTTCAAACGTAGCATCCTCATAACCTTGTTATTCTGTCGACACTGCCACTTTTAGCAAGCCTGCCATTTTTAGCCCATTTCTGAAGATGATTTACTAAAAATAGTAACTGCTTGCTTCTGATAGCTCCAATGCTCAGATTGACTTGAAATTTTGATGAGGCGCTCCTCACCACGTGACCTGTTGGCCGGCACTGACGCATGCAGCTGATTTACTATTTTTAGCACCTTTCTAAATTGACTTACTATAAATAGTAAGTGCTCCTTTTGACTTGAAATTTCACCAGCAGATAGCTTGAAGAATGCTGATCGCGGTGGTTTACACCGGTTTTCAAAAATTCTGACTTTTTGCGCCTATTTTTAGGCTCCGAAGCTGGAAACCCTAATTCGCTCTGCATGCGCATCAAAAGATCTCTGTTTGCTCTCGTTTCTGCTACATTGCGATCAGCTCGTGATTCTGAACTGCTGGGAGGCGGCTGCCGGGACACACTTGCTAAAAATAGCAAGTTCCTTACTGAGTGAGAATCTCCGTTTGCATGTCACACCATCGCGAAGCTCTCGAAAAACCCATCAAGAATCACTCGACATGCAAAAGAAACCCAGACATGCAAACCCTAAAAATAGCCTCGGAAGGCTGAATTTTGAAAGTGGTCATCTCGTTTTGCATGTTATATCGTCGCGAAGGTCTCGAAAAACCCAGAAGGAATATGCAGACATGCAAAGAAAAACTCTTCGTCTGAACCCTGAAATTCGTCCCGGAAGCAGGACTGCTAAAAATAGTAAGTTGTCGGTTTTTGCTCAAATTTTGCACGCGAGGAGTCTGATACGCTCTGAATGCAGTGTGACTGTCAGAATCTCAAAAATGTTGACGAATTGCCCCGATCTTCACACTTACTAAAAATAGTAAGTACCTCAGAATTTGACGAAAATTTGCCGGAAGCCTGCTGGAAGCACACTGACAACAATGTTAAGTTCAAATTTTCAATTACTGACTCTATTCGACCTCGGACTGACCAGAAACGATGAAACCCTAATTTTAGACTTGGTCAATTTCACACTTAAACTCACTGACAGGCGCAACCCCAGAAAGACGGACACCAGAAAAGAGACAGAGCGAGAGAGAGAGAAGAAAACCCAAGCCAAAAGACCGGAACGGAGCAAAAATTTAGGGGGTCCCCATCTCGAATGGGGCGATGTGTGAAAAAGGTCACAACACTACTCCCTACTAAACCTTGTCTCTAATGAAGTGATAATTGATCTCTATGCACTTGGACCTATCATGAAACACTGGATTCTTTGAGAGTTTAACACATCTCTAGTTATCATAATAAATCACTGTGGGATCCAACTCCTAATCAAACAGCCCTACAAGTAACTTACAATACCAAATGGCATCACAACTAGCAACACTACCTGCTATACTCTTCCTCTGTTGTGCTTAGCGCCAATGAAGTCTACTTCCTGTTGAACCACGATACCATTCCTAAACCCAAACTAAAGCAACACCCTGAGGTTCTCTTCTTATGTGCTACACTACCTATCTAATTAGAGTTTGTATACCCCTACAACTTCACTTCACCATCTCCAAGATATCTCAGACCACACTTCATTGTGCCCTTCATGAATCTAAGCACATGTTTTGCTGCTACCCAATGCTTCTGCCTAGGCTCCATCATGAATTGACTTAAGGTGTTCACTGCAAAATATATATCTAGTCTGGTGTTGACCAAGTACATCAAGGCGCCTATCAATTGCTTGTATAATGTAGGATCAATCACCTCTAAATTTGAAGATATTATACACTTCATATTAGTGATCATAGGTGTGACCAAAGGTCTGCAATCCTTCATCCTAAATCGCTTCAAGATCCCAACCTTATACTTACCCTACCCAAGGAAAATCTATCTTGGTCTTTGCCAAACCTCTAACGCCAAAAAGTAATACATCGAACCAATGTCCATCTCAAATTGTGCAAATAAATCTACCTTGCACCCTACAATGAGCTACTCTAAACCTGTAATGAACAAATCATCTACGTACAACATCAAAATAAGCAAATCAGTCCAAACAACTATGTAATAAAGATTAGAATCTGATTCAATTTTGTTGAAGCCCATTCTTAGTAGATATTCATCTATCCTTGAATACCATGCCCTAGATGCTTGTTTGACTCCATACAAGACTTTCCTAAGCCTACAAACACACAATTCCTTCCCATTTATCTCAAATTCCTAAGGCTGCTCTATATACACTTCTTCAATGAGACCATTAAGAAAAGTTGTCTTAACATCCATCTGATGTATTTTCCAACCCATGATTGAAACTAACGAGTAAAGACATAACTATTCTAACGGAACTATATATAGTGACTCAAGCAAAAGTCTTCATATAGTCCACTCCCCCTTTTTGGGAGAACCCTCTTGCCACAAACCTCTCTTTATACTTTTCAATGCTACCATCTGCAACATGCTTGATCTTATAGAGCCACCTAGAACTTAGAATTAACTTCCCTTTTAATCTTGACACAATGTCCCATACATCATGTATCATGATAGAGGTGTATTCCTCCACCATGGCATCCCACCAAACTTGTTCTACAACTTCCTGGAAACTAGAAAGCTCTAAATCCATGATGTTACTAATCGTTGCTGCGAGAACTAGTTCACCCTGTAACCTATAAAGATTGTCTTCTCTAACCCCCATCACATGTGTTGTAACTAGGCTAGATCCCTTTGGCCCAATAAGAATTTGCTAATCCTTGGATTCGACTCCAAAGCCCTTATCCTCCATTACCAAAACTAAAAGCAAATTCTTCTTAAGACCAAGAACAAACAAAACTTCATTGACCTCCAAACAAACACCTAACTAAAGTTGAAAGGGAATAGTACCAACTCTTTCTATTGATTACTTGGCATCATCACCAAATTCTATTGGCTCCCCAAAATTATCCTTCCTAATATTGGTAAAACATTCCTAGGTTGATGTCATATACCTAGAAGACCATAGTCCACATAACAAGCATTCCTCGGAAAACAAGAAAACATTGAGAACTCCCTCTCAAACTTGGCAACAAACTCGTTCGTCTATATTTCTACAAGACTATTCCCTCCTACTACTACTTTCCCTAGTTCATTTTGTCTGGATGTTGTAATGCATAATAACCAAACACTTGATTATACTCAAATCCATTTTCCCTAGCTATGAGGACACTTCCTCACTCTTTCCATTTCCCTTAATGTTTGACTCCATTCCCATCTCAAAACCCTAGGTTACATCCCGTCAACCATAGCAAACCCTACATCACACTCCAAGTTGTTGCTTCAAACCCTAGCAAATCCCTTGTTGGTTCATTGTGTGCCCTATTTGGTCCCTTCAAAACCCTAGCCACAAGTTCATGCTGCCGTTTTTTAGTTCTTTAAAAAAATGACCAAAAAAAAAACTTTGCTGATTTTTATAACCCTTAGTTTGTTCTAGCAAACCCTAGTCATCACCTTTTGCCCTAGCCGTTGTTTTTAAACGTCTAGCCAAATAATCAAAAATTGTGACTCATGATTTCACCAAACAAAGCGTCGCTGGAGAAATTCTAGTTTTTAATGACAAAAATTGCAAAAACATGTTCGATTTTTTGTAAACCCTAGACCTGTTGTGAATTTTACCTTACTAGTCGTGAACTAGTAAAGAAATCCCGCATAAAAAGGATGTCATGTGATTTTTCATGCCAAAAAATCTTCTACATTTTTTTACATTAAGCAAGCTGCAATTTCTCTTTTTCCCTTGGGCCACAATTTAACTAGTTCTTTTTCTGCGAAATTCCTTGATTTTTCCCACAATTTTCACACATAAAAATCATGAATCTCCTATATTTCTCTTAGCCATGATATTTTGTTAAAAAATACCACGATTTTCCTCAAAAAATAATGTACAATCTCTCCTTTCAAAACTCAATTTTCACCTAATCATAGTCATGATTTTCTACAATTGAAAAAATTACTTGCGACCTCTAAATCTTGACTGCAAAATCTTCCTATTGTTTCTAACAACACTCTAATACCATGTTAAAAATTCCAATCATGATGACTTATTACCTATTGCTTAAAAAAACATTGAATTAATCACAGAAATCATTGAAACTCAAACTGTGGAAATGAAAATAGAAGCATACATAGATAATTACCCTTTATAACCTATTTTTCATTCCCTCAAAAAACATGAAGGAAACTTCCACAACTGATAACTCATAGTTGCACAAAAATCAATTGTATCTTACATTCAATTTTCCAACCATTTGGAATACTTATTATTTCGATCCTTCAAAAGACAATTTGAATGAAAAACCTACAGTCTTCAATCTTGCTACTATATTTATAATCATTCAGCAAAAAATCTAATCTTCAAAAATAGCAATATCATCTCATGCAGGACATGACTTGGAAGATAAGTCTAAAGCATTACTGCTTATCTGCACTTTATTAGACTTAACTAACTAAATAAAAGACTTTCACTTTAATCATTGAAGTGACATACATGATCGACTAACCTGAACCACTTGAACTTTTCCCCACACATTCACACTGAACCCATGCAAAATTCGTATCCAACCTCAACAAGCAATTCATAATAGGGACCCTAATTTCGGATTATATGAGGAGCATATCAGACCCAATTTGATGGAACAATGGAACACTAGGAACAGCCAACTTCATACAGTATCCTATGCTCTAATCTCAAATGGTATGCACTAATGCCTGGGAGAATGTTTCCTTCTGACTAATATCAGATTGTAGGACCACCAAAGTTCTGCAATAACAACAAAATATGATTTGTAAAGCTCCAAATCAAACTATATGACACCCTATAACCTTTCCAATTGCTACAATTGAGTCATCAAAGAAGTATGGCAGCTAAGAGTTGTTGTATGGCAAAGATATGGCCAGAATTCAGCCACCAAATACATTACAGCAAAGTTAAAATCAGAATCACCTACTCAAATTGGTGTACAGCCTGCAACTTATCAGTTACCCAGCACAATAGTTCAGCCAACAAGATAGCTCAGACTTATATTGCTGCGCCCTTCAAAATATCAAATCATCCTTTCCTTCAAAGAGGTACAGCCTCAAAAAGTTTGATTATTGAACTCTTGCAAACAGATGGTACAGCCAGGTACATGTTCGGCCAGCAATAACAAATATCTCCTTAAATTTTATTTGCAGGCAAATACTCCCTCAATCAAAGAATAAACTGTTAAAATGAACAACTTTTATTCTGAAAATCTCACACCAAAATCACGCAAAAGGAAACTGGAAATCTTCATCAACTATTAACACAATGGCAATCCTTATGTGGAATTACTCTAATGGCTAGGAGGATTTTTGTCCCCAAAATCATCTTGCCATAAGGGTTTTCGTCCTCAAGCAATAGAAAAAAAAAAATCATGTTCATTCTTTCAAGATGAAATTCCTTAAATGAGCAAGAAGGCTTTTTTTTTTTAAAACCAATCCTCCTTATATAACTTTTTTCAAATGATATGATATAATTTTAATATTCTTTTGTTTTATTTTTCCCTCAAAGTTAAAAAAATATAAAAGTGTTCTTTCAAGACTTTTAGGCACAAGAAAAGGATGTAAGGGAGGCAAAGCACAACACTAAACACCAACTTGACCAAAGGGGTCCATTGAAAGAATTCTTTAATCAGTTAAAAATGATGCACAGAACAAGGCCAAGACAACAATGAGGGCACCAAACTTAGAAAAAAATTGCATTTTAGGGTATACGAGGAATCTTTCCAAAATGTGGATTCTAAAGGATTCCTTTTAATCTTCCCAAGAGTCTCAAAGAGGGTGTTCAATCATCCCAATTTGAAATTGCTTGAGGACAAGCAATCTCAAGAGGGGCGGACTGTCATGCCCCCACCCACGTAAGACAAAGATTGCAACCTTTATAAGAGATTGCCAGTAGTGATTAAGAAGACCAAGATCGCCACCGGATTAACAAAAGGTCCATTAATATTAAACAAAAGCATTAACGTGGGCAGCAACTTTACAATGGCATAATTAATAATAAAAATCAAAGGTTTTAAGGCAGTGATGGGTTTGAAAGGATGTGTCCTTTACCAAGGAAAGGATGTTAGTGGAAAGAGGTGACTCTTCCCCACCAAGGAGGATACTAAAGGGAAGAGCAAATCATTTGTGAAAGGCATCGATTGGGAAAAGGGAAGCAGATTGGACAAAGAGAAATAAGAACTGGAAATATTATGAATCCTAATTGGAATAAATATTATTTCTAGCAAGAAGACTATTGTAAGTTTTAAATTTAATTAGAAATAATTATATATATATATATATATGATCATACAATAATGATGCTTGCAGCAATTATTGATCCTTTTAAGTAATCATGATTTTTCCTTTATTATGAATATGGATAATAGATTCGTATAATAATCTATTTTGAATTAAGTAGAAATGATTGCAAAACAGGAAGGTCGATCAACCTTTCGAGTTCACAAGAGGTGAAGGCCCGACAGACCCGGCATCAAGTACACCACCCATTGGGGGTTAAGCCTTGTGGGCCGGGAGGCATATTTGTGCTCCCAAGCTTGGTGGAAGGGAGGTAGTCTTCATGTTCTTATCAAGCACGCCACCATAGGGGGTTAGGCCTCATAGACTAGGAAGCTTATTAGTGCTCCTAGGCTTGATCAAGGAGGATGGCCAACCTTCAAGGTGGACTAAGGGATGGAAGGGTGGCCCACCTTCCATGCTCTCGCAATGCAAGGATAACTATCCTTGAGACTGGGGTTTGCAAGGTTTCTACCAAATTCGTAATATGGTTACTATAGGAATATGTTAGGATGATTATTAATACTATCGATTTCTAACTCTTATGGATAATAGTTATCCTCATGGATTATGTTGGAAACTAACATTGTTGCAGGACCTAAACCAGGATTTATATCTTATAAAGGGCATCTCAATTGGTAAATTTATAATCTTAAAAGTATTACATTTCTTATTTTGATTGAAATTGTGGTTTTAGGGCAAAATATAGGAATATCCCAAATAGGAGACATTACAGTAAAAATAGAAGAGGAAGACTCACCCGAAAAAGAGGAAGTTGATGAAGAAGAGTCATCCTCGGGATTGTTGTCATCCTCAACTAACAATGTGTCACCAAAAAAGGGATGATTGGTTTGTGAAACACTTATTGCTAATGCATAAACACTTGGGTCCCATAAGAGGAGATGACCTTTCCATCAAGCAACAAGGACACTTTTTCTGCAAGGGATAGATCAATCCAATAGTGATGGGGCTCTGCCCCCTACCACCATGTAGCTTGTTTGTGTTGTTTTGACTCCTTTTTAGTAGTATATGGCAAAAGGTCCATATTCAAAGAACATGTGACATCTTAAGGGATGTTGGTGTAATCTAGCTTCTAAGACCAACTCCATTCATTTTTTGCTGACATGATTGACTTTGGGTAGCTCTTGTCCAAATCCATTTTGACACAAATCTAACAAAAGTAGTATGAAATTGATCTTTAGTATCCATAGACAAGTACAAAGAATTCCAATTTTTCCCTCAACCCTACATCTTGCAAGAATTGTAGTAGAAGAGGGGAAGTGCACCCAAACTAGAATTGTGGAAAAAGAGTTGCAATTAAGATCAAATGAGAGGCATCATAGTTTTACATATAGGAAGTGTTTATTCCTAAACCTTGGCCCAAATTCTAAAATGTTATTTCTATCTTCTTCAATCTCACAACAAATAATGAAAAATCCTTTAGCACAAGGAAAAAATTCGATTTGAGCTTTGATCTATTGTTCGCATACCTTGGTTGCCCAAGTGTGCAACCCTTTCACACTAGGCCAAAATACTTGAAATTTGTCAATGATAACCTAGCACGTCAGAGACGTTTTACAATTTTGAAATCAAATTTGCATTAAGATTAACTTCAAGGATATGGTCACAATTTTTATCAACAATCCTTGATTTGAACCTCCATATGGTGAATCAAAAACCCTCTACAAGCTTGATTCTATTATCTTGTGGTAGCATTGTTGAACAAGCCATAACCTCCTAGAAAAAATTGGGCACAACCAACTTGAAAGCTTTTGAGGAAGAATTTTCAAGAGGAAAGGCGACTCCATCTCCCATACCCACAACATACTATTCACAAAATTGTGTGATTCTTCACATGGTTTGATTATAGTCTTCACACCATTTTTTAGGGCCATCAATTTCAATCCTTCAATCCGCCATTCCAAGCCTTCAGCAAGGAACTCCTCAACATGCCCAAAGTGAACTGATCTGCCAGTAATTTGGTTATCATGACCCACTTTTTCATGCACACGTTCTCCTATATTGCCATGGTCATTGCTAAAACCCCTCGAAGTGAGTCTATCTCCATTAGCTAAACCAAAAATCAAAGAGGTTAGGGTTTCAATAAGAAATTCTAAGTGACATTTTTTATCACAAATGATTCCAAAAATGTTCAAAAATATTTAGCTTTTAACATAGCATATCTTAATGAAAAAAATTTTAAAAATCCATTCAGGAAAACAAATGGTAGAAAGAACCTAGAACTAGATAAAGCAAGCATTAATTTTTAGGCAGTGAGAATTTCACCACAGTAAGTGAAGAGATTCTATGATTGCTAGATTCTCCTAACAAAGTAAACAAGAATAGGATGAAAATGTTTATGGCATAAATCACCACTTTGTTGAGCCTTCACTTATTCAATCAAGAATTCTATGATGAATACTAAGTATAACATAACAAAATAAATATGGTTATAGGTTCCAAGTATGAATAATGATATCGATTGTTTATTAGGCTATGTCTACAACCAATGCATGGAGTGGAACATAAAAATCTGAATATGATTTTAATATCTATGGGTGAATAATGAGAGGGCTTAAGTGCACATTAGGTTACATCTACAACCACGGGGTGAAATTAAATTATTGTATGTGTGGGTAAAATGATGGAAAAGATACATTGTAGGGGAGTGGTTAACCTAGAAAGCATTAGGGAAGACATAAGTTTTTTAGAACCAAACACGCAGAGATGAATATATAGTTTTCTCATGATTAAGAGATAGCATTTAAGTTAGTTACAGCAAAAATATGTAACATCAATATGGATATATAACCAACCCATGTAAATATGGGTGTGGTGCCCTTAGCATTAAAAGAATGCTAAGACTATGTAATTGTTAGTTTTACCTATGGAAAGGCTATGTTATTATTTTTACCTTAAAATTTGAGATCTAGACATTTTTTTAATTCCGTCTATTAGCATCACATTCTAACAAAGATAGTGTTAGGAGGAATCAAGAAACCTAACCATAATAAATTAGACAAGTATAGTTTTTATTTATTAGGAAAATAAAGAATAACCTTGGTAAAAGCTTGAGACCCATGAAGGCCTTATACTCAAGAGTGAAATTTGCAAAAAATGCACTGTAAATTACAAAGACCGCGTTATCTTTTCTAGCTAACTCAAGCAGCCATCATATTTTATACTAGTAATGGGAACCTATACCAACCTTGATGTATATGGGGGAAATACCATTCTAGTGGCAACTAGATATGTGACATTCGTGAGTGCTAATTGTATGTTAAGGTTGTCAATGAACACTGATTTTAATGCTAAGTTAGATTAACTCCAAACATATGTGACATTCGTATGGTGCTAATTATATGTTAAGGTTGTCAATGAACACTAATTTTAATGCAAAGTTAGACTAACTTCTAACATTTGTAACTCTTGTTCATCCCCTTCATTGACACTTATTCATCATCAAGAAGTTAATGTGATAGTTTTTTAACGTCCACCATACATCTATAGCTAAGTTGGCATTCTATCGTTTTCCATGTTTATTTATAGGGGACTAACCTCGCTATGGATAAATAACTTTCTCATTGGAGAGAACATCTACAACACAATTGTGAGGTCTCTTCTTGACCATCAACTAGAAATTTTATATTTTGTCCACTTCTATTGATATCCAATAGATGTCATTATGAATGCTCTAGTGAAATTGTGAATTATGATTTTGATCATTGTCTAATTGAGAATTTAGTTTCACAATTCAATTTCTTTTAATGAGATCAATTATCACTTTGGAATCTCCTTCATTTTGTATCAAAATAACTTTATGTTGGAGGGACAATTGAGACCCACCTAAGGGGCCAACAACTTTGCATAGTTATTAGTTTGCTTTCATATACTCTAGGAGAGTCAAAGCATTGGTTCCCTATCTCGAATCCTTACTGTGTCCCCTATCTCATGATGAGCACACCCCTATACTAAGAGAGGGGGGTGAGTCAGTGTAAGATAAACTTTTAGTTATTTAATTTCAACCACCACAAAAACAATCACACAAGATTTATGTGGAAACCCTTTTGGGAGAAAACTATGGAGAAAGGAATGCTTGGAACTACTGCCCAAATCCAGCCTCAAAATAAAACTCTTACAAAAGTTGTAGACACCAACCCACTGGAAACACCAATCCCCACAGCTAAGCACCAACTTAGCAAGAGACACCAATCTCTTCAAATGAGAGGCACCAACCTCTAAATGACAAACACTTTGATTTCTTGAAAATACTTCTTCAATGGATGACAATTTAAATAGATCTCCTTCACAAAAATCTTCCTTGAATAATCTTCTATATTTCTCTCCTTCAAAATCTGCTTGTGCTTGAATGATATATCTTTTTATTCCACCGCACTTCCTTGAGATAAACTCCCTTATATTTATTCTTCACACATCTCACTGCAACCCACGCTTGCTTACCTTCAACACCCTCCTCATTCTCCTTTTATACCTTCATGCCACTTGAGAGAGGGGTGCGATTCTATGAAGGGAAGCATTCCTTCCCAACATGCATGTCTCTTTGTTAACACTCCTTAATCTTGATCGCAGTCTTTAAAAACTTAAGCACTGCCCTTTTTAAAACCACTGCATATTAATGCACTGCTGCTTGTTTAGGAATCGCTATATAAGACATAGGCTATTTAAACTTGGGAAATTATTAGTTGATTACCTTTGTCTTGGCGCCACCTTTATACAAGTTTCTTTGTGGGTGCCAAAGGGTGATCAGCCCATTATAATTAAATATCGATTTAAATTTATTGTTCATATTGGGCGCCAAAGTAGGGGGGTCAACCAGCATTAACAATGAATAGAATGTAAGTTTGACCACTACCAAGAAACGTCAAACTTATGATCGCAAGGAGTAGATCAATTAGTGGCCTTTGGCCATTTTAACTTCAGCAAATTTCTTCTTCTTGGACCAGCAAAATCCTTCTTGATATCAATGACATTTTTGGGACAACAATTTCCTTCTTGACATCAATGACAATAATGCCAACATCTCAGTCTTCCTGACTTGTTTTTAAATGCTCCATCATAAATTAACTTGTAGTATCACATTGGGGTTAGGATTCAATCTTGTGTTGAGTGAATAGTTATCCAAGTTAATATGTAGTGGAATTGGATATTCAACATTTAATCCAATTTGTATTTCATCATATTTGTTCAAACATACATTCTTTTGGATGTATGAATGGTAAAATTTTATTGAGCTGCACATTAGAGTTTTAATTTTACAAATAATTTGATTGTTAGGTTAAGCATCATTGTCAAATATTCCAATATTTCATTCTTTCCATGATTATAGGTGCCACCTTATCCATTTGTTGAATGTTTGTGTCAGAGAATAATTCTTTGCATGTGATTGTTTGTACTCGCTGAAGCAGATGTCAGAAGTTGATGATCAAACAACCATACCATTTCCTTTTATGTTGTTTTTGCCGATGGACAACGAAAGAAAAGATGACAAATGGATTTTGCAGCTTCTTGACAGTTAGGACATCCTGCTGGGCCTTTCCATCCTCTCTTCTCTGCATGTTGTTAGCCATCAAAATTTCTCTACGTAGGAGCAGCTACAAAAATGCATCTATTTTAGGCTGTAGTTGCTGCATGCTCACCTTCTATGGCATGTGGAAAAATCAAAGAATCCTGCCTGTTAAAGAGTAGAAGGGATATATTGATCAAATCCTCTAAGATTGTGTTTTTTTTTTTGGATGATCTTTTTTTAATTTGTTGATTAGTTCTGAGTTCTGATTAAAGAGATTGAATTTGGATGATCTTCTTTGAATTTGTATTTCTTTCCATAGCAATAATCTGATAGGTCTAGGTTTCCCTTTTCTTGTAGGATGGATTTCAAATTATTCAAGTTGTCCTTAGGAGGTGCCTATAATGTAAGCCTTGTAGAGGGACAATCTGAATCTTTAATTCATGTTGGAAGGACCAACATTTCTGCAATGATGTCCCTGATATTGTTGAAATGGAACATTCTGTTGAAGTTGTCTTTTCATGTTTGTCACATTAGTCACCACCCTATGCAAAAGAGGATCTGCAGAACTTTGGACCATTGGTCAAATTGAATCTTTCCCGATCTTCCCAGTAGTAATCATGCTATCCTCAAGCTTAACTGCTCGCATCTGAACTTCTTCTTGTTCATCAATCTGACTAGATTTGATCATGAAGGCAACTTCCAATGGAAGTACATTTATAAAACAACTTAGGAAAATCTCTGAAGAAGAAGAGTAGCTCTGATTCTGCCAAAAGGATTGAATCATGCAATGATCTCTCTCATGTTAGGCAAAAAGAATATGACCCTACTCAACAAGCTTAAAACATGACAAGTTCTTCTCACACATGGTCTCCCAACCAGTGATTAAGCCGACAACAAGATGGTGGAACCATTCCACTATGCTTTCGACCAAGGTTTCAACAAAAAGTCACACTGTGACATCTTTATTGTGTCAATCCCAGAATACTGTATGTTGTGATGAAGGTGGCAATATGCTAATAAAGATGCTAAATGTCATCACCATGAAACTTTAGAAAACATTTCTTCAAGCCATGTAAAAAATCGCTATGCTCTACAAATGCCAAAGGACCGATGTTGGCTCCCCACAGCAAAGGCAGCAAGCGTTGATCATTGTTATTATGAGTATTGTCACCCACTGTTTGGCAAGGTTCTTTGTCCAATGCTGAAAATATCTTCATGAGTTTAGAACTATTGGTGAAGAACTTCGTTTGCTTGAATATACATGATTGAGTGTCTAAAAAATAAAATCATGAAAACATGTCTCCCTCTATGATCCGGCATAGAACTTATCAACCAAGATGAAATGACTTCAATTGGAGGTGATGAGATTGATTTTCCCACAGCAAATTCTGCTCACAGAATCTCATTCCCTGATTGAGTCGCCAAAAACTATCAATGTTTTAATTTGTTTCTTTTGAGACATAACCAAACAGTACAGTGTGTGAGGAAAAACCTTTCTTCAAATTCAGAAGGGAAGCACCCTATGACATAAAATAAACCTAAACCTAAGTTAAACTGACCCAAGACACCCAACTATAGACAAGATTATAGATATTCACACCATACAAGATTCTCTAAGGGGGATTGGCATAAAGGAAATAACTATTTGCTTGTGTTTTTGCCTCGGATACAAGTAGCAAACTGTTAACAGTAGTGCCTTGCAAGCGAGATTTTTAGATATCGAAGGAAAGCCAACTATCCAAACAAAAACCTCTTCTTGGATAAACCAGATACCAATAACCCGTTGCTAACAAGATTTCAAGGAAATAACAATATAGAAAACACTTGATTCCCTGGATTCAAGTAAGTTGGCTCCATTCACATTACAAATGATTAAAGGTAGAAAATCCCATTCTATGGCATTAATATATCAAAATAACAGTTTAAATTATAACTACTATTTGATGAACGTTGAAACATCACAACTGCTGCAATTTATATCATCTTAGATTTGCAATGACAGCCAAGATGAGCTTCTTAATTTGGTGGATTTTAGGAGCTTTAACTCATCTGCAAATTAGTACTAAATGTTTGTAAGTCTAGTGAATGTATTGTAATGGTGAAGCAAAATCTTTCAGCTTTAGTGAGATCCTATTATCACTTTTAAGCTTCATAGCTATCAACATTAAAATTGAAATTCATAATCAAACTCCAAAATGAGTATATTAAATCCTAATAAAATTTCATCAATAAAATGCAACTAAAGCTGATGATCTCAAAACCATATGCAACACTCCATCTGGTAAGAGTAAATTCAGCATTTAAAAAGTGAACAATGGCTAGATTAAAATATTAATTAGTAAGAGAACCTTGGCTGTAGGAATGGAATACTTGTCACACAACTTCTTCATAAAATCCTTTGACCCCTCCAAAGCTGCTGCTTGTGAAGAAGGACCAAAAGTAGGGATTCCTACTTTATCAAGATCATTTACAAGCCCAGCAACCAAAGGTGCTTCTGGACCTACTATAACCAATCCAACTCCCCACTCTTGACAAAATGATATAACTGCTGAAGCATTAAGAATGTCCAAATCTGATATGCAAGTCGCATCTCCCGAATCAGCTATGCCAGCATTTCCAGGCGCACAGAACACTGCATCACAAGAAGGTGATCGTTGCAATGCATAGCAAAGTGCATGCTCTCGACCTCCCCCTCCAATGACTAATACAACCACCCCTCCTTCTGCACAACAATATATCTTTAAAATTTGAATATTATCACAACATGAAAAAGAACAAGAAAATCCATGTGATAACGGGAGAAGTTTAGCACAGTTCTGAAATCAGAAACATTGGCAAGAAAGCATTCTTTAAAATATGCATGACTAGTAATCAATGTTTTATCAGTGGCTTCTTGTGTGTTATTGAGAATTCATATTTAACTTATGAACATGAATACTTGAAGTTGATATTGTGTAGGTAAAACTGTCCCACTCAATTAATAGGAGAGGTTTACAGCGGAACAAGAACAGAAATAATTTTGATAATCAGGGATTTTTATGATCAGTCTGAATTACAATCAGTAGCAAGATAACATTAGAAATAATTACTAGTATGCTAGACTCTGTCAGTAGTTACACAACTTCATCCATGTTACTGTGCATTCATTAAAAATGTCTGATTGTTAGTTTACAGAACTAAACTTTTCTAGGTCAACCTTGCTCATAGCCAACCTAGGCTTCCATTAGCCTATTCATCTTCCCGTAGGCTAAGTGGATTCGGTTAGGGGACTTTGGTGACCCGAGATGAGTTTTCTGGGTTTTTTTGGGTTTTTTCCAGTGGTGACAGCTATTTTTAGTAACTTACTACTTTTAGTAATTTACTATCTTTAGTAACTTACTATTTTTAGTAATTTACTATCTTTAGTAACCTACTATTTTTAGTATGTTCTAGTCGAGCTTCATTTGGGCCAATTTGCTGATTTGGCTCACTTACTATTTTTAGTAAGTGCTATATTTAGTAACTGGTCTCAACTCCTTTTATCCAACAGCTCAGTGCAAAGTTTTCATTTTTGGCAGGGGTGAGTTCTCTTAGTGGTCGGAGTTATTATTTGTTTATTCGTCACTTAAATTAATAAAGTTGTTATTTTAACTAAGTGAGAATGAGTGTGGGTTATAAAAGACCCCCTTGGCCTAGTAGAGTAAAGTTGTTTTAAAAGAGGGGACAATGTATCTCATGTTAATGCCTAGAAATAAGGCTAATTTCATATTTTTAAGGCTTAATATTTGCCTCCAAAAGTGGACACCCCTTTGGAGAGTGTTTCATGTTTATTTTAAAAAGTTAGAGTGATATTTGGAGAGCAAGGCTGGGAGTGGGTTTTTTGGAGGGAAAAGGTGTTTTTAAAATAAAGTTGCCCTAATTCTTCCCTCTTCTTCTATTTAATCCCTTTTGAGCTCTCATTTGCATATGTGAACTTTGGCAACTTAAGGAGACTCTGTTGGATTTTCTCCAAGATTCGTATACTGCTGGTTGAGGACAAAAACCCTCATCGCTAGTTGCTGGTTTCGGTGGTGAGAGACCCACCCTAGCTGGTCGGTGCTTAGTTTGAATATTTTTCAGTGTTTTATTTGCTGGTTGAGCATTTTGGTGTTGGAAAAAATGAAGATTTTCACAGTTTTCTGAGTTGGGTTTGGAGCTTGGTTTTTGGTGTGCGAGATCTTCTATTTTGGTGTGAGTTTGTAGCTGTTTCTACCCATTTTCTGAAGTCTGAAACACACTTCTGAGGTCTGGAAATCGTAATTTCTGAGTAGCTGGAAAGGCATCAAATAGAGCATAATCTGATGAGTGTTGGACAGTTAATTGAAAAAGGACTTAAACTGGTATTTGATGATACAGTCTGTACTGTCAATGATAAAAGACAAGGAAGAAAGTTGATTGCATCACTAGAGATGACATAGAACCAAATGTTCCCATTGAGAATCAAAACAAGTGAATCAAATGTTTGATATACTGATATTGAGGATGCAAATTGGTTATGGCACCAAAGGTATGGACATCTTAATTTTCAAGGACTACATATGTTGTATCAAAGAAATATGGTACATGGGTTACCAAAATTCAAGCAAGAGGATAGGAAGTGTGCAAGGGTTGTGCACTTGGAAAACACCACAAGAACAGGTTTTACAGAAGTGCATGGAGAGCAAATCAGCCATTAGAGTTTATTCATTCAAATTTGTGTGTTCCCATGTCCAAGGCAAGTATAGGTATGAAACAGTACATGATTACATTCATTGATGCTTTTACTAGATGCATATGGGTTTATTTTTGAAGAATAGGGTGATGCTTTGGAAAC
The DNA here is from genome assembly GCA_007258455.2 of Sequoia sempervirens. Taxonomy (NCBI): domain Eukaryota; kingdom Viridiplantae; phylum Streptophyta; class Pinopsida; order Cupressales; family Cupressaceae; genus Sequoia; species Sequoia sempervirens. The sequence goes on along the minus strand of VDFB02058242.1, from coordinate 574,478,888 downwards.
CTTCAAAATGTATAAGGCTATGGTAAAAAAAGAAATTGAAAGATACATAGTCTTTGTTAAATTTAGAGATCAGATTATATGCAGAATGTTGAACTTGATAAATATGAAGTTGATGCCAAATCAATATTGAAAAATACTGATCATGAATTCACAAGTCTGAATTTTTCCTTAATGGTATTCAATCTACAAGAGCAGAACATTTATTGATTTCGATATCTTCAAGTGTAGATCGGATCTGCATTAAGTATCAAATGGGAGACACGTTCTATGAGCGGACATGTCTCCACGAAGTGGAGGCATGTCTACTCATGGGACGTGTCTCTTGGATTGTGCCAATTCGACTAACTAAACACCTGATCCTTAAATCGGAGTTAGTTACTTAATAAACATAAATGCTTACTAAGTTCGATCTAAATTTATTTTGCACAAATAAATTATATCTAATCTAGAAATGATCACCAATAATGATGCTTGATCGGGATCCTATATGAAACACGAAATTCTATTAATCTGCAGTTAATAACCTCTAAATGCAGATTGATAGTATACTTGGAATGTAGTAGATTCCGATATAAATGATAATGTATTCAATTAAAATATATATATATGTGTGTGTATACATATGTCAGTACATACTGACATATATATACACACACATATGATCATCATTTCTATATCTGACCGAAGCTACCATAATTCAACAGTCTTTAAGAACGAACAGAGGAGGCAAATTATGTTCAAAAGAATTTAATGAATTTTGGCAAAAAAATGGAGTCAAGAGTCAAGAGACAATTAACAGCACCTTATACACCACAACAAAATGGTGTGTCACAAAGAAAGTATACAATATTGATAGAATCGGCAAGAAGCATGCTGGAAGCCAAGAGTATAGACAAGATGTTTTGGGCTGAAGTTAATACTATGGTTTGCATCATGAAATGAGCCCAACTATTGCAATAGGATATAGGACACCAAAGGAAGCTTGGTATGGAAGAAAGCCTACAGTGGCACACTTGAAAGTATTTAGTTGTTTAGCATATATTCAAATAAGTGATGAGAAAAGACATGGATTAGATGCAAAGAGTCAAGCATGCATATTTATAAGTTATAAACTTGAAAGCAAGGCTTACAAGTTTTATTCCCCTTAAGGAAGGAAGAGCACTATTTCTAGAGATGCAATATTTGTTGAAGGAGGAATCTATGCAAATCACTTGATGAACAAAAAAGAAACAGTGAGTCAATGAATAATTTGGGTTCAAGAAAAAAAAGCTGAAAGTGCAAAATCTACATCAAGTTCAAGCAATGTAAAAAAATTTAGAAGGTAATGCAAAATAATACTCCAAATCTAATGACAGACCATTATTTTGAAATAAGATTAAAAAGAAGCCAAGTTTGAGAAAGCAATGAAGATGATGAATTGATCAATTATGCAGTTTATTCAAATATTGAGGTAGAACTTACTAAGTTTGAAGAAGCTGTTAAAATGAAGAATAGATTACAACAATGGAGGAAGAGATTGATGCTGTTGAAAAAAACAAAACTTGGGAGCTTGCAAAGCTACCAAAGACAAAGAAGTGATGGGAGCAAAATAGTTTTACAAGATAAAGTACAAAAGTGATGGATATGCTCAAAGATAAGGTATAGAGTATTAAGAGACCCATTCACTATTGCAAGGCATGACACTATAACATTTATATTATCATTGATAGAGTAAAAGTGAAGGAAAGTACACCAGCTAGATGTGAAAAGTGCATTGTTGAACAATTACATTGAAAAGGAAGTATACGCTGATTAGCCACAAGGATTTGAAGAAGGCAAAGAAGGATATGTTTACAGGTTGAAAAGAGTGCACTATGGTTTGAAACAAGCACCAAGAGGTATTCAATAATTGATACATGGTGTGAGAAGCAAGAATGAGGCCACACTATATTTCGAGAAGGAAAGTAATGAAACATTTTATGTTTGTCTATATGTTGATGATCTAATTTATATAGAAAGCTCACACAAGATGAGGAAAGAATGCAAAGAGGCAATGATGAAAGAATTTGAAATGACTGAATTAGAACTGATGAAATATTTTTTTCGCATGGAGGTACACCAATTTCATGGTAAGATCTTTATTTGTCAAGCTAAGTAAGTGCAAGATATGTTGAAATTTCCTATGCTAGATTGTAAAGGAGTTGATAAATCAATTGTACATGGAAAAAAAATTGATGAAAGTAGATGGGTCATAAAAGGCAGATGAAAGGAAATATAGAAACATTTTTGGGAGCTTAATATATTAGACAGCTACAAGGTCAAATATTAAGTTTGCAATATCATTGGTTTCAAGGTATATGAGTGAATTTATAGAAAGGCATTTACAAGCAGCAAAGAGAATATTCATGTATGAGCGTGAAACGAGCAAAGAATCACAGCATACATTATTATTTAGTTGAAAATTCAGATTTGTTTGGTTATTCAGATGCAAATTGGGCAGGATCATCAAATAATAGAAAGATGACATCAAGACATTGTTTTACACTAGGAAGTGAATTGGTTAGATGAAAGTTCAAAGAAGTAGAATACAGTGGCATTATCAAGTACAAAAGCATGTACAGTAGCATGTACACAAGTAATTTGGTTGAAATGAAAAGCTTTGGAAGATCTAAGAGAAATACAAAGAAATCTTATAGTGTTATTTTGTGACAATGGTGGAACAATACAATTAAGCAAAAATCCAATATTTCAGGCAAGGACAAAACACAATGAATTGAAGCACCATTATATAAGAGAGTCAAAACAAGAGAAAAAAGTTGAAATTCAGTTTTGCAGGTCAGAAAAATAGTCGGCAAATATCATGACTAAAGGGCTAGGAAAGATAATACATTCAGGTTTGAAGACAAAGTTACAAATATAGGAATTTGACATCAAGGGGAAGAATGCAGGAAAATCTAATGTCAAACAGCAAAATGTTGACAAAGTTAAGAGATGTTGAAGTTGAATTGTTGTTAATGAAAATATCTCTGTTGTTGTTGAAGATGACAAATAGTTGTTGCTAATAACAAATAGTTGCTGATGAACATGACAGACAATTGCTGACAAATATAATGGAGAATTTCTGAGGAACATGACAACAGTTGTTGTTGAAGACATTTTAATACATTCTACAATTCACTGGAATTTTGGTGCAGTCAATAAAAGAAGATTTTGTTTTAGGTGTTCTTACTTAGCCAACAATCTCAGATTATTTTTAGGAAACTAAGTTTAGGGATTTATTTATTAAGTAGATGTCGTTTTAGAAGAAAGCCAGTCTATATATAGGATAAAGTTTTAGGATACTTATTTACTATATTTGGAGGACACAATCTGCTGATTTATTCAGTCAAATTTTAGTATTATTTTTAGCATTAAATGCCAGTAGGAGAACAACATGTAAGGCATCTTATCTTAGGAGATAGTTTAACTGTTTTTATGGAAATCAAATTCTATATTAGATGCTTTCTTTCAATCTGTTTGCAAGAAGTTTTTGAGGAAGTTTTGTAAGAGATTCAGAGAGGGAAATTCAGGTTGTAATTCAAACTCAAGATAGTCAATTTTAGAACAAAGAAAAGCTTTTTTTTGTGTATGTTAATTTCTGAGCAGCCCTTGTCTCAAACGAAATTTACTAACACCCTCTTGCCAAGCACATAGTCGTGAGAGTTAGACTTTTACAGGTAGCAGGTTGAAGGATTCCCCCTAACATTAGGTTTAGTCCTGCATCACAAGGATTATTGTTCTTTGGTAACTGGTGCATACCTACCAGAAAATTTCTCCACAACAAAGCTTTTGAACTTGGGCATTCTTATAAGCATTGGCTAGCCTTCAATCCCTAAACCCTGCCAAGCTCAAAATCAAAAAACCTAGTGATGTTCAACTCCTACTGGAAAATCCACAACTACAAGAAAAAAGCAATTATAAGACAGCTCCATTGGCATTTACTTATCATGGCATCCATCCAAGAGAAGAAAGAACACTGCTAACAAAATGTTAAGTTTATTATCCAAATGTTCTTGAAATTTTGTATTCTCAAAACTCTCAAGTCAAAATCGTGAGGGAGCTAAAATGAGCAAAGATGGATCAACTCTCAAACGCTCTCTCCAAGCATAGAAGGAAAAGATAGGAAAATTTCATGATCAACCGAGAATTGCCATGGTCACAATTTTCCCTCTTAAATTGCTGATTTTTGCAGAAATCATAGCCAACAATTTTGACCATTTATTTGTCACATAATTGCATATAAATTGCGATAAAAGCATGAAAAAACTGTCTAACACAGATTTCAATGTGTTTTTCACCTACACAATTTTTTTTCATTTTAGGGTTTTACAAGCAACATATACATTCATTTGAAGGAATTTTCAGATTTTCTTTTGCATTTTGAAGGCACGTTGCTTTATTATATGTTGAGTTGCAAGCTATGGCTGGAGTTCAAAACCCACCAGGCCTTCTCTTACTTGCTTGCATTCCAGCAGGCCTTATAACAAAGCTCCCCTCCACACCCAAGACACATGCTAGCCTCTTCACTCTTCCGCTTTCTATATGTTCTCATGTAATATATCATTCTTACTCTTCTATGCTAATGATATTGCTCATGCAGTTTAGGCAATGAATCACATTTACCTATAATAATTATTATCCATAGGAAGCCAAAGAAAAAATTATGGACTCTATGAAGTGGATTTAACTGGGAAGTTTCATGGTAAAATTAAATGCAAAGTTAAGGGAAGCAACTATGAGATGATATCACATTTGTTTTCGCTTGTGGCATCTTTTAATTAGTACTGCATTAAATCACTCAATTTTCTTAATGATATTTTAAGATGTAGAGTATGTTACATAGAAAATAAATGTGACAATGATGAAAACTAAAATTGATCAGAGTCATGGCAAATGCCTGATTTCATTGTATGATTTTTTTTAGACTTTTTATAAGAAATTCTCTAAAGAGGTTCAAACTTCAAATTACTCCTATACAAGACAATGTACAAGCACACCTTACATTGCCTGAGTTTTTGAGCTTAGAGCATTTTTTTCAATCCAAAATATTATTCAATATGTTTTTACTTTTTACTCTTATTTACATTTTGTAATGATGAAATTTGCATATCAATGTCAATTAGTTTTTTATCTATATTGAAGAAATTTCTTGATATATGTGACAAATGGTTTAATTATGTGTAAAGTTAGGCCCATTCCCTTAGTCTTTACCTATCCCTATACACATATATCCCAACTTATTTAGCCCCCACCTGAGCACACACATACTTTGACACATTGAGGTAAACAAGCCAATTAACCTCAACAAGGTTGATCCAGATTCTAAGTAGATTGCAAATGATGATGTCTTTCTTGATCCTAATGATTTTGATATCCTAACAACGACTGACCTTGATAATGATCTGGTAGTGTTAGTTTTTAGATCAGAAATGCAATAAGCAGAAAAACACAACACATAGAACAATGAAAACAGTATTTTACCCTAGGAAAACCCTCCTACTCGAGGGAGAAAAACCCAGCAAGATATTCTCTTATAAATCAGAAAAATATCAGGCCCTAGAAAGACCGAATACAATACAATGGATCTACACTTATATATGGTGCAATTTCTTCAATACACAAAATATTTAACTCTTCTCCTTGAGTCAAATCTGCTGCTCTTGAAGGGTGAACCTGATGCTGAAGAAATACGAATTGGAATGAATTGAATTGATCAAATGAGGAGACACCTTCTATATATACAAGCTAGGTGACCTTTCTTCTAGGGCCGACCTAGAATAAATAATATTTGTTTATAAAAACATGATTAGGCCGACCTGCCTTTAGTTTCATTTTATATTAAGAGAAAATATCTCCTACCTCTAAAACACTAACACTCCCTCTTAGCTAGGGAGGTAGTTTCAAATATCTTCGTCATGGAGTCTCTCAACATGACGCCCACAATGGCTACACCCATTTGTGGAAAAAACACATCTTAGTCTGAGAGATGTACAAGGGTTCATCATGGAGTCTCTCAACATGATGTCCACAATGGCTACACCCATTTGTGGAAAAACACATCTCAGTCTCAAAGATGTACAAGATATCCTTGTCATGGAGTCTCTCAACATGACGTCTCATCTCAGTCTCAGAGATGTACAAGATATTTTCATCATGGAGTCTCTCAACATGATGTCTCATCTCAGTCTCAGAGATGTACAAGGGCTTGCACCTCATATTTCTCTGTCTCAAATAAATATACACTACAAGGGCTTTCACCTCATATTTCTACGTCACAAAGAAATATACACTACAAGGGCTTTCACCTCATATTTCTCTATCTCAGAAAAATATACACTACAAGGAATTTCACCTCATATTTCCCCATCTCAAAGAAATAGACATTACAACAAATCCTCATGATGATGTGACTCCCTCTGAAGCTCCAAGTACTTGCATCAACCTCCTAACCTCCTCGTCCAAGATTACCTGCAATGCTTGCCTTAGAGGAACAGTCTACAACACACACCTCCGGCACTACTAACTTGCGAGAGTCCAGGACTGTCCTCCTCGACCTCATCCCAGATCACCCTATTCTGAATAGGTTTGCGGAGCTACCAATGTCAAATCCAAATTGGTCGTCTTGTGCAATTCTATTCTCTGCAGCTGAAGAGGTCTTCCAAGGACTTAGCATCTAGCCTTGCAACACTGCAACCCACTTAGTTGACACCTTTACTTCTTCTTAGTGAATCACTTTAATTCCTCAAGACATAGGACTCCATTTTGCAGAACACAGAACTCCCTCTTGATCCCTGCCTCAATACAAAGATTACAAAAAATCCTCTGGAAATGAACTCCCCTCCATTGACGGATCTTAGAACCTTAGTCCTTTTCCCGGACATGTCATTGTTTTACCCAACTCGCTTTCACAACTCTCAATCCAATAGCCATTAGCATGTCTTCTCCAATGATCTTACATAGGAACCTCACTGTTTTCCACAATTCTTTCTAGGTCTATCAATAGTTGACCATGCAAGAACCATAGACTGTTCCAAATCAGGAGGACAGGATTTATGTGGTACCGTTGTTTAGTGACTTCATCTTTCTCAATCTTCTTTGCTAATGCAAATTCTCCATCCAAGGCTAACCCAACCTTGTGCCCTCGAGAGATGTCTCCAGTGAAGAATCATGAGAGTTATGCGCCACCAACTCGATCCCATGGCTGCAAGCTATGTCTCCATGTTTGTTCATTTCTCCAACTGGCATGACTTCCTCACAAGATGCAGCTCTTCCTCCCTTTGAATTCCTTATGCAATCTCTGATGATTAATCCATCATCATTTTGCTCCTCAATCCATCCTGCATCTTTTTAAAGAGATTAACAATAGTTCATAAAATCAAACTACCTTGAAGAGGAATATACAGACCAATGCTAGTAGCATACATGATTCACTATTCCCAATGCTATTGCATGAATTATTATTAACTACATGATTATTTAAATCCATGATCATTATTCAAAGGTACAAACATAAAATACTTATCCTTTTATTGTTGGTACACCATTGAGCTAGACCTGTAGCAGTGTTTCATCTTCACCACCTTCACTCAATGTTGCCATCAATTTACCCTCATCCTGTTTTCATACCAACTGTTGTTACCAACATCTTGCCAGAACCATCTCAGACCTTCATTCCTTTAAATTCCTGTATATACATTCCAGCTGATAATGAAGACTCAGCCCCAATATTTTATTCAATCTCCAGAATGTCCACTAAGCTCCAGTAACTTGGATAACATCTTGATAATTGCCCAACATTAAGAATTCTTTCTTTCACATTTACAGGTTCAATAAAATTGCTTAACAATCACAGTAATTAGAGAACAACAAATCTTGATTCGCTAAACACCAACAATTCAATTAAATGCTTCCAACAATAACCCAGCAGATTTGATATCGATTCCTTGATCCTTCACTACAATATCAACCACACCCTATGTTGAATGGCGACGCCCAGAATATATTTGTTGACTCCTACGTTGAAAGATTAAGCAACTCTCGATTGTTCTAATGCTAGCGGCCAGAAATAAATCTCCATACTCAATATAAGATGATATCCGATATTCTATATCCACCTACTTGTCATTTCTAAAGGAAGTTCATGACTTTGACTTCTTTTAAACTCGAAGATGCCTTCTAATGTTTGTCAGTTTTTGCGTGAAGACCAAACGATGCCCCTAATAATAATATCAGCTCCTCCAAAACATTCGATGTATTTGACAAACAAATATTCTATCTATTCTGACGCTGGGAGGCAAACTCTACTTTTGTCTTATTACACAACCCCAATAATAAACACTTTTAGCAGCTTATGATATTTCGATTTGTCCTGTTCATATATATATTTTAATGATGTGTCCATGTTAGTTTTAGGATCAAATTTAACAAAAAGCAGAAAATGCAACACATGAACAATAAACACAGCAGATACCCTGGGAAAACCCTCCTACTCGAGGGAGAAAAAACCCAGCAAAATATATATCTCCTATATATCAGATAAAAGTGCAGAAGTCTGCTTTACAACCAAACCCTTCTCAAGGGCGAATTAATATAATGAATAATAGCACCCATCCTTTGATGCAAAGATGAATATGTTTCTCCTTGAAGTCGATCTGCTTCTACAAGATTGTAATCTACTGTTGAAGAGCGAGCTTCTGCTCTGTAGAAATGTGAATTGAAGAGAGAAAAAAACTTGATGTAGAAATGAATGATCACCACCTTACATATATACCAATTAGGTGACTTTTCATCTAGGTCGGCTCCCTTAGAAGAAAAATAATAATTGCAATTAGTAGGCTGACCTACCTTTAATTAAGGAGAAAATATCTCCTGAAGCTACCAAACACCAACACTCCCTCTTAGCTAGGGAGATATTTTTCAGATATCTACGTCATGAAGTCTCTCAACATGACACCCACAATGGCTACACCCATTTGTGGAAAGCACAAACGTTCATCACGAAGTCTCTCAACGTGATGCCGTCATAGAGTCTCTCAACATGACATCCACCATGGCTACTCCCATGTGTGGAAAGAAACACACGTACAAGTGCCCATCACGGAGTCTCTCAACGTGATGTCGTCATGGAGTCTCTCAACATGACGTCCACCATGGCTACTCCCATGTGTGGAAAAACAAAAGTACAAAAGGTTCACCACGGAGTCTCTCAACGTGATGTCGTCATGGAGTCTCTCAACATGACGTCTCATCTCAGTCTCAAAGATGAACAAGGGCTCGCACCTCATATTTCTCTGTCTCAAAGAAATATACACTACAAGGGCTTTCACCTCATATTTCTGTCACAAAGAAATATGCACTACAAGGGCTTTCCCTTCATACTTCTTCACAGAGAAATATACACTACAAGGGCTTTCACCTCATACTTCTCCGTCATAGAGAAATATACATTACAACAAATCTTCATGATGATGTGACTCCCTTTGAAGCTCCAAGTACTTGCATCAACCTCCTGACCTCCTCATCCAAGGCTGCCTCTAATGGTTTGTCAGACTCCCTCTGAATGTTATTTCCTCCTCTTCGAAGAACCTGATCGCAATATTCAGAGATTACTTTATTGCCCAATCTGAATTTGGATCTCAAAATCAATTCTAGAAGTGTTTGTAGTGGCGTCACAATGCTCAGAACTCACACGCAGCAACTACAATGGCTTCGTTGGCATTTGTTTCTTCAAGCAGATGGTGTGCCTAAACAAGAGACTCCAAAACGCCACCTTTAAACTCCATGAATGGCCACGACCCAGCTTGCTAAGACTTCACAAATATTTCTGCATTGAATCTGATCAAGTCTTGTCTTAAACATGCTTTGATACCATGTTAGTTTTAGGATCAGATTTAATAGAAAGCAGAAAATGCAACACATGAACAATAAACACAGCAGATACCCTAGGAAAACCCTCCTACTCGAGGGAGAAAAAAACCCAGCAAAATATATATCTCTTATATATCAGATAAAAGTGCAGAAGTCTGCTTTACAACCAAACCCTTCTCAAGGGCGAATTAATATAATGAATATGTAAAGTCCCCTCCAAAGTGAGACATCCATATTCAGTAGATTAGCCTATCATCATGACCCTCGTAGGCTAATGAAGAGGATTAGGGGGTCTTCTGAGGATGGTATCACTCCAGTGTTCAGTGTACAACTTTGGCTTTCATTCAAGGCTTTTGGGACTCAGTTGGCTCAACTTACTATTTATAGTAAGTCAAACAAGGACAGAATGGGATCCTTACTATTTTTAGTAAGGCATGTGATCGGATGGAGAATTATCAGATGAGTCCCCAGTTCAGATGGCGTGTTCAAAAATGATGAATTTTAAGAAGTTACTAATGGTATTTGGCTCAAATAACATTAATTAATTAAAAGGTTATATTTTAATGTTATAATTTAATGTTATAACTTGAGGGTCAAAACGTCATTAAAAGGGGGCCAAATAAATAAATTAATTTTTAGCGTCAACTCCTAAGTCGAAGGAAATATTAAAAGATGCAAATAAATGATATTTTAATATTATTAAATTGCTTTTTTGGAGAAATTCGAATTTCTCATGAAGGTCTATATTTTTTATTTGGGAGTTATTTTAGAGGTATTGGATTGAGCAAATGTTGTTGATGAAGTTTGTCTAAGAAGAGAAAGCCAAGGGTTTTCAATCCTCGTGCCATTGGAGAATGTTTTTTCTTCAGTGTTTGCAGCCATTTCAAGCAGCGAAATACCTGTTGAATTTGGTATTCTGGAGGGCATCATTAAGGTGTTCTATTTGAGCATATTGGTGAAGAAATACAAAGATTATTCAAGGGTTTCAAAGTTATATGTTTGCAGATATGAAGATTGTGGAAGATTAAGATTTAATCATTTGCAAAACAAATTTATGTTTGCTGCTACAGTGACGTGAATAGTAGCACTACAGTACCCGCGCTACAGTACCCGTGTCCCAAGGGTTTGATTCTATGGTTTAGAGTTTCTCAAGTCCAAGGGTAGGTGATTGCAGATTGGCTTTGATAAAATAAAAAAATCAGATTTCAAGAAGAGGTACGGCTGAGTATTTATAGCCTCCATTTGCAATAGGGGTCGGCCCTCTTGAAGAGGGGCAATTTTGTCTTGAGGAGCTCAAAAGAATAATAAAAAAAATCACTCAATGGGCACCCAGACCTAAGAAAACCAGCCACAGCAATAGTGATCAAAAAGGCAGCATATTGAAGGAGATTTGAACCTGTTATGAGTTTGCTTTTTTGGTTGAAAGTTGTGAACAGCAGTTGCATGTTTGCAAATTAATCTGGGTATGATTGTAATAACCTGCTCTATTGAATAATGATCAAATAAACATATAGTAGAGGAGTTATTATCGTAGTTGCTTGTATTCTTTAATGTTTTTGCATTTTATTTCCTTGCAAATATTTCAAGAAAACAAAAAAAAAAAACAGAAAACCCTCATTAAACATCAAACACACAAAACAAAAAAATCAACTTCAGAAATAAGGGCACGAAGTGATATTACATTGGTATCAGAGCGAATTTCCTGCTATCCTGGAGGGTTGAGGGCACATGAGAAGTCACCACAGATATTTCACTTGCAATAAAAGAGAATCAAAGGAAGATTCGCAAAGAGATAATCCGTTTGCAGAGGAACCATTATCAGATATGGGTGACAGGTCAGAAGAGGGTCCACACCGAAATGAAAGAAGAGATGAGGATAGGGATAGTGATAGAGAAGTGAGAGAGACTTTGAGGGATTTACGGGTTGGCCAACAGCAGGTAATAGGTGTATTGCAGCAGCTCCCAGCTGCTCTTCAGCAGTAAAATGCACCAAGGAGGCAACCCCAGGACCAGGATGATGATAGGAGTGTAGCAGGGTCACGGAGAATACAAAGAACACCTTCTCGCACTGCTGACAGACCGACTTGACCCACTTTCCTAAGGGAAGAGCGAGCGAAGGAGAATATTGAAGAGGTTGAGGAATCAACCTTTGCAGATGCATATATGGCTGCACATGATGAGTGGCGGCAACTGACACCTGAGGCACGTGAGCTCATGCACTTTGATCGATTTGTTCAAGCAAGGATGGACTATTTCAGGGCTTGACAGGGGAATAGGCCTCGGAACTAGAATAGAGACTTGAAGCATGTGGCCAGCAAATTTATCCTACCTTACTTTGATGGTAGTGGCAAGGTGACAGCACAGTCTTGGATTCATAGGCTGGACACTTTTCTGACACTTCGACCTATGTCTGAGGAAGAAGCAATCAAGTTCGCCATGTTACATCTAGAGGGAGCAACCCATGACTGGTGGTATCAGGGAATGGTTACACTACAGCACGACTGTATCACCACCTACCAGGAATTTGTGGATAGACTGGTTGATCGCTTTGACAAAAAGGATCCAGAAGTCTATTTCAGGGATTTGGCACAACTTCGACAGACTAGCAGCTTAGAGGGCTATATCAATGATTTTCAGAAGTTGTCTGTGATGGTTACAAACATTTCGGAGAGGAGATTGGTTGTGCTCTTCGTAGAGGGCTTACTGGAGCCATTGCATGGTGGGTTAAGGCTTTTGATCCACCAACACTACAGGAAGCAATGAAGAAGGCAAGGAGTATGGAACTTGCAGCCCCATCCAGCAAGTTCAGATCATCAAGCAAGTTTGGCACAAAGGGGTCGTCTTCATTCAGAGGTAACAAAACCTTTCCCAAGAACAAAGAAAAATCTGATTTTAAGGGAGATCAAAAGGGAAAATCAGCAGCTCCATTTGATCGTGAAACATTAAATGATTTGCGGAAAAGAAAGCTTTGTTTCTACTACAAGGGTCCATATGACACAAATCATGATTGCCCCTTAAGGCCAAAGGGCAAAGCTAATCGTGCTATGTGGGCTTTTTATGAAGATTCGGAATCTGAAAATTCTGACCAGCAAGCTGGTCAAGAAGAATCAGATGATGAGAAGTCAGAAAAAGAGGAGGAAAAGGAAGGGGAGGTCCATCTACAGGAGGCACGGATTACTAGTATCCAGCAGGAAAGGTCTTTTAGAATGCGTGGTGTCCTAGCAGGTCAAAAGGTCATCACTCTTTTAGACACAGGTTCCACTCATAATTTTATTGATGCACGCTTTGTGGAGAAGCGTGGCATTATGACTAAGGAGTTTGAAGGTATAAGGGTGAAAGTGGCAGATGGATATACCCTTAAGTGCAAAAGAATGGTCAAAGATCTTCCGATGCACCTTAATAACTATAACTTTAAGGCTGATTACTACATGGTAAACATGGGAGACATAGATGTAGTTTTTGGGATGAGATGGCTCCATGCTATTGGCAAATTCACTCTTGATCTTCGTGAGATGGAGATGAGTTTTGAGGTAGAGGGAAAAACTTAGATACTAAAAGCCATCAGAGATAGCAGTTTCAGGATGTTGTCATTTAGGAGGATAGAGAGCCTCATGCAGCACAATATGGTGGATTGGGCAGCTGAATGTGTGTTAATGCCGACTCAAGAGAGGGAGCATAAAACAGAATATCATCCAGATATACAAGAGATCAGAATCAAACATGGGAAGGTTTTCAGCAACATCCCACCAAGTAGACCTCCTGATAGGGGTATTGAACATATTATAGAGCTAGAGGAGGGCGCTAAGCTAGTGATGATTACTCCATACAGGCATCTAAAACGTCTTAAGGACGAGATAGAAAAAACCATTAAGGAGTTGCTTGCCATGGGTCACATTCGGCCGAGCAAGTCACCATTTGCCTCCTCGGTGATTTTAGTCAAGAAAAAAGATGGTACTCTTCGTATGTGCATCGACTATAGGCCTTTGATTAAGAGAACCGTTAAAAACAAATACCCAATTCCACGGATTGATGAGTTGATCGACGAGCTACATGGTGCTTGTTTCTTTTCAAAAATTGATTTGAGGTTCTGTTATCACCAGATTAGAGTGTGTGAGCAGGACATAGAGAAAACGGCATTCAGATGCCATTGTGGGCACTTCGAGTTTGTGGTTATGCCATTTGGGCTAACCAATGGTCCAACCACGTTCCAGGCCACAATGAACAAAATCTTCCAGCCACAGTTGAGGAAGTTTGTACTCGTATTCTTTGATGATATACTAGTGTACAGTAGAACGTGGGAGGAACACCTTACTCACTTGGATGCAATGTTGGGGATTTTGGATAGAGAGTTGTTGTATACAAAAGAATCAAAGTGCGACCTTGGCATGGCAGAATTATTATATTTGGGTCATGTTATTAGTGCAGAGGGTGTGAGGATGGATCCTAATAAGATCCAAGCTATCATCGACTGGCCCACTCCAGAGAATCTCACACAGTTGCGTGGATTTTTGGGGTTATGTGGATTCTATTGCCGGTTTGTCAGCGGTTATTTGCGTCATGCAACGCCTCTCACAGACTTGATGAAAAAAGGTGCTTTCATTTGGACTCCAAAGGCACAGGAGTGCTTCATGAGATTCAAACAGATTATGACCACTTGTCCCGTTCTTGCTCTACCAGACTTCACGAAGCCATTTGAGCTTCAGTGTGACGCCTTGGGTGAGGGAATTGGTGTTGTGCTTATGCAAGAGAAGCACTCGATTGCATTTGAGAGCAGGAAGCTCAGGGGACCGGAGAGAGGGTATAGTATTTATGATAAAGAGATGTTGGCCATTATGCACGCTTTGGCCAAATTCAGACAATATCTCATTGGTAGTAAATTCTATATAAAAACTGACCATAATAGTCTTAGACACTTTTTGGGGCAGCGAGATCTTAATGACTGCCAGCAGAAATGGATCAGTAAGCTTCAGTCGTATGACTTCAACATTACATACTTCAAAGGTACTCAAAATGATGTCGCTGATGCTCTTTCTCGCAGACCACACTTGAACACTATGGTTCAAATCTCAAAGGATTGGAGGCACCTGATTGTGGCAGAATACGCCAAGGATACATGGGCATCTGGGATCATTGAGGGGTCAATTCAGGATAGCAAATATGCAGTTGTCAATGAGCTCATAATTTATAAGGGTAGGATATATTTGACGCCAGGGTCAGAGGTGAAGAGTATAATACTAAGGGCTTTCCATGATGTGCCTACTGCAGGACACCTGAGATACTTCAAAACTTACAGGCAGATCAGGGAGAGGTTTACATGGAAAGGACTCAAGGCCGATGTCCTTCGGTATGTTAGGGAGTGTCCCGTTTGTCAGCAGAACAAACAAGAGCACACTTACCCAGTAGGTCTATTACAGCCACTTCCGATTCCTGATAGGAAGTGGGAATGCCTGTCCATGGACTTTATTACGGGCTTGCCTAAAGCCCAGGGAAGAGACTGTATATATGTGGTTGTAGATCGGTTAACAAAATATACCCACTTCTTTCCGATCACAGCTACATACACGGCTACACAGGTGGCAGAATTGTTCTTCCGAGAGATTTTCAGATTTCATGGGTTGCCTCGGACCATAGTTAGTGACAGAGACAGTCGCTTTATGAGTCACTTTTGGCAGGAGGTGTTCAGAATCTGTGGGACCGAGTTAACCCCGAGTTCCAGCTATCACCCACAGATAGACGGGCAAACAGAGATAGTTAATAAATGGGTGGAAGGTTATCCTAGAAATTACATAGTTGGGCAACAGAAGGCATGGGTAAAGTGGATTTACCTCTGTGTGTTTTGTTATAATTCCACTTTCCATATGTCCATACAAATGACCCCTTTCATGGCGTTATACAGGTATGAAGCTCTAGCTTCATCAACCTTCTGTTTAGTGATAGTAGAGTGCCTAGTGCAGGAGACTTGTTGCAGGAGAGTCAGGACATGATGAAGGCTCTCGAGGAGAATATCACTAAGGCACAAAATCAGCAAAAACAATATGCTGATCAGAGGAGGACCGAGAGATCATTCGAGGTGGGAGATATGGTCTATCTAATGTTGCAGCCATACCGACAGTCTACACTCAGGAAAAGTGGTGCTAAAAAGTTGAAACCACACTACCATGGGCCTTTTTGGATTATCAAGCGAGTGGGTGAAGTAGCATATGAGTTAGAACTCCCAGCAGATAGTCGAGTTCACAATGTCTTTCATGTATCACACCTCAAAAAGGCGTTGGGACATCATGTGACTCCATCAGCAGTGTTGCCCCCCTGGATAATGAGGGGAAACTGATTCTTGAGCCAGAGGCTATCTTGGATTTTCGAGAGAGGCGGGTATGGAAATGGACTATCATAGAATATTTGGTCAAATGGAAGGATTTGCCAGTTGAGGATGCCACCTGGGAAGGTGAGGAGATCTTACAGCACCCAGCATTGAGATTGCTTGTGGGCAAGCAATTTTAGGGAGGGAGGACTGTAATGTCCCCTCTAAAGTGAGACATCCATATTCAGTAGATTAGCCTATCATCATGACCCTTGTAGGCTAATGAAGAGGATTAGGGGGTCCTCTGAGGATGGTATCACTCCAGTGTTCAGTGTGGATCAACTTTGGCTTTCATTCAAGGCTTTTGGGACTCAGTTGGCTCAACTTACTATTTATAGTAAGTCGGACAAGGACAGAATGGGATCCTTACTATTTTTAGTAAGGCATGTGATCGGATGGAGAATTATCAGACGAGTCCCCAGTTCAGATGGCGTGTTCGGAAATGATGAATTTAAGAAGTTATTAATGCTATTTGGCTCAAATAACATTAATTAATTAAAAGGTTATATTTAATGTTATAACTTGAGGGTCAAAACGTCATTAAAAGGGGACCAAATAAATAAATTAATTTTTAGCGCCAACTCCTAAGTCAAAAGGAAATATTAAAAGATGCAAATAAATGATATTTTAATATTATTAAATTGCCTTTTTGGAGAAATTCGAATTTCTCATGAAGGTCTATATTTTTTATTTGGGAGTTATTTTGGAGGTATTGGATTGAGCAATTGTTGTTGATGAAGTTTGTCTGAGAAGAGAAAGCCAAGGGTTTTCAATCCTCGTGGCATTGGAGAATGTTTCTTCTTCAGTGTTTGTAGCCATTTGAAGCAGTGAAATACCTATTGAATTTGGTATTCTGGAGGGCATCATTCAGGTGTTCTATTTGAGCATATTGGTGAAGAAATACAAAGATTATTCAAGGGTTTCAAAGTTATATGTTTGCAGATCTGAAGATTGTGGAAGATTAAGATTTAATCATTTGCAAAACAAATTTATGTTTGCTGCTACAGTGACCTGAATAGTAGCGCTACAGTACCTGCGCTACAGTACCCATGCACCAAGGGTTTGATTCTATGGTTCAGAGTTTCTAAGTCCAAGGGTAAGTGATTGCAGATTGGCTTTGATAAAATAAAAAAATCAGATTTCAAGAAGAGGTACGGCTGAGTATTTAGAGCCTTCATCTGCAGCAGGGGTCAGCCCTCTTGAAGAGAGGCAATGTTGTCTTGAGGGGCTCAAAAAAATAATAAAAAGAATCACTCAAAGGGTGCCCAGACCTAAGGAAACAAGCCACAGCACTAGTGGTCAAAAAGGCAGCATATTGAAGGAGATTTGGACCTGTTATGAGTTTGCTTTTTTGGCTGAAAGTTGAGAAGAGCAGTTGCATGTTTGCAAATTAATCCAGGTATGATTGTAATAACCTGCTCTATTGAATAATGATCAAATAAACATATAGTGGAGGAGTTATTATCGTAGTTGCTTGTATTCTTTTATGTTTTTGCATTTTATTTCCTTGCAAATATTTCAAGAAAACACAAAAAAAAGCAGAAAACCCTCATTAAACATCAAACACACAAAACAAAAAAATCAGCATCAGAAATAAGGGCACGAAGTGATATTACAGAATAATAGCACCTATCCTTTGATACAAAGATGAATATGTTTCTCCTTGAAGTCGATTTGCTTCTACAAGATTGTAATATGCTGCTGAAGGGCGAACTTCTACTCTGTAGAAATGTGAATTGAAGAGAGAAAAAGACTTGATGTAGAAATGAATGATCACCACCTTACATATATACCAATTTAGGTGACTTTTCATCTAGGTGGGCTCCCTTAGAAGAAAAATAATAAGGAGAAAATATCTCCTGAAGCTACCAAACACTAACAATCCAGGCATCTCCCAAGCACCTTCCGACAAGCGTCTCTTTGACTCTTCCTTGAATACAATATTCACGAATTTCCCCAATGACGATATTCTCCCAGCCGTCCTCTAAATCCTTGTCTAATCTCAGAATTCGTCTTATCTCAAACTTCCCCTTTGACGCTCTTGTAGAGTCAATTCATAGCTTCCCAATACAATGTCAATTTGGCTCTACCTGGACTTTGTCTTTTCTGCCAAATCAAACAAACCTGCCCAGACTGATAAATAATACCACGTCACTTGAATTATCTTTAGAATTCTACGATACAACAAATGTCTTCCAAATTGAACCCTCTTCTAATATAGTTAACCTCACTTATAATCTGTGATTCCTTTATAGAAATCGTTCCTGATCAATAAAATAATCTTTCCCTTCAAAATATGCATTACTTGAAATAATCGAACTTGCCTAAGAGGAGCAACAATTTCAATTCCCTGTATTAAATCTGATATGCCAAAAACTGTAAATTAACTCCAATAAAATATTACTCCAAAGATTTCTCATTATTTCAAGTTCCCCACAACCCTGCAATTTTTGCTTAGTCAAATCTGATCGGATTTCCTGAACCCACTCTGATACCATGTTAGTTTTTAGATCAGAAATGCAATAAGCAAAAAAACACAACACATAGAACAATGAACACAATATTTTACCCTGGGAAAACACTCCTACTCAAGGGAGAAAAACCCAGCAAGATATTTTCTTATAAATCAGAAAAATATCAGGCCCTAGAAAGACCGAATACAATACAATGGATCTGCACTTATATATGGTGCAATTTCTTGAATACACAAAATATTTAACTCTTCTCCTTGAGTCAAATCTGCTGCTCTTGAAGGGCAAACCTGCTGCTGAAGAAATACGAATTGGAATGAATTGAATTGATCAAATGAGGAGACACCTTTTCCTATATATACAAGCTAGGTGACCTTTCTTCTAGGGCCGACCTAGAATGAATAATATTTGTTTATAAAAACATGATTAGGCCAACCTGCCTTAGTTTGATTTTATATTAAGAGAAAATATCTCCCGTGGCTAAAACACTAACAGGTAGAACAAGTAATGAGAGGTTTCGACCCAGAGCTTCATCATAAGGACTTTCAGTTCTTTAGTGTAGCTCTCTTCGTAGCAGCAAAAGTCATTGGCTATGTGTCTGATATTTTGGAACTTCGTATTTAGTTTGTAAGTTGACTTTGTACAAAGTAGATTATAATTGAAATTTTGAAAACTCTTAGCATCTAGTTAGTATTTATGTAATATGCAGAATGCACTGTGCAATGCAATGCAATCGCCACTATGAACATAAAAGACAAAAATCTATGTTCCACAACTTATGGTCTAAGCTTAAGCTTTTAAGCTTTCAATTTTATTTGTTCTCTCTATCTCTATGCTATGAAATTTCTTTAAATTTAAAAAACAGCAGGTTTTTCTCCTCTCTGTTTTTGCCTTTTTTTTAAAAAATTTAAATCTAAATTTTTCCAATTAACTCTCATTTTTTCAAAAAATCTTAATCTTTTAGTTTGCCAATTTTACCCCAAAAGATTTTACTGCTATGTATCTGGACTCTGAGCTTTGGCAAATCTCTATATGTTCTAGCCAGAATCTCCAAATTCAATTATGACACTTGGCTTCCCTAGAAAGTTGACAAACAACTTCCCTTCGCTGTCAGCGGGTCTGTGACTTTAGTTAGAGTAACAGAGTCTTTTTGCAAAGATTTGGCAGAGTTCTTTAGTTGAATTAGAGCAAGCTTGGAATACCAATCTTGCAGAGTCAGAGTGTGATTCTGATAACCATGTAACTACAATTGTAATGACTAAATTCCAAACAACGCAGCGGAAAAGAAATCGCATCCCAATCAAGTATACTAGTTGCCCACCGAATGTTCAATTAACCAGAGGCACCGAAAAAATGGATGCTGGTTGTGAGTCCCACGCAACTTGTGGGGAGTACAGAGGGCAACATCTTTCCACAATGCTCCATGCACTCAGTCTTCTTATCAATAATAATTATTAATAAAATTTAAAACCTTTGCTCTAAGTACCTCTAAGCCCAGGGGTGGAAAGAACGGACTCCGTGTACGTTGTATTAAATGCAGACTCCAACAACAATTATTCGAGTCTTCGAATGAAAACAGAGATGCTAAGTCTTTGTTATGCAAGTTATACATTTAGTAGACAAAATTCTAAGAATTTTAACATATAGCCCAAAAAAATAAAAGAGGGTTTCGAATATTGGAGTTTTCGATCAGCTGTGAATGGAAAAACTTTAACACAAACTATCAAGGGAATAAGGTTTTAAACAAGAACGAACCAGATGCCGTCTCAAGACGATAGGGTTGCTTGAGGTTCATGTCTCCCTTGTTACTTTCGCCTAAATAATCCGCATTGAAAGGGCCCGATGAGGTCACTGAGAACAAATCATCTGCTTCCTGCGACAGATTATTACTACTGTTCCATTTTTCTTCTACTTCTTCTTCTCGGTTGCTGTATGAATAAGCTGCGCTCATATTATCTGTTTTGCTAGCATAAACCCTACTTCTTCCAAAACGTGGCAAATAACAACAATATTTAATTTTGAGGTCCATCCCAGGCTTCAAAATGCAATGCCTGCCAGACGCAACAGAAGAGGAAGATAATGACCGGCTGTAAAGACACTTGAAATTGGGCACAACAAAGCACTCCATTTTGCAACAAAATGTATGATAAATATAACTATTCCAATGTAAATATAAATTTAATGCAGCTGGAACATTGTTCCTTCAGGACTGAGTTTTGCGTTCTGCCCCGCTGAGCATATGTTAAACTCGGTAGTTGTTGCAATGACAGAGACCCGCATGTTGTTTAAAACATTCTGCGTGGCGTTGATGAGCATGAGCTTGTTTTAGTGGAAGAAAGACAATATCAACTTTTTCTTTAATATGACTGAGGATTATATGGTCATATAGATCAGTTTAAGACATAATTTTTAGATGTATTTAACAAAATAGAACACAATATTTCGAGTATTTGAACTCTAACCATTTCGTGGTATGTATTTTTTCTCCATTTATTTTGGATATATTTTGATTCTTTTGTGTGAAATGTAATGATTAATGTCTAAGTTGTATGTATACCGGTAAAAATCAATAAATGATATGAGTCTCGATTGAACCTAATTTCACCCATCTCAAGGGTATTGAAATGATCTATAGTTTTCTCTTTTTGTATATATAGTTGAGCATATAGGTATTGATTTCAATATGGTTCATAATCGTAGTTGCAGTTTTGGAGCCCCAAACTTTCAAATTGAAATGTAACCATAGGTACAAAACTAAATCCACCCTTTTCAACTAGTCGCTACTTACTAACTTGAATGAAAATTATTTGATTCTAAGTGTTAGGGTGTTGTATAAAAGGATGGGCCCTTGTTCATTTAAATCATGTAAGGGGATCACAAAGAGCTCAGTTACACAAT
Source organism: Sequoia sempervirens (assembly GCA_007258455.2). Taxonomy (NCBI): domain Eukaryota; kingdom Viridiplantae; phylum Streptophyta; class Pinopsida; order Cupressales; family Cupressaceae; genus Sequoia; species Sequoia sempervirens. The sequence goes on along the minus strand of VDFB02058242.1, from coordinate 574,457,276 downwards.
GCATCATCATTACAAGAATGTCGAGTTAGTATTTGTATTGGTAAGAATAGATTAAGCATTTGTGTCGTTGCCTAAGTATCTTCAAACTTGTCAAAAACATTGAGTTGATCTAAGTGTTTGACTAAAGTGAGAGGTGGGGAGTTAGTGCATCTCATGCTAAGCATAATAAACTCTATCAATGTATATTGACACCGCCATGTTCAATCGACCAAGACATATAAAATTATGAAAAATCAAGTTACATGATCAAACTAGCAATAGAAGGTCAAATCCATAAAAAAAGGTTTATAACTGTAGATGTAAGGATCAAATGCATAGTTGCAAGATTGACCAAAATCATGCACAATTAATTTTATAATTTGTTGGTATTTACTTGATGCAAGCATTGTTAAACATGATGATAGATTACATAATACCATATGCTACTAAATACTCTTCATCAAACCCTAAAACTAAGCACACATATCCTTTTTGTTATTTTTATGCCCTTTTATGAACATGTTTCTATAGTTGTAGACATACGATTTCCACTGTCCATAATGTTAGAACAAGAAACTTCTAGATTTGACTATGTGAGTTTTGTTAGTTTTTATGCCCTTTTATGATTTCCATAGTCCAATTTGTTTCTATAGTGTTATCTGACTTAACTCTTAATTATGGTTATATTTATCTATTAGTGTAGAATAAATGGTTTACCCTAGATAATTTATATGGGAAGTATTTATTTTTCATGCAAAAATTAGTGAACCTAAGCTACAGTCTTACTAATGAAGGGCTTTCGCTCTAAGGTTTAAATTTTTATTATTATTTTAATTATAATCACTTCCTAATATTTTTATTTCATATTAGACCTAAATAACATAATAGATAGCTCTATGCTATTTAGTGATGACTACTCTTTGTCTCATAATGATTGGCAATGATTGCATTTTCATGTTGTTCCCCCTTATGATATCTTTCCTATGTTTCCTTCTTAGGTGTACAATATTTTTTATGCATATATGTTTTAAACCCTAACAAGCATTAGATTTATGGTGTTTACACATCCATGTGCTTTGATGTGTATATTTTCCTTGAATGTATATGATATTAGATCACTTTTAACTTTATCAAATAAGCTCTTTGATGTTATTCTTCACTATAACATTACATATGGCTTAGATTAATGTTTGCTTTACCTTCATTATTTTATTCTTCTAGTGATCATTCTATGGGAAAACTTAGACAACCATCCATGGGTTTTAGTGTTGCTAGTTATTTCCATGCTCCTCCCTTCTCCCTTGATGTTCATAATATTTTCAAATTGTAGCATCCCTTTGCCAATTTGAATGGAAATTTTCAATTTGTGTTGTTTGACATTTTGTCAAACACTTTGCATGTTGTAATGTTCCTTTTCGGGAGGAGTAGAATTTTTTTGATTGATGGACCCAATTGAGAGTTTATGGTATTTACTAAACTTTCATAGCAGCAATGACTTATAAATGATTGTATTCAAGTACATGAAAGCATGACATTGATAAGCAAATCCTATGATAATTTTGGACATAAATATGATTGTTTGGTTGGCACACCAATATTCAAAAATTTATATCAGAATGTTGCAAGTTCTGAAAATGTCTCAAAAGCAAGAACATGAACCTAGCTAGCAATGATTGAACAACAGACTATCTTAAGAAGTAAGAACATTTTGGGTGTCTCAATGCTCATATACAACACTGTCATGAACTCTCCAAATAGTAAATAACTTCAAGAGTTATTTCAAACTTTTACATTTACTTTTGAGATGATATTATAGACCTCTCTTTCAACATGCACACTCAGTAAATTAACAACAGTCCCTTATAGAAATTTTGAGCATGTATAATAGCTAGAGATACAAGTTTGAGCACTCAGAAATATAATAACAACAATGAAGTTTCAAACTTAACACAACACTTTTGAGTTGTTGATGCAATAATACAATCAGATTTCCACTTACAAATGACTTAGAAATGCACATAAATACATGGGTTGATAGTCAACAAAGGATTAAGAGATAGAATGATATATTTCAGACCTGAAATAGCTTGCCAAGACTGGGAATTGCTAGTCATGACACTGTTCACATCACTATTTTCAGTACTGTAGTGTCTTTGTAGCAACAGGTTAAATTTTAATTCAAACCCTCTTCCTGATTTTGAACAATGATCTCAAATTCATCCTATAGAAACCCTCGCAATAAAATGCAATAATAAATCAACTATTGTATTATTTAAAAACCCTTATTGCAATAATAAATCAGCTACTACAATAATTCAAAAACCCTTATTCAAAATTGCAATAATACATCAGCTATTGAAATTATTCAAACCCTTGCAATAATAAACTAGCTATTGCAATAATTCAGAACATGCAATAATACATCAACTATTGCAAAAATTACTTAGCTTCTTAGACAAGCAGATTTGCAACTTCAACCTTCAAAATTATCTTTGTTAAGCTCCAATGTGTTTCTTGGCTGAAAACACCATTAAATCTCCTGACTGTATATTGCAACAGCGAAGAGATTGTAAGCCAAGAGGGATTTCGTCCTCAAAGCCCCTGAAAATCCAATCTCTCAATGAGACTATAATTTATTAACAATTTTCTCTCCCAACCAAGCCTCTCTAAATGAGCTCTCAACTCCCCTTTATAAAGAACTTCTTGATTTTCTAGAAAGACCTAAGAAGAGTGTTCAACAAGCTTTTAGAAGAATATTTTAACACTCTTTGATGTGACTCCTTGATGTGACCTCTTGATATGACCCCTTGATGTGACTCCTTGATGTGACCCCTTGATGTGACCCCTTGATATGACTCCTTGATGTGACATCTTGATGTGATCCCTTAATGTGACTTCCAATACTTAAGTCACTTTTTGAAGGTATATTAATAAAGTGATTTTATTAATTTATCATTAAAGTATTTTACTTTTTAACGTTTTAATATAATCATTTAATATTACCCTTTTGACTTTGCACTTTTTCCTAGTAACATTAAATAATTAAATTAATGATTATTCATTAAGAGGGCCAAAAAATAGGGACATTATAGTCCTCCCTTCCCAAAGATTGTTTGCCCTCAAGCAATCTACAACTGCCAAACCATCTCGATTGTCATAACACCTGAAGCCAGAATGGACAACCAACTGCATTTGTCCACCAGCCACCCAGATCCCAAAAATCAACCCCATCATGCCAACTCCAAGTATTGTGTTGATACACCTCAAATATCATACTTGGACCCCATGGATAAACTGGAAGTCCTTCAATCTCAACACCAACCAACTTCCATTGTGCCACTCTAATAACCTCTAAAGTCCAATCATACCAAGTCTTCAATCCCTGCTTCTAGAAGCAATCTATTGGAGAGAACAAAGTAAAAGACTTGCAAAACTTGGACTCGTCACTTGAAGTAAAAAATGTATCACACTAGAGTGAACCCAAACACCTCTTACTTAACCCACCTCTCTGTGTCATCAAGGACAAAGTCAAATTCTGTGTATGTGGGATGAAAGTAAATTGATGAGCACACCTCATTATGCAATCAAGGTGAAACTCTCCTACCTGCGCCAATGGAAAACCCGAGTAGTCGTGTATATCCCATCCTATACTACCATCATTAGAAGAAGACTCGCAACTCACAACAGGATGAGTTGGTCTTGCAACATCATCATCATTACCCCTTGTAGCTCTGTCAACAAGAATCCTATTGGAAAGCAACTGCAAGTGTCCTAACTTACTTTCAGGAGTAAGAGAAGTACCATCACGAATGCCATCAATCTCCTGAAAAGAGATTGGAACAACACCAAGGTACAACATGTAAGATTTGGAAGAAATCATCTTCTTCTGATAAGACTGGCCAATGCCAATCTCTAAAGTGCCAATGTAGAGCCTTGTACTCAAATCTCCTATAACGCCTGAACTTGCTGCCAAAACTGATGTGATTGTATCATCAACAATCCATTCCACACTAAGAGATCTCCTGCAGATGTGAAGGATTCCCAAGATAGGTGCATGAAAGCATATACCAATATTTGTCAAGTTGTTGGCATAAATCATAATAACACCATATAACCTATGAATCAAGTCTAAGATGGAGTGAAAGGTATCTATGCTGCCCAAGGACGGTAAGAAATCATCGTCACTCCAACCTCTAACTTCATAGTAACAATTCCAATCTCTCCTATCCATACCAACAATTGCTTCCTTCAAAGTGTAACCTGACAGAACTCTGACCAGCAAAGTAGGACAGCCATCAACCAATGAAGTAGGAGGTAAAACCCATGAGGATGGTGTTGGGATACTACTGCCAACATTCCTATCTCCAAACCATAGACTGAAATCAATTGGCAACTCGGTCATATACCTCTCAAGATCAAGTATAATGCATCCATCACCAACTGACTCTTCTTGTTTAACCATCACAAGAGACCCTATTTCTACATGTGAGAATTGATCCTCAAACCAGCTCCAATCTTTATCCACATGTTGCACGTCTCCAACCGGGAAAGTGTTGAATTCATAATGTATCATCTCATCCCTATGGAGTTCATCAATTCCTTCAATGATCTATTTAATTTCCAAGGTTCTTGCCTCGTGCTCATGGACCACTGGTGTAGCTGCAATAGAATTTTTGCTTTGTGTAAGGAAAGATGAGTCATGCTCAACAGTAAGCAAAGATCATCAACTTCTTCCTCTTTCCTTTTCAAAGCATCTGAATAAATCTCAACAAGGTTGAGAAGGTGGTCTCAATCTGAAAGAAGGTGTAAGTAATTTGATTTTATTGCCCCCATACTGTCTTTGAATACTTGCAAATTATCATGAGAAGACTTTGCTTCAATTTCCCTTTGTCTTCTCTCCAATTGAACCATCCAAAGATGATCTTCATCAACTTGAGCATTTTATCATGATGAGATAACGCTTCCAAAATATCATCTTCACTCACCTTCAACTGGTTCACAAAACTGTGTGGGCCATTAGGTCTATGAACAACTTTTGCTTCACACGAAGCATTAGATTGTTCCTGAAGTTCTTGGTTCACACAACTATTTTCTTCTATGAAATCATCTACACCTATATTTTGATTTGGAATTAGGATAGTGCTAATTCCACCTGAAGAAACATCATCAATGCCCTTATTAGGTGTCATAACACAAGAGGGCTCAGTTTTTTCTTTGATCTCATCATCTAACTCAGCCGATTCACTGGATGATAACCTGCATAGAGAGAGTGGAACCTTTAACCAAAATGAGATTAACTCTCCTCCAGTCAACTGTTCCCTAAACTTCTCAATCTTCTACTCAACCAATCTTCTTGAGAGATCATATGTTGCAGTCGAAACATGTTGTTCTCTTCTCCAAATGTCTAACAAATTAGATCACAACTGCTTGCAAACATCAACATCTTCATCTAGGATCATGGACAGGATGTTGAACATATTCATCTTCACCTTGTCTGAATGGTGTTTCCTAATTCTTGAAATGAAGCAATCGAATAACTAGAGAATAAGACCATCACAATCAAACATGATAATACATGAATGCACTTGTGCCATAAATTCTAGAATTTTGACCCTCTTACTAAAAGTAGGGCTTTTGATGTCACCTATCCCATTAAAGATTTCAATAATGAGTTGCATGACCTCTCTCATTTTGTCATTATCATAAGGTTCTTGAGGAGCTATAATCCTCATAATTTCACTTATGCAAGTGACAACTGCCAATCTTATCTCCTCATCTTGATGTCTCATTAATTTTGGCTTACCCAAAGAATGCACCAAAGGACTCATGGTTGTACTCATCACTTTAGAGGGTGATTGACTAACCTTGGATAGATAATCTTCAACTTCTTCCAAAGTACTCGAAAGAACTTCTTTTGGTTGAGACAAGTCCTTAAGTTTTATACCTGCAATGTAAAGTTTCCCACACAAATTTTATTTTTTCCTTTGCAATCTCCAATCATACTTAATACTAAGATCCAAGTAATCAACAAATGAAATCTGAGCATGAAAATCTACTCCCAATGCTTTATAATTTTCATAAATTTCTCAGAAGATTTCTTCTTCATTGAGACGCTTCATTCAATGTTTGTACCTTGTTGCCAAACTCTAAAATTTTCTAGATAACACGTGCCTAACAGGTTGGCAAGATTTTAAGCTCTAATACCACTATAGTGTCCCTTGCCAATTTGAATGGAAATTTTCAATTTGTGTTGTTTGACATTTTGTCAAACACTTTGCATGTTGTAATGTTCCTTTCCGAAAGGAGTGGAAATTTTTTGATAGATGGGCCCAATTGAGAGATATGGTATTTACTAAACTTTCATACCAGCAATGACTTATAAATGATTATGTTCAAGTACATGAAAGCATGACATTGATAAGAAAATCCTATGATAATTGTGGATGTAAATATGACTGTTTGGTTGGCACACCAATGTTTAGAAATTTATATTAGAATGTTGCAAGTTCAGAAAATTTCTCATAAAGCAAGAACATGAACCTAGCTAGCAATGATTGAACAACAGACCATCTTAAGAAGTAAGAACATTTTGGGTGTCTCAATGCTCATATATAGGACTGTCATGAACTCTTCAAATAGTAGATAACTTCAAGACTTATTTCAAAATTTTACATTTACTTTTGAGATGATATTATAGACCTCTCTTTCAACATGCACACTCAGTAAATTGACAAAAATCCCTTACATAAATTTTGAGCATGTATAATAGCTAGAGATACAAGTCTGAGCACTCATAAATATAATAACAACATGAAGTTTCAAACTTAACACAACACTTTTTGAGGTGTTGATGCATTTATACAGTCATATTTCCACTTACAAATGACTCAGAAATGCATAGAAATACATGGAATGATAGTCAACAAAGGGTTAAGAGATAGAATTATATTTTTTAGACCTAAAATAGCTTGCCAAGACTAGAAATTGTTGGTCATGACACTGTTCATGTCATTGTTTTTAGTACTATAGCATCTCTATAGTAGCAGGTTAAATTTTAATTCAAATCCTCTTCCTAAATTTGAACAATGATCTCAAATTCATCCTTTAGAAGCCCTCATAGTAAAATGCAATAATAAATCAACTATTGCATTATTCAGAAACCCTTATTGTAATAATAAATCAACTACTACAATAATTCAAAAACCCTTATTCAGAATTTCAATAATACATCAGCTATTGCAATTATTCAAACCCTTGCAATAATAAACCAACTATTGCAATAATTCAAAAACATGCAATAATACATAAACTATTGCATAAATTACTTAGCTTCTCAGACAAGCAAATTTGCAACTTCATCCTTCAGAATTATCTTTGTTAAGCTTCAATGTGTTTCCTGGCTAAAAACACCATTAAATCTCCTGACTGTATATTGCAACAGCGAAGAGATTGTAAGCCAAGAGGGATTTTGTCCTCAAAGCCCCTAAAAAGTTGATCTCTCAATGAGACTAAAATTCATTAACAATTTTCTCTCTCCAACCAAGCCTCTCCAAATGAGCTCTCAACTCCCCTTTATAAAGAACTCCTTGATTTTCTAGAAAGACCTAAAAAGAGTGTTCAACAAGCTTTTAAAAGAATATTTTAATACTCCTTGATGTGACTCCTTGATGTGACCTCTTGATGTGACCCCTTGATATGGCCCCTTAATGTGACTCCTTGATGTGACCTATTGATGTGACCCCTGTTGGAATCAAGCAACACTGAGAGGGGGGGTGAATCAGTGTTGTGCAATTTTCAACTTTATTAATCTGATCCTTAAAGTGTTGATAATAGTCAACCAAAATGAAAATGCATGCACATAAGACAAATAACCACAACACCATAACACAAGGATTTTTTTATGTGGAAACCCTGTTAGGGGAAAAACCACGGTGGAGGTCAATCCACAATATTATTTTGAGTATACTCAAAAGAAAATATTACAAAATGAGAATGCACTTGCATTTAGGCACACTACCTAGAGCTCACTACTCAAAAACACAAAGGCTCACTACCTTACAAAAGCTTGGAATACTTCCAAAGATTTGAATTGACAAAGTAGCATCTACAAATGCCTGATTACAGTCCTGGTTAGGCTCAACAATCAAATTATGGACCTTCTGTTTGATTCTGCTCTTCTACTCTGTTCTGCTTCAATTCGCACCAAAAATCCTTAATGCACAAGTGAAACTGTGTATAATCACTCTACTACCCTTTTGACATTCACAACATACATCAAATCACATAAAAAACACACCAAAATGATATAATCGATCACTTATATATATCTGCCACCAAGAATTCAATCACTTCATGTCGCCCTCAACAAAATAAAAAAATATTCACAAACAGTCGACTCAAATCATCCATAATATTCAATATGCATCCACAAGAGTCGGCCACAACATAGTGAGGACCCAAATCAAAATGCTTGAACACAAAAATACTTAAACAATAACTCCTTAACTATCTGCGATACACTATATTCACCAAGTTGGCCTCCATACACTGATGACAGAAAAATAGTTCACCGAACCTTCTAACTTCCACCCAAATTGATACGAGGCACCAAGATTTACAAATAACATAGATTATGCATTGAAAAATACTCCCTGAGATCCACAGCATAAAATAATAACATAAATTTTGCATATGAATCGAAGAACACGAATCTACCAGATGCTCTATTCTAACTTAACAGATAATCATTGCTCTTCAATCTGTCTGCTGGTATGAGTAAATTACAACATGCGGATCAACTTACTAACAAGGGTTGCCATCAATGACAACACCAAAAAATATGTGCAGTGTCTCTTGGCAACAACCCCTTGATGTGACCCCTTAATATGACTCCTTGATGTGACCCCTTGATGTGACTTCCAATACTTAATTCACTTTTTGAAGATATATTAATAAAGTGACTTTATTAATTTATCATTAAAGTATGTCACTTTTTAACCTTTTAATACAATCATTTAATATTACCCTTTTGACTTTGCACTTTTTTCCTAGTAACATTAAATAATTAAAATAATGATTATTCCTTAAGAGGGTCAGAAAACAAGGACATTACACAAATGTAGACCTCCACCACTTATGTTTTATAGTGTACATCCTACACAAGGTTTTTTTTTGTTTTTTAACTTAATCATTTTTCCCTTTCATGGTGTATGAACATTATGTGTAATATCCATGTAGTGTCTACTTTCCAAGGTTATCATTTAGTTTGGTATGCTTATCAAAAAATGGCTAGGGGACAAAAAGTTATATAAAATCAATCGATTGTGTCATCTAGAAATATAGCCTTGCCTCCTCTTCCTATGTTGACAATAAAAGAGCATATATAATATGATTTAGTTTATTAAATCAATAACACAATAGTAAAAAATTGTCTTTGGGATCTAATGTATATATTTAAGGTATATAGAGATGTTTTTGGAATAAATCACCATACCATCCGCCAATCTTATGGAGGTCACCATAGTTCTAAAGCCCATTTATCATTATTGTTCTTATTATTCCTCTATATTCAATTCCTATAATTCTAGAAAAAATAGGCCAAATAGAGATCCCAAGGATAATCATTAAGTTAAGACTAAGCTACTTCTCATGATGAAATTACAAGTGGATCTAAGCCACTTGATGAGGGAAAATAATCCTTCTAGACTCTAGGATTTTCTAGGCCAAGGAAGGTGATCCTCAAACATCCTATATGATATTTAAAGGCAAAATTAGAAAAAAAATTAAACTATATGCTATGCATGATAATAAGCTAATCATTTATCACTAATTGTTATCCATTCTAGCTTTACTATGGTTGTGTGAATTGAGAACTTTTAAACATAATAAATTAGAAAAGCCTAGTAATACTAAGATTGACAAAGGACATATACTTCATAAATATCTTGGACTATTTACAGTATTTTAGTTTCTCGAGCCTAATAGACTCCAAGAGATGAAGAATGATCAATTTCCAAGTGATAAGTGCCTTACCTGGATTCAAGTGCTAGAGTTGGAATTATAAAAGCATGTAAATAATGTATATAAGCTTCAATTATGAACAAAAATTATTCGATAATCCAATTAGTCAAACTACAAATATATTCTAGACCATAATTAATAGAATTGAATGTATCATATGAAGACCAATTTGTTGTTTATCCCTAAGTTGTCCAAAGTAATCCTTACATATCCTTCAAAAATTAATTTCATATCTATATTTGGAATCTTCTTCTCCAGAGAACACCTAACCAAAACACTAATAAAAATATACATGAAGTCAAAAAATTAGACCACAAAAGCTCAAATATAAATACCCCTAGAAAAACTATGCTAATTTGGGAGAGCTTGTCCTTACATCATGACTTTCCATTATATCACCCTTCAAAAAGACAAAGAAATTGATTGATTATATTGTCAACCTAAGACATACTATAGTTAACACAATAAACTATACATAAACACCAAAACACAAAAAGTGGCAAGAGATTTAGACTTAAGGGGGAAGAATTCTACCAATAGTGATTTAGTCAATGCTCATCTAAAGGAAGATTAATGTTTGTTCGTCACTTTATATTAGAATTTAAAGCCTACAACTAAACCCTTGGCCCACCAACAAGATTTAGTTATCTCTTAAACCCAAGGTTCAAGTGTGTTACTCCCAAATGACTACACAAATTTAAAAAATATTGATGCATTAACTAGACATGTGGAAAAAACTATAATGTTGAGTTCCCCTTAGTCCTTCAAGACCTCACCTATGGAGCTCAAAGTGGCCATGACATCCTCTAGAGAACTTAAATTATCCTTCATCATGCATTAGTTTGCCTCAACATGAACTAGCCTGTTTCTATTTTTGTAACTTTCTCCTTTAGTTCAACATAAAAATTTGAGGTCTTGTAAGCATAGAATTAGAAGATAACATCAATATCCTCTTAAGTCTCACAAATTATATACTCATGTTGGCTCAACCTCATATCATTTCTATGAAATATGATGCTTGGTCAAATTCCAATGATTGAGAAGAAGTCAAAGAGGGCATGACCTACCTCTTTACCAAATTTTAGAGACCATAAAAATTAATAAACTTGAGTAAAGATGATAGTCAACCCTTTATAAGAATTTATCAACTCTAAAAATAATCCTATTAGATACATGGAGACCTCCTCTCTAGATATGGAAATTTTAGTGAGTGTCTAAAATATAACACATTAGTCCTCATAAATATTCACCAAATTTTCTTTGTACTTGTTTCATGGTAATAAGGAAATGACAAGATCCTATCTCATTTGAAACCTTTAGTGAAACCAATAATTAGGGACATCTATCAAGCAAATAGATAATATAAATAGATCCATGAAGAGTAGAGATTTTGTTGAACTACTACATACATTTCCATGTGTTGAGTTCATAAAAAATTATGTGACAAATCAATGGTTATCTTAAGACCTCGAGATTTTGTAGTAAACCCACAACCTATCACTCGATGTGTGGAGGATAATTATCACTTGACATCTAGGAAGTATTTTGTTGGGCCACCAAAATATTTTCATAAATAAGGGAGAAATTTTATATAACAAATACTTCAAGAATAATCTAAGGTAGCCATGTGGGTGTGAGATTAAACAAACCACACATTAGCAATGTTAGGAATAATGTTAAGATATATGAAGATGTTGTGAAGGGACACGCCGCCAACTAGGTGCATATATCTAAATAGTAACAACAATTTTCCATGTAACCAATCTATTATACCACTTTTAAAATACAGACAAATGAGAAATATCCACATGGGCACACACAAGTTGATAAAAAATATTATTAGGATACAACCTATGCCACATTTCAAGTTGCAAGGCATCTAAAGGTAGGGGATACTAGTTCTTCTTAACCTACAAATATTATAAATCTAACTACCTAACAAATATCAATTGGTTTTTGGTACCCAAGAGTAAAATTCCATTGGTTAATTAGTTTCCTTCACATGTATGCTAAATAAATTCTCCAATAATATACCCTTTCAATAAATCATTGGGTTAGAAAAATATATTTAATGACCATTTGAATATCAAAACTATGGTGAAAATAAAATTAGGTAACAAAGATAGTAATCATGAACATAATTAGGATTAATGTCTATTTATACCCATTATGAAGATATGAAGATAGAATAAATAGAAGTAAGGGTGTACATGAAATAACCAAACTAGAAGCCATTTTAGAAAATTAAAAAGAAACTCGATTGATATTTATAAGATTTCATTTGGGCGTTATGGAGCTTCCTCTAATGCCTAATTAGCTTAGTGCTAATGGTTATACACACAACTTAGTGGACCTAAGGATCCTTGGACTAAGTAGTTCATCATTCACAAGAGGGTTGCATTAAATCGTCAACCAAGAAGTCATAAAACTTCAAATAGTGTTGGCAATGTATATGCATTTATGGATTCTAGACATCATACATTGACTGAGCATAGGCAAATAAACGCATGCAAATATAGTAAAAGTTTTAAATCAGAATAAACTACTAATTTTCAAAACAAAGTAAAGGAATACAAATAACTACCTTCTATTACGGCTACCTAATGATTAAGTCTGTAACCATTAACTGTTATATTGTAGTATTTCCTCACTTAGTTAACCTTTGGAGGATGAAACAAAATATCAATCTACAGATTCTCATTCAAAAATTGTAACACATTCATTCATAATTACATAAATTGGAAACTATTAATTAAATTCACAATGCATCATTTAATCTAATAATTTAAATTGAAGTGGTTCAACAACACCTCAAGTGGCCCTTGCTTGAGTTGTTGCTTCCATGGAATCTTGTCAATCAATCACTTACACAACAAAACATATTATCAAATCAATTCTCCTTTATTGCATTCTAAACACAAAATTTAACAAAAATTCTTTTGAAAATCTTATTTAATAACACACATATTATCTTCTACTATTCTTCTACTACTAGATCTCCTCCTCAACAAGGGATCCCACTATATAGGGTCTACAAGGGAGTCCAATTATTCATGAAATAAAAACAAACTAAAGAACATATGTCAACTCTTCATCAAGAATAGGAAGAGGACAAAGTCTTAAAACAAAAAATAGTAACTATTGAAATAGGAGTATGGAAATCAAACAAGGACTCTATGCCCAACAAATTTAACCATTCATAACAAAAAGTGTGCTCAGTACATCAGCTCTATCACAATCCATAGTCATGTTGAGAATAGACTTCTCCTAGTTTTCTTATTGATAGATAAGAGTAATACTTAGTGATAAACAATTTTATTAGTAAATGATCACCTCCATCTTCCTTTGAAAGTGGTCACATTGTAGTAGGTTGAATCCTTTGCAACAAATTGTTATCCTTATGCTACGAGTTGAGAAGCTTGTTGTTACAGGTTGACAGATATCTTTATGCAAATGATAGTCTTATTTCCTAAGGCATTATCATTATTAAAAACCATAATTTAAACATAAAATACTACTAAACTTCATGGACATTCATAAATCATACATACACATATTCACATAACATTTTTCCATTCCAAATGCTTAAAACTACTTAAAATTATATGAAAGGTATTGGTAATGTCCTAGAGTTTAGCATAAAGTAATGATAAAAAGTATGAAACAAAAATAGGAAACTAGATGATTATATATCCCATTAGGCCTCTTGAGTTGTCTATCACTACAATTATTTAGGAACAATTATAATTGTAGAATTTCATTAAATTTGAGGAGCATAACATCAAAAGGGATTTGGTAGATAATAGGTCTAGTTTGACTATTTTCATAAAGTATTTTTGGATTGTGCAACATGTTTTTTATTCATAAAAGTGGGTGTACCTATTCAATGCCTTTCTATGTTAAACCAATGACTAGCCGACTAGGGGAAAAGTAATACATAATAATATTATTTAGTTATAGAATTAGTAGTTAAAAAAATTAACTACACCAAAATATGATACTAAAACTATTTGAGGTATTCATAGTGTTAGGGCCAACATCTAAATCATTTCACTATTCTAGTAGCCTAATATTACAAATCATATGTTTTTACTATCTAGCTATGATGACTCTTCTTAGGAATAGCACCTTAGGAAAAATGATGTAGGAAATAATCCTTCAATATACCAAGAATAGCCTCTAACCACTTGTATTTCCTTGAATGGATCCTTTCTTTATAATTCTCACTAAATATTGGAGGTGAACCTCAAGTTATTTGAAATATGTAATAAACACCCAACCTTTTTATATTCCTCAATGTATTCAAGAATTGTCTCCAAACCATTCAATAAGTATTTATGGATGTTGGAAGGAAAAATCTATTCCAATCCCATTAGGTAACAAACCCAAAAGGGTGGCCTAATGAAGGCCAATGGTGAAAACCTAAAATGGTGCCAAAGACTAGTAGCACAAGAACACACTCAAAATATGATACAATAAGATAAAATCATCACAACCTAAAATAAACACACTATTCAACTTTCATCACATACAAATAGGAAATACAAGGCAAAGGGACATGTCCCTATACTCAATCATGCACATATATGCATACATTTATGATATGTAGAAGATAACACAAGGTAACATAGGGAAACTTGAGAGTAACAAAAAATATAAGAAATTATATGTAAGAAAGAGAGAGATATGATGTATAAGTGAGAGGACAAGGGAGAGCATATTGTATAAGGAATGAAGATGTATCAAGAGATTGATTATTGCATACCAAAAGTTAATATGATGAATATATGGTGGTTTATGCTATGTGATATTTATATGAGATGAATTTGTATATTTGTATATTTTGATTTATTGATTATGTACTATATCACACTACCATGTAATCTACCATATGATTTCTAATCATTTTCTTATCCTTTACGTTGAGGTATAAATACAACATAAAAGAGCATGGGCATAGAACTTCAATTTGCATTATTCATTTATTAGAATTTTGGTTTCATTGTTGAAAAATTAGTAAGTGGTGAGGGAAGGATAAAACTCAAAGGAAAAAATTATGTAATAAAGGCTTCAACAATAAAGGATTATAGATACAAAAAATATCTTTTTTTTTTCAATAACATACACTAGGTGTTATATTGTGAGAGGGGTTAGGCACCTAAGGGACGATGAATGGGAAGGGGGCATTCTAAAATGGACCCTAAAGAGGTGAAAGCACTAAAGAGAAGTCTATATTGACCCATTAGGATGGATAAAATGATTATTGTAATTCCAAATCAGAAGCACCCATGAAAAAAGGAGACAACAAGAATGCAAGATAAATTGTCCAAAATATCAAGATGACAATGTAAATGGACATGGAAGATGGGAGATTCAAAAAATTCACGACGAGGCATGAAAGACATTGAAAGAGAATGAAGAATTCTATGGAAGCTTTTGTAGAGTACATTAGGAGGGCTACTACTAGGAATTTTGAGATTTATGAGAGTTTTAGGAGTGATATTTTTAGGAGTGTCGAGAATATCAAGAAAGTGGAAAGTGCTAAGAATTTGCCCATTTAAGGATAAAACTCAACTATATTGACACATCTAAGCAAATATTCACCTATATTAGATTAGAATAAATTTTGACTAAATTGATAGACCAAATGAAAGACCATGAGGAATTTCAAGAGTCATTGAAGGGAAGGATTGGGAGTTGCAATGCTTGGGGCATAGAAGAAAGGTGCTCCATTGTTTAAATTTTTTACTCAAAATCCATACTTCAAATTAAATTTATCAAATATTAATGTCATTTTTAATGATGGTTTTAAGAGCTTGTTAACCCCAATTACATAATTAAAATCTATGGAATTTAATATAAAATACTTGGATAGTGTGGTAAGCACAAGTGTGGGACTATAAAAGGAAAATATGACAAACAAAAGTTGGAGTTGAGGGAAAGAGACAAGAATACAAAGAAAGAGGAATTAAAGGAAATGTTCAATAACTTATTCATTGATGCAATTAAGGAAATTGGAGAAGGATGGAAGAATATTAAGTTATTTAATAAAATATCGTTAACTAACTAAAAACATTGAAAATCCCATCTCCTAAATTGAAGCAAGACCATGAAAAATGAACCCCCCAAACCAAGAGTCATACTATAGGGTGTTTAAGTCAAGAAGGGTTACAACTAAGGATATATCTTGTAAACCATTCCAAATAGAGGAAGGAACTAGGAAAAGGGAGCTATTAATATTGTGTAGAGATTCATTGGGAGAGGAGGTCTTTGAGACAAAGTTGCCTAGGGGTGAAGCAAGTTAAGAAATTTACTCAAGGAAAAGGAAACTACTATGTGTAGTAGAAGGGCTAAGTGTTTTGAGAATAAAGAGCCTAAATAACCAAGGATAAAAAATAAAGGAAAAAAAGTAAGTAAAGGAGAAATCTCACTAAATAGTGACAAATTAGAGGTCCATATCACCAAAATAATGAAATAATAATATACCAAATTTCTAGTACACATACAAAACAAGTTTTGAACACATTTTTTCCTAGAATCCACTTGGAGAAGAAATGGAGTGAGATAAAATCATACTAAACTACAAGATTTTGTGGGAACCCTAAAGGATGAGACCCTAAATTTTTATATGAAGAGATTCCTACTAGATGATAAGTATGGGCTAAATTAAATAAAGGATCCTTAAGCAATTTCTAATCACCAGAAGTCCCCTCAACAAGTGTGATTATGATGATGGAAATAGTATAAAGAAAAAAAAGACCATAATGAAATTTGATTAAAGATTCAAAGGAGCGGTGAGAAAACTTAAGGGACCACTCTCAAAGAAACAATGGATAGAGCAATCAAAATATTCTCTGATTGGATAATTTTGAAATATATGTACAAGCGGTGGACTTAACCTACAAAATCAAAGCACAACCTTTAAGGAGGGAGAATGAAAGAGAATAAAGCATTACAATACAAAATATAAAAATAGAATTCAACCAACTAAAGATTAAACAAGAAATTTTAGTAAAAGAGAATAGAAATTGTGATATGACACCTAAAAGATGAAATAAAATTTGGTGTACCTTTGTTCAAGTGAAAGAAATATAAGAAATTAATTTCTAGTCATGGAGGGAAATAAAAGGGTTACAACATTAAGAGTGGGCTTTGTGAAACTTCCAATGAAGTTAATATTCTTTTTTTGTGGCATTTGCAAAGAGTAGGATGACCACCAAATAAATGATAGCTTTTTATTATCATTATAATAAGAGATGAAGAGGAAAATGAACCCTAGTTTAATAAAAAATGTAAAGATAATAATCCCATCCATAAGGGATGGTGAGGGCCAATGACTAGTAGAAGGAGCTTCCATGAACAAGATTGTGAGCATTGTTAACCAAAATAGAGAAATTAACATACCATCAATATCCCATATGATAATGAGCCCATACATAAGGGGTGGTGAGTGCCAATGACTAGTAGAAGGAACTTCCATTGATAATATTGTGAGTATCACCAACCAAAATAGAGAAATCAACATACCATCTTCAGTGTCATAAAATTACACCCCTTGCAATTTCTCCTACACTTTTGCATCCACTTTAGTGTCCATTCCCTTAATGTTTGTGTACGCTTATTTTAGCCCTTACATTAGCCTTTTCTCCTCTCAGGATGCTCAAGATCCATTTTCAACAGCTACCTTTGTGCACCAGCTTTGAATCAAACCTTGTGTTTTCCTCATTCCTATTGTTTTATAACATGTTTTGTCTAGACACTAGTGCATCATGTAGATGTATGTGCGTCGCACTAGAATCTCATGATATTTCAATGTTCAAATGGTCATTTCTAAGTGCCTTACCACTTGTCACCTACCTTTGTCAATGGTAATGGCTTGGGATTCCTTGTAATGGCTCAAGAACCTTATTTTTCCTCCTTTTCTCTTTTAAATTATTCTCTTTCATTCTATTGATCTCTCTAGGTCTTTTCTATCTTGCTCTCATTCTCTCTTATTTTTATCTTGCTCTCTTGCTTGCACAACTCTCTATAACTTGCTACAACAACACTCTCACATTCTCACAACATTTTCTACAACTCTCTTGGCCCTCTCAATTGTTTGTCGCTCTCTTTCTCTGGCTTTATCAAGCCTTGTGAGTGATATCTTATTTGTCTTGTGTCTTTGAGCATCTTAGGATTCCCACATCCCTTGTTTATGCATTTATCTTCTTGTCTATTTATCTATTTAAGTTTATATTATTTTATATATCTATCTATCTGGATGTTCGTGGAGGTGGAAACACCAAAACGAGGGTTTGACTGAGGCAAGCCCCTAACATAACCCTAACAATTTTTCTTTGTCTTATACATGTGCAAGTATTAAAGATATTTTTTTGTTGGAGGTTTCATTTCTTGGTCTATTGTGAGCGCCTTCTTTCTTTCTCCTCTTTAGATTAATCATTTAGTTTTCTTTATTTTAGTTGTGTTTTTCTTTGTTACTTTTGTAGTGCCCCTCCAGTCGTTGCTACTATGTGTTTAGACTTGTTTATGTTGTTAGATAATATCTTTACTATGATAGATCTTGATACCTTGTTATTATTTTATGATCGCTATTATTGGAGCGATGTTGATGCTATACTTTGATGTGATGATACTTTATGTGGTTGCTTATGATTTATGTTATGCTTATGGATTAACATAGTTGCTTTTTGGATAATATTGATGTACAATCATATGATGATTTATTGGTTCTTTATTCTTGTTAGTATTGTATGATTGTATTGGTGAAGGGGATGAGATTACATCACTCGCATGTGGGATGAGATTACATCACTTGCATGTGAGTGCCCTGTGATTCTGCGATTTCTCTTCATGGTGTGACTGTTAAATATTTATATGCATGTTCAACATACGTTTTGAATTGTAGGATTGCAGGTACAGGACATCATCTCCACCTAGCTTCACAGGTCTTAGCGTGTCCATTTTCCCAAAGATAATGTTGATAGGGAGATAGTAACAGGGTTCCCTTGTCAAACCACAAACCCAGTCACAATGTGTCGTCAATTTGTGGTTGGTTTGTCATAGTATCATGTCATCTTTGGTTGTTTGATAATTTATTATCTTGTGAGATTGTTTGTGAAAATTAATATTTTAAATGTTAATTTATGTATTTTAGATTAAAGTTGTTATTTAATAAAATTAATTTAATTTAATTCATCTAGTAAGATAATTTAATCTTTTGATTAAATTTATCTTATTAAGTGAATAAATTAATTAATTAAAGTTGTTTTGATAAAGTGCATAGTTTAAATTATTTAAATTTATTTTGAAATTAAATTGTGATTTAAAAACTAAAAAGGGATACTTAATTAAATGCATTTGTTAATTTTAATTATGCAAATTTAAATTAAGGAAAAGAAGATATTTTAAAATAATTGTTTTCTTCATGTTATGAATTTTGACTTGGAATTTTTTTTTAAAAAGATCTAGAGTAGAATGTTGAAGTTGGAACTAATGGTTCAATTTTGATTACATGCAAAATGAGTTTTAATGCATAATAAAATATCTTTGATTAAGAAGATATCTTATGTGACAAGTGTTAGTTAATTTGTTAAGGGATTTGATTTGGGATTATTTCAAAAAAAGAATATTGAGATTAATTGGAGGAGGAAAGATTTGTTTTTCACGGGAAAGGATATAGGAATTTTGGGTGAAGTTTTTTTGTTAAAAATTGAAAAGGCTCTCAGGGAAGTTTTTGGCTAAATTTTTATTGTACATCTTTTAGAAGAGGATATCTTTGGAAAAAGCTTGGGATTTGAAATAAGAAGGCTCAGCTTCATTCTTCATCAATTCAAGCTTGATGATCCAGGTTCCTTAATTAAATTGTTTATTTAATTTGTGTTTTTAAAATATTGTTTTTACAAAATTGTAGGAGTTTGTTTTGGTATTGTAGAAAATTGTGAGATTCTTAGATCCTCTGTAGAAAAATGAATTTAAAACGATAAGAAATTAAAAAAAAAGAAAACAATAGATAATTTAGAAAACCTCTGTAGGATTGAAAATGAAATCCTCTGATAAATTAGGGAAAAATGAAATCCTCTAATAAAATAGATTTTTACCTGTAGAAAAATTAATATTAAAAAAAAAAACAACAAAGATAGAGGGTCATTAAATTAATTATAACTCAAAATTTATGAACTGGGTATGACTGATTTTTTTATATGTTTTAAAATACTTGGTGGCGCACCTTCATTAAAAAATTTAGAAAAACTCAGATCCAAAAACAAAAATTATTGAAGTTGCAACATACTAGTTTTATGATTAGTATTGTTTGAATATGGTAAATTATTTTTAATTAATTAAACAATATATATTTATATATATGCATAATTATATGTATTATACATATTTAATTATATATATTTAAATATATTTATTTAATTGGCTATTTTGATATAATAGATGTTATATATATATATATATATTTGATAATAGATGTATGCAAATGCATGAAATAGATTATTTATAAAATGTTATAATTTAAAAGAGAAAATTGAATTTAAAGTAGATGTTTGATAATAAAATGATTTTATTAAAAAAATTGATTTTAATTAGGTGCATGAAAATGCACAAGTAGTTATTTTAAGATGAAATAATTTTAAAAGAGAAATGAATATTATGTATTATTTGGTGCATGTAAAACATGAATAGTTAAAATAAAATGAATTTTATAAAGAAATTGATTTTTATTGTTGTGTGTGTTATTGTGGAAATTAGAGTTAAACTATTAGTATTAAATTTTTTTATTATTTGTAAATGAAATTAAATTAAGTTGATTAATTTCAAGTAATGCATTGATGATTTGATTGGATTTAGGGAATCCAAATGTTAGATTAATTATATGTCTAAATTTCTTATTGGTTGAGTTTTCTTTGTTTGTGTTGTTGGGAAATTAGGATGTTTGGTTTTGTAAGTCTTCCAGAGGAGTTTAGTCTATGTGGGGTTGTTATATGTGTTGGTTCATCTTTTGATTTGCCTTGGGTAGTGCACATGAATGATTTCAGTTTAAACACCCGGTTACTATGAACAGGATATGTGATATAGTATGGATACCCGGTTACTATGAACGGGTTGTGTGACCTTATGGTTTAAGGTTGAGATGTGTTATCAGTTTGTTATGTGCACCTTGTATTCCCATAGTATTGTGAACTTGAACCTAGTGTTTTCAGTAGGAGAGTGGCTCTTTGTAAGGGTCCGACGCACAAAAGGGCATCAGGGTAACTCACCTAGGGTTTAATCAAGTGATAACTTAAAAAGAATTAATGGGGATCTTTCACACTAATAAAGATAATGAATGCCTCTCTCATGGCTCATGCACTTGTTAAGGCTTGAGATGAGATGAGATGCATAGTTTTGCATGAGGGTTCGACAACCGGTAGAGGCAAGCCAGGGTAACCCAAGATGGGGGTCCAGTAGCCTAGGAAGGTTGAGCTAGGGTAACTCATAGCAAATTATGTGTGACAATCTTCCTACGACAACAGTTAGTCAGTTTGTGGTGTACAGATGATGCACATGATCCTTGTTATCTGGAAGCAATGTAACCAGTATGTTAAGTTTTGTACTTGTGTTGTTTTGAAATATATTTGTATGTGTCTAGGGGTTGTAGGTTTTGCCTTAGAAAATATTTTACTATCTCCTAGCACAAAGGGAGTGGACCTTCGGATACCATGCGGTTGGGAGGAAACCGTGTTATTTCTTCTGTTGGATTCTCTCACCGTTGTTGCTATTCTTGGATAACTTTGTTTGTGGGACAGGTTCCTATTTCTCTCATTCATGTTGGTGAGTACTTCTTGATGAAGAGCTCGTGTGTACCAGTGGACTTGTTTATTCTTTCATGGACTCTTTTGTATCAATTGTAACCTTGTATTTGTATCACTCCTCAAGTGTAATCAAGGAGTGTCTTTGTTATTTATAATTGTAAATCTTATGTATAAACTATCTCATTTGTGAATGAGCATTGTATTGTAATATGAAATGAATGTAAGATGTATGAAACTATATCACATATTTTGTATCTTATGTGTTGTAATTTAATGATGATGGATGTATGTACTTTATTTATGAGCATTAAATGCATGCGATGTTTAATTGTATTAGTTAGGCTTGTACTTCGTTTAAGCATTGCCACAATCCTTAGAGAATGTAGGTGTTAGTGTAGCATAACTCATATGTTTAATATCACTTTAAGAAAAGAAAAAATTGTTTGCTTTTGTTTAAATGTGTTGCATTCTCTAGGGTTTCGGGGTGGGCATTACAACTTTCCTACATTGTAAGAGTTCTTAGTAGTCAGTGTAGAAGTAGTCATATTATTTTTTGTGACATTCTTAGCTTTAGTTTGTACGAGACACCAACATGCCTCTAGGAAGCTAGTGTGTCGCACTGTCATTCATG
Organism: Sequoia sempervirens; assembly: GCA_007258455.2. Taxonomy (NCBI): domain Eukaryota; kingdom Viridiplantae; phylum Streptophyta; class Pinopsida; order Cupressales; family Cupressaceae; genus Sequoia; species Sequoia sempervirens. The sequence continues at coordinate 574,434,848 of VDFB02058242.1, read as the reverse complement.
TGTCACATTGTCGTCCTTAGTTGAGAGCTCGTCAGTCTATCTAGAAGACCTCTACAACCTACTCTTTCCAATTCTAAAACTCTCGCCTTTTTACCCCACTACTTGAGCACTGTTCCTTTTCAGCTTATTAGATAGTATAAGGTAGTTGAGGACCATTTGCCTCTTGAAGAATCTTGTTTGTCTCGAGACTCAAGGGTTGCAAATTTCCTCCTATATATTTTGGTCAACCCGACATGAACACTCCTTCCAAAAAAAAGGAAAAATCCAAGATTTTTCCTTCTAAGATTTTTTTTCGGGTGCTGCCCCAAACCCCATTCCATGTCATAAAAAGGGATATACATTAGCCTTTAGCTGACTTGTCTATATCTCTATTTCAATATGCACTTTCTAACTTTCTTTCTTCTCTCCCTTTCTCATTTTGTGGAGAAACTTCAAGAAGTTCTCTTCCAGGCATATGAAAGTGAGTTCTTTTCCCCTTTCTTATTATTCTTTGTTGATCCCTCTCCTAAAAATCCTTCTATTTGTAAGGATATTTTAGTGCAAGAGGATGAAATCATTGATGCCTTTCTTAACACTACTCTACCTTCTCTTCATTCTAATGCACTCTCTTCTAGAGATGATGTATTAGCGAATGATGAATCTCCTCACATTGGATCCTCCAAGGATAGATGTTGAGCATATCTCTTCAAACAATTATTCTATAAGTCATGAGGAATTCATAAATGTAATCGTAATCTCTGCAACTCCTTAATGACCTAAGAGACTAGTCATTTATGTGACTTCGGCTAGTCCTTATCCTAAAAGAATTTGTTTCATTCGTGGTGTTCCATTTAATAGTGAGGATCCCTCTTATAGAGCGGTAGCCCATACTTATAATACTAGAATGAATAATAAAAAAAAAGCCTACTTCTTTACCACCTTCTCAACCAAGTCTTCCTTTAGCACCTAAACCTACAACTAAAGCACTTGGTGACTATGATCTTATGGAGCAACTCCGTGTTACTCCCACCAAGATCTCACTATGGGATTTGCTTTAGACTGCTCTAGTTTATCAAGGTATGCTTTAGGAAGCCTTGCAAAAGATTCTCTTGCCTTCTTCCACTAGGCCAACAGACGTTAATGCATTGATAGCTCATATTCGTGTGGATTCATTGAATGTCATGTTCTATCCATAGGAACTCTTGCATCCAAAAGTATAGAAGCAAGTAGATCCTTTTTTGATAATAGTTAACCTTAACAATATCAACATTAGAGGTACTCTCGTTGACACTGGTTCAATGCTCAATGTATGTAGTAATCTATTCCCTGAAATTAAAATTGATTCAACTTCTCTTGTTGCTTCTTCTTTGAGCATTCATGGATTCAACAATACCAATCGATAAGCCTTAGGTACGATAATATTGCCTTTGAGGTTGGGACATGTTACTGTACCTATAGATTTCATTCTAATGCCTAATAAACTTGGTGGCAATCACATAATTTAGGGGAAAACCTACCTAAACAATCCACTTGACATTGAAATGACTTTCATTAAATTATCAACCAAGGCTAGTAGACTTGTGATGGCATTGGAATTGTTTGTGCTTTCAAAGACCTAATATTACCTAAACTATCCTAATGAGGTATTAAACTTATTGGAAAAATTAAAAAAAAGAACATAACAATGAAAGGAGTAAAGCTTGTGCTTTGGCTACGGGTACCTACAACGTAGTTTGTGACTGAAAAAATGTTAACAAGTATAAAACCGAAACTAACTGGAAACTAATAACTGAACCTATTCTACACTCTAGAGTACTACAAGTTAAATGAATGCAATCATGAACATGAACAACAATTATTAATAACTTTGATATGAGAATCTATCTTAACTTATTATGCAATTATGAAATAACTACTTAACATAAATAAAAAAATGTAAATATAGTGAAGGACAATACCTTGAGTGGCCCTTGTTAGGTGGTTTTCTTCACTTAAAATAAACCAAATATAAATCTTTAGATCAACTTAGCCATATCAACCCAAGATCACTCATTACACATTCCAAATTATCATATGAAATCTTGCTCAAAGATTGTATTTAGAAAAACCGTGTTTGAACAATCAACATGTCTGTGTAATAACAAGTAGAACTGAAAAGCGTTGAATAACCAAATCCACAACTAAAAGATTAATCAACTCCCTATCCTAAAGAGTCAACCACCGACTATATACACGCACAGGGGATTTTATTTAGAACACAACTCTAAATTGAAATCATTAATTAAAATTCCCTAGATATCAAAGCATAATTAAGATTTAGTTATCCTAACTACAACTAAAAATAAATAAGAATCCAAATAGGATTAGAACTCTGCAATAACAGAACTAGAATGTGGAACATAGAATCATTTACACTAGAATCCCAACGATAACAAGGTTTCTCTTCTTTGATGCCTTTATTGTTTGTCATAATGATGTATGATTGTCTTCATTAGGTGTCTCCATGTTGTATTTATTACACTTAGTGTATTTATGAACATCTCCTGTTTCGCTATCTAGGAACTCCTTCGGCTGCGGGTTGCATTTTGCAGTTGTTGCGGGCTATAATGTCTTCTCAGGTTGCAAGGGCTTAGTTCATAAAACACACACACAATACTAACTACCATGATTAAACATAGATATCAATCATAATTCATACATATTCACATATAAATCAAGCAACACCATCATATCATAACTACATTTCCATATACTTTAACCAAGTTCAAGGTCTACATAATAAACATAAAAGATGACATACTGTAGGAATAATTATCTTAGGAATGTCTTATAAGCAGCATAAAGATAACAAAAAAGTAGCTAATAAATGGGCTCATCACTCCTCCCAACTACCCTTTTGCTTTCCCTTAAGCAAATGAACTAGGGGGACAAATTATAGTGCAATGTAATCTCTCTAAGGTCCATGACAATATTTACTCCCTTGATCTACTTCAGGTAGAATCCCCTGTAACATGAAAGCCTCCTCATTTTGGTAAGTTCAACCTGCTCACATTCCTCCATCTTATCCCCTGTCCAATGTGGCATTGGATAAAGAAGGATAGGTGGTTGGAATGTTAATGGAAACCATTTAAGTGCAAGATTAGTAGTAATATCAATATACCTACACACTCTTTCAAGCATAGCCATGAAGTTATACACTGAATGTGGCTCTTTCCTCTATAGTTCTGGAGTCAAACTATCCCATCTCTGTTGCACATACTTATAACTATGATGAACCAATCCAACTGCCAATGTTTGCATTTTGTTATAATCATTCATCATTAATCTAATGATCTTTCCTCATGGTCCTTTGTACTCCAAAAGTTGTAACCCTTCATTTATGATGGCATCAGGGTTCTTTGATTCCTTTCTTGCTGAGAGAGCAATATATTTCTCTCTCTCCTCATTTTCCTCCATAAGTTCACCCTTGAAACCTTCATTCCTAAAGTAGGATGCTAGTGCTTTGACCTATAAATCCCCCACAAACATCAAGGGGTTCCATTTTGTCTCCTCAGGCACTACATAGTTATGCAGATAGTACTCACAAAGCTGGTCGTATTCATCTAGTGTAGAGTTAGCAAAAACATTAAGGAAATCATATTTCCTGCTCATTGCTACTAACCAGTTACTTATTATTCTACTAAACTGAAAAATTCTAAACTTTTCTTGCAAAAATAATGCATAAGTTCTTGTTGGGGGTCTGCATCTAACAATTTGGGAAGCTTTATCTGCTACCTCCTCCATTCTGACTGCTAACTTTTTCAGCTCAATGTCCTTCCCTTCCAACACTTTGGTATGCTCTGTAGTTAGGGTTTATTTTTCTTTTCTCTAGTTTTCATTTTCTTGTGAAAATTCATTAACAACTTTCCATAACTGATACCCAACAAATAGAGTTGTATGATGAGTTGGAGTCTTTATAGGAGGGGGTTTTCTATTCTCTGTTGCAGGTTATGTATCCCTAGTTTTAACTATGGAAAGTTGTGCCAATAGGTCTAGTTTGGCCCCATGTCCATATGTTTGTAGTTTCTCCTCCATCTCTTGAATCTTCATCTCCCTCTCTTTATCCCTTTGTTCATAAGTTTTCACTTGCTCTTCCAACTGCTTAATTCTTTATAATGCTTCCTCTAATTCCTTCCTAATATTCCTTTATTCTAAAAATATTTCCTCATCCCTCAAAGTTTGATCATCACAACCCCCTGTGTATTCAAAACCTTCATTGTCAAGTCTGTTTGGGGCTCTCCTCTTGGTTTTATAAGCAACAAAGATATCCTCTAAATTTGAGTCGAAGGTGGATACATACCATTTTCTTTTGGTAGGAACATGCCAATTCTTAGGAGTATTTTCCTTTATTTCAGAGTCAGTGTCAACCATCATAATGTTTTCCTCTTTTGTTTCCTTACCCCTTAATTCCTCTTCTGATTTTACTATGCTTCCCCTCATAACACCTTTCTACCAACTTGAATGCCTAGGTGTAGTAGATGTCTCTTTCTTTGCATCCTTTATCTTATACACCTTTGAAGGTGTAGAAGGGCTACCTCCCTTTTTCTTAGCTTTAGGTGTCTTAGAGGTGGATGGGGTATTCTTTGCTGCTAGTTATCTAGATGCTACAGGTGATGATTCTTATACATTTTGCTCCTCAAGTTCACCTTGTCTATGGGTAGGTGAAGCAATAAGTGAAATAAGAGGGGTTCCTCTCATAGGTGCAACTAATGGTTCTAGGGTTTCATGAACTACATGTTGCTCTAGTATACTATTAATGTCCTGACATTTCACAAAGCCTTCCCAAGATACCTGTGGCTATTGAATTATAAGACTCCTTTTTGTTAACAGGGCTATTAAAAAATGATGGGAAAGAGCCGAACCATTCTATTTCCTTTGATATTCAGATTCCATCCTCTTTAACAAGTTGTAGAGATAATTTGGCACATTAACAAGTCTATTATGATGAATATGGCTTAATAATTTGAAATGCACGGTGTAAAGTAGAGATAACCTACCATCACATGTAAGGTACTTGATGATATATGAGGCATAGGAAGCCCATACCCAGGGAAGTGAAAGTATTTTAGTACCTTGGGATGATGAATCCAAGTTTTCTCCTCACTTAAAGAACTCTTCTCTTGCAACCACTACATCTGCTTGAACTAGAAATTCAACTCCAATTATTGGAAATCCAGATTCTTTTGCAATTGCTCCTTTTGATGCATCTATGGACAATCCTTTTACAATGACTTCGTCATGGTACAATGTAGCTGCAAACCTCCTTGTTATATCATCATCAAATTCTATCAACTTCATAAAACAATCCAACCATCCTATCCTTGTGAAAATGGGAAATACTAATGCATCTTCCAATATCTGTTTATGTGCAGTTGGCTCCTTTCAGATAATATTACCTCCCATGGTGATGTATTCTACCTCTGATCAAAAAATCTTCAAGAACTTTGAAAATTCAACCCAAATTTAATCTCAATAGTCCACCAACCTAAGTTATCTGTTACTCTTGCATGCACCTTTCCTTCAACAACTTCAATCACTTTGGCCTTTTCTCCTAGTCCTTTGTTCAACTTCTATAAGATTGAAAGGTTTTGAATTAGCTTGAATTTGGGCAATTGTCAACTAGAATCGACAAGAAAAAGCTTGTAGGTGCAAAACAAGGTATGGCAAAAAATTTTGCACATTTGTTTCTTGGTTTTGTGTTTGGCTTTTTTTGGATTTTTGGTGGTGGAATCTAAAATTTGGCTTGTATATTACCCTCTCCCCTCAACTTAAATTCTTGAAGTGTCTACACTTCAAGTTTGGAAAAATAAGCGAAGGTAATATTTACGAAGTATGGAAATAGAAGTAATGAATAGAAAGTATGTCAGATTTAATGCAAGTACATATTGAATCATAATGAAAAACTATGTTAATTATGGTTGTGTAGTATGTGTACCTCTCGAATATTATGAACATAATTCCACTCATGTAAGTCTTATTTGAAGATCATCCATTGTATGACACTGATTTGACATGAGTTAATTGCAATGAATGAATGGATGGAGTGTGAAACTAATGATAGGATGGAATGTGGTTTGAAATGAAGTGAAATTTATGACTTATGGAAGTTGAAGTGATAGTCTGGTTTCTTGAAATTTGAAATATGCATTATGAAATGAAATGAGCATGTTGCATGTATCGATATGATAGGATTATTTTTTGCATATGTGATGATAAAGTGGAGTGAAAAGTGATGATCTACAATTAATGTGGCACAAAACTTTGAAATTTCTGACATATAGCATTGTGGGTTCCTTTGGCAACAAGTCTTGAACTGAAGTTTGACAACTCATGTGTAATGTGCTATAGGTCCCTATTGCAATAGGTCCTTGACTGGAATGTAACAACTTTAAAATATGAAGCTATACGTCCCTATCACCATATGGAAAATGTTTCAAAACAAATGTGTATCATTGTAACTATGTTGTGTGTACATAGAAGGTGGACTAGTAAATTAAACTTGTGTAAGCTCAGGGGGTGAGCTGTGTAGCTCAACCACTAGGTCACTTGAAGAACTTGGTATATCTACTGTTGAGTCATCATTATGTGGTTCTATACTTGTATCTAAATCACTGATAATACCATATTGCTAAATGAAAGAAAGAATGAAATCATCTTTTTGCACTAGTTTTTTTATAAAGTTTTAACCTGTGGCCATTAACCAACAACGAGAACTTTATTGCATCTATGGTTTCCAATTTGACTGCCCCATTAGGAAAAACTTGGCTTATCTCATAGGGTCCCAACCATCTAGATTGGAGTTTTCCATTAAAATATTTATATCTTGAATCATAAAATAAGGCCCAGTCTCCGACATTGAATTCCTTTGTCTTTATATATTGGTCATGCCATTTTGTCCTCTATTTCTGTACTATCTCTATATGATGCATTGCTTCCATCTTGATTTCATCTAGCCCAATTAGATTGTGCAATCTCTCCTTTTGTGTTGTTGTGAGGTTCATGTCTAAGTCCATTGCTGCTCTTAGTGTTTTATACTCAATTTTTTTTGGGATAATTGTTGTTTTTCCATATACCAGTTCATAGGGGTGAAACTAGATGTTATTTTCCATGTTTTATGTATGCCCATACTACCTCTGGTAATCTAGCAGCCCAATATTTCCTATGTAATTGCATTGTCTTGGTCATAATACTCTTAATTTCTCTATTTGTAACCTCCAACTGGCCATTGGCCTGAGGGTGATAAGGTGTTGACTTTTTGTGCCTTATTTCATATTCTTCAACCAATTTTGTAATGAGCTTTGAAGTAAATTGTGGACCCTGATCAATTACTATTTCTCTAAGTACTCCATACCTAGTAAATATCTCTTCATATAAGAATTTAGCAACATTTCCATATTTGGAAAAATGTAATGCCTCACTTTCACCCACTTGGTCAGATAATCAATGCAAACTAGAATGTACTCCTTATTGTTAGATGTAGGTGAAATTGGGCTAATGAAATCTAGATCCCATTTGTCAAAGGGTGCTAGTGTCAATTGTTGCTGCAAAGGAATTTCATTAGTCTTGGTTGGCTTACCCATTCTTTGGCATCTATCATAGCTTCTTATGTACTTGATATAATTCTTGTGTAAAGTTGGCCAGTAGTAACCTATTGTGAGGATTTTGAATGTTGTCCATCTGGCTGCAAAGTGACCCCCACAGGGCTCATCATGGCAAGCCTTCATTATATCAAAGACTTCATCTTCTCTTATACACCTTCTCATGATATTTCCTAGGCCTTTGTAGAATAGATAACTAGATACCCAAGAATATGGGAAACACTTGTGCACTAGTTGTCTCTTTCCCTTAGAGAAAAGTGTGTTGGTATCTACCCTGTCACTAAATAATTTGCAATGTTACCATACTAAGGTGTATGTATATTAAGAGCAGACAAATGCTCATTTGGAAATGAGTCATCTACTACCCCTTTTTTTATTATGTTGGCAACCTTAACAAAAATATGCTACTACATTAGCCTTCCCAAGCTTGTTCACTATTGTGATATCAAATTCCCATAGAAGGAGTAGCCATCTAACTAGCCTGCCCCCTACCATAGGTTTATTCATCAAGTATCTTATAGCTGTATGATTTGTGTAGACAAAAACTACATATCTAGTGATGTAATGCTTGAATTTCTTAATGGAATATACTATTGCTAGCATTTTCTTTTCTATAATAGTGTAAATGGGCTCTGCTCTCTATAAGTTCTCGTTAATGTAGTAAATAACATATTCTTCATTACCTTCTTTTTGACCCAAAACTGCTCCAATAGAAGAATCTGAAGAACCAGTGTATATGGAAGGGTAATGTCCAATTTGATCCCCTCAAAATAGATGCTCTAGTTAAGGCTACCTTAAGTTCCTCAAAAGACTGTTGGCACTTTGATGTGCAATCAAATTCTATATCTTTAGTTAGCAAAACAAATAAAGGTGTTGCAATCTTACTAAAGTCCTTAATGAACCTCCTATAATAGCCTGCATGGCCTAGGAAGCTTCTAATATCTTTATGCCTTTGTGGAACAAGTAATGTAGAAATTATCTCTATCTTATGTGGGTCAACTTGAATCCCATCATTGGATATGAAATGCCCCAAAACAATTCCTTGAGTCATCATCATAAAGCACTTTTCATTACTTAGGACAAGCTATCTTCTTTACATCTTTTCAAAACCTTTTTTTAGATTGGTAAGGGATTTTTCATAAGTTTTCCCATATGTGGTGAAGTCATCCATAAATATCTCCATAGATTCATGAGCATAATCAAAGAAGATGCTAAGCACTTCCCTTTGGAAAGTAGCTAGGGCATTGCATAAGCCAAAGGGTAGGACATAATAAGCATAAGTAATCTAAGGGCATGTAAATGTTGTTTTGTCCTAATCCCTTGGAGTAATATTTATCTGATTGTAGCCACTAAAACCATCTAGGAATGAAAAATACTTCTTCCCTACTAAAGATTCAAGCACTTGATCAATGAAGGGTAATGGGAAGTGGTATTTCCCAATGGTTGTGTTCAACTCCCTGTAATCTATACATACCATCCATTTTCCACCTTTCTTAGGGACAATAATTAAGGGTGATACCCATTCACTATTAGATATAGGATAAATGAAGCCTGCATCAAGTAGTTTTTGGAGTTCAACTTTAACTATTTCCCTCAAAGTAGGGTTCATTTATTTTTGAGGCTGTCTATTGGGTCTAAAACCATCATTTATATAGATCATATGCATACAAAATTTAGGATCTATGCCCTTCATGTCATGGTAGTCTCATGCAAAGGTTGCTACATGTGCCTCCAACACTGTATTCAGGAAATTATGTTGCTCTTCAATTAGTGCATTGTTTATGTTCAATATTTTTCTTGGTAGGATTTCTAATGTTTTAGATGATGCTTGCACAAATGAGAGATCAAGTCCAGGAATGTTTGGTATACACTACTATAGCAGTAAGAAATGGAAAATCTGAGATATTTCTTCTGATGAATTTGTAGGTATAATGTTCTGCAAAGGATTTTGTAGGCATAAAATATAATCCAGTTGTTGTAGATTCCTACCACAACCATTCTATATTATGTGAGAAATCAGATTATCTTCATACCGATCATCCAAAAAAGGGCTACATTCTATTGTCATTAGAGTCTGTAGGGAATAGTGGTCATCCTCATCCAAGGTGGGCCATATGGTTTGCTCAAGATTAGCATAAGGTTGGGCTGGAGGATAAAGAACCAGTTTCTTGGTTACAATTCCATTGGATATTATCATATTGCCAGACCTATAGCTTATGAATGCATCAGTTGTAGCTAACCATGGTCTGCCTAAAATGAGTGGATATCCTACGAGGTTGACCTTTGGCTACAAGACTATAAAATCAGTAGGATATTCCTAGGAATCTAATGCTATAACTAAATCCCCAATTATTCCCTTGGGCTTTACTATTGACCTATCCGCTAACTGTAAAACAATAGGTGTAGGTCTAAGGTTGGCTAACTAAATGAGTTACATTATTTCCTTAGTAATGACATTAATTGTTGCCCCCAAATCAATCAAGGTATTCTTGATAAGGGTCCAATTAATCTTAACATCCACTACTAGACTACCAGGGTTTGTGTATTTAGGGACAATTATGTTCCTTAGCATGATATCAACAAGGTTTTGTAAGACATGAACTATCTGAGGATCCTTCCTTTTTCTTCCTAGTTTCTTAAGACATAGGTCCCTCATAGTCTTGGTATAAATTGGGATGTACTTGTTTGCTTGAATGAGAGGAATTTTGATACTTACATCCTTTAGCTGACCCAATAGGTTTGTCTTAGCTTGAATTTGATGTCTTGGTATGGCTAAGTGCTTAGGAAATGGAGGCTCTGGACTTGAGATAGTCTGGTTTACTTGATTTGACTCAAGCGCTAGGGATGAATTATCTAGAGCTTCAACTATAGGTTCCTCATCTTCCATTTTAGTAATTTGTGGGGATGAAGGACCAACTAGTGTTTTTCTTGACCTAAAGTGGACATCACTCACCTCTACCCCATAAGTGGGGTATTACATAGCCTCGTTAGTATAATATTGTTGGACAGGCTTGTTGTTAGGGTTAGGTGTAGGCTAGGTAGGTAATTGTGGTGCTCTTGGTGGCTAAGATGTTGGATTGGATGGAATAGGCATAATGGCTTGTTGTTTTGGTTGAGGAGGGAGCAAAGGATATTGGTAATTCATGTTTTTCTACTGCTACTACTGGCCTTTTGGCCATTGTGGCTGCCACTAGTTTTGTTGTACTGGCCATTGAGGATTATAATTGGAACCTTGAAAATTTTGTTGTGACCATGCATTTGGTTTCATTTTTGTTGAGGGTTTTTCCATTGGTTTTGGTTATTTGGCTAGGGTTGGGAATTCCAAGTAGAAAAATTATGATTTTCAATTGGAAAAGATGAACTAAAATTTAGAGGGTCTTGTGGCATACCTTGTCTTGGATGCCATGGCTTTCTTTGAGAAATGTAAAATAGTTGTCCATCCTCTCCTTCAAGTAGCTAAAAATCAAGTTTCTCAATTTTGTCTTCTTTAATACTAGCCACCCTCTTACATTTGCAGTTTTCTTTCCCTTGTCTACAACTGGGGTAGTATTCAGTGAGCATTGCTTTAGACTCCTCTTACTTCTTATTTATATGTAGAGTGTCCAACTGAGTTGCTAGGTGACTGAAAATGTCCTCCTTCATGTTGGATAGCAAATTACTTAACTCTATCTTTGAAACCCTAGTAGATGATTTGTAAATGGTGTATGTCCTCTCTCCTTTTGTCTTCTTAGTGAAGGAATTGGAGTAATTTTTGTATACCTTGAAAATTTATTCAAATGACAGTTGAGAAACATCCCCTTTCCCAATAAGATTGAGGCCATCCATACAATCCTCATTGACTCTCCTAAAAAATACTAGCCTGAGGGATTCTTTAAATAACTTTTTTTGTGGATTTTTCTTCAAGGAGAATTGGAATCTCTCCACATAGTCCTCTAATGGTTCATCCTCCTTCCGTGACATTCTAAAAATGTCATCTCTCCTCCTATCAAGTCAACTACAATAGTCTTGGTATTTTTCCAAGAATGGTGTTTTCATGGTATCCCAATCTAGAATAACATCCTTGCCAAATCCCATAAACCATCTTAGGGAAACATCTTTTAGAGTGGAAGGAAAGAGATTGAGCCTATGAAAATCAAAGGTGTAGTCATAGCTCTTGCATAGCACATCAAACTCAATTAGAAATGTGTTTGGATCTTTAGTCACCAAACCATAAAAGACTAGTAATGCTAAATGAGGGATATTCTTTAGCACAATAACCCTCTGTTGGTTGGTAATTTGAAATTCAAAGGTCACATGTTCAGGTGGATCACACACTACTACATGAACCATGGTTTGATATGTCCCCTATGTGGGTACATAGTAGATATTGGTGAAAGGGAAGATTCTTCTTCAATATTACCCTTGCTCTGATTAATATAGTCGCCAATATCTTCTCTAGTTTGTTGGCTTGTTGAGGTGAGGAACCTTCCCAATGTGTCTCTCTACCTTCACATACAATAGGTAGAACTTTGTATAGCAACAACTCTTGTACAAATTTATTAGAATGTTTTGGTATTTGATAAGATTAAACCTAAAATTCCTAATACTAAAAACAAATTGTAAACCAAGAAATCTTGAAAACAAAAGAAACTAAGCTTTGAAAGTAGCACATCCCCAACAACAACACAAAAAATGTTGAGTCCATTCTAATGCCTTATAAACTTGATGGCAATCACACAATTCAGGGGAAAACCTGGTTGGATAGTCCATTTGACATTAAAAAGACTTTCGTTAAATTATTGACTAGGGCTAGTAGACTTGTGATGGTACTGAAATTGTATGTGCTTTCAAAGACCTAATATTACCTAAACTATCCTAGTGAAGGTATTACACTTACTAGAAAAATCACAAAAACACATAATAGTGAAAGAAGTAAAGTTGGTGCTTTGGCTACGGGTACCTACAACATAGTCTGTGATTGAATTGTTGTTAACAGGTATAAAGCTGAAACTAAATGGAAACTGATAACTAAACCTATTCTACACTCCATAGTACTACAAGTTAAATGAATGCAATCATGAACATGAACAACAATTATTGATAACTTTGATATGAGAATCTATCCTAACTTATTATGCAATTATGAAGTAACTACTTAATAGAAATAATAAAATTGTAAATATAGTGAAGGACAATACCTTGAGTGGCCCTTGCTTAGGTGGCTATCTTCACTTAAACTAAACCAAATATAAATCTTCAAATCAACTCAATCATATCAAATCAAGATCATTCATTACACATTTCAAATTATCAGATGAAATCTTGTTCAAAGATTGTATTAAAAAAACCATGTTTGAACAATCAACATTTTCGTGTAATAACAACTGGGACTAAAAAGTGTTTGATAACCAAATCCACAACTAAAAGATTAATCAACTCCCTATCCTAAAGACTCAACCACCGACTATATACATGCATGGGGGAATTTATTTAGAACACAACTCTAAACTGAAATCATTAATTACAACTCCCTAGATATCATAACATAATTAATATTTAGTTATCCTAACTACAATTGAAAAGAAATAGAACTTTGCAATAACAGAACTAGAATGTGGAGCATAGAATCAATTACGTCAGAATCCTAATGATAATAGGGTTTCTCCTTCTTCAATTCCTTTCTTTTTTTTCATAATGATGCATGATTATCTTTATCAGGTGTCTCCATATTGTAGTTATTACGCTTAGTGTATTTAGGAACATCCCTTTTTTCGTTGTCCAGGAACTCCTTCAGCTGCAAGTTGCATTTTGCAGTTGCTATAGGCTATAATGTCTTCTCAGGCTGCAAGGGGTTAGTTCATAAAACACACACACAATACTAACTACCATGATTAAACATAGATATCAATCATAATTCATACATATTCACATATAAATTAAGCAACACCATCATATCATAACTACATTTTCATATACTTTAACCAAGTTCAAGGTTTGCATAATAAACATAAAAGATGGCATACTATAGGAATATTTGTATTAGGAATTTCTTATAAGCAACATAAAGATAACAAAAAGTTAGCTAATAAATGGGCTCATTGGTACCCACCCTTGTATACGTTATGTCAAAAAAATTACCATATAATCTTCTTCTCGGTAGATCATGGATTCACGCTATGGGTGTAGTTCTATCTACCTTGCATAGATCTATTAAATTCATTCATAATAATCAAGTAGTCACAATCAGGGCTGACCCTGTTGTTGTACACTTATGTGAGATGACAACTGTTGGTCAGGCTTCAATTGTACCTACTCTTAAAAATCTTGTCCATTCAGTGTCTTCCAATGTGTTGATGTCTACTCCAATAGTACCTATAATAAATGATACTTTTGAGATAAATGTCCCTGAAGAAGATCCTCTTGAAGCGAGAAATCTCGAGTCTACTCCTACTTCTCCTAAATTAAATGCATGTCTTAGTGATGATTGGGGATCCTTGGACTTCATTGAATCCTTTATCAGGGAGTACAAGGTAGACCCGATCCACTTAGACATCCCGACAATATCATTCACACCTGCTATCAAAGATGATTATTCTTTTGTATCATGAGATAATGTGAACAATAATTGTAATGTCCTTAATGTTGATCCTTCCTCTTCTGAGGAGTTGCAATCAAGTCATGGCTTTGGATTTAATATTATTACTAAGAATGGGTATAAAGGAAATGGTCTTGAGTGCATGGAACAAGGATTTTAAAAGGTCCATTTGGAATCAACATCTCACTCTTTTACAAGTGTCTAGGTTACAAGCCTTCTTGTTTGTCTCCATACCCTCCATCATCTACTATCTTCATGTCTTCTTCTTGTGAGTAGTCAAACTTTTCTTCACAAGAGAAAGGGTTGCTTCCTACTCCTCATTCTTTATCTAAGAAAGAGAATATTTTTTTGAGGCTTCTCAAAGCCCACGTAATTACTCTTCCTCCTCCTACATATAAGAAGTTTCATATACATGATAAAGAAAACCATTATTTTTGTGCATACCATCGAGAGTTAGGTCATTTCACTAGTGAATGCAAGGCCTTGAAGGAAAAAATACAACAAATTCGTGATTTTGGTGCCATCAATCTTCCATCTGTTGATGCACCTATATTTTCTTCACATGATAAGTGATATTAAGGTTTACCTCTAACATTCTAAGCATCTTCTCATGAGGTTCTTATACCTCCCTTCTATTGTATTGTTGACCACTATGTCGCATTTGTAGCTTGTCTTGCTTGCTTCCATTCATGGTCGTACACTATTGTGTGCAACCATACTTTCTATGTGGTAGCCACACAATAGTCTCTAGCATGGTTACCCTCTCCTACATGCTAGGGGGTTGAGAAAACCTATTTTGGAGGTGTGTGTCCTTCTCGAGGACTCCTTATCATCTCTCTATCTTTCTTCTTCTCCTTAGAATGACATGTGCTCCTCTACATAGCACACATCATTCTAAGGGGGGGCTATCATATTTTCTTAATTTTCAACAAGGACTATTCTTTCAAAAGGATTCCTTGGTGATAGAATCACTTGCAGAAAACTTCATGTCTTTCAAAAGGAGTGTTATTTCAAAAGTGCTCCTCAGTGTCTTGTTGTCTTATGAAAAGGTTTCCTTGATGAAGGAACCTCTTTGTGAAATTTTCTTTCAAAATAATTCTTTAGTGTCTTATATTTGATATTTGATATCCTTGTTTCTTGGTTTCTGGATGTCTTATATCTTTGTGTCTAGCTTGGGGCCAGCCTGACTAGACCTGTCTTATATCTGATATTTGACGTCCTTGTGTCTTAGTGATGGATGTCTCATATCTTGGTGTCTAGCTTTGGGGCAGCCTGACTAGACTTGTCTTTTCTGTGACTGTCCTGCAACACAATTTATTGCAGCCACATGCCTAAATTCTTGTCGTATGGACTCTATCCATGCTAGCCATACCTATCAGTGTTGTCTTATATTTGATCACATTTTGTCACGAAAATTTTCATGGTGTCTATGATTTTTTTCTTTTTCACCCAACTTGTTTATTTGCAGCAAACATGTTTGTGGTGAATTTGTAGTCAGTTCCGTAGGATAAAAGACCCATGCCCTCATAGTGTCCTAGAAAAGCCTTACAATTGTATATTCTAGACCAAGGACCTGTGTCTTCTTCATCCTAAGTATACACTCTTTCTCTCTCTATTTTTCTCTTTGACATTGGTTGCTTCCCGATCTTTTGGATGCATTCTTCTCTTGAAGCAATCAACCCTTACATTCTTCTTTCCATTTAAGAATTCTTCTATGTATTATTTCTTAATTTGGGAATGATGCATAGTATTGAGATAACCTTCTACATCGAGGTCTCTTCATTTTTTTGACTCAAATCTTTTTAGTCAAATTTTCATGTGTCTTTATGTATGTGTTGTAACCCATGTATATTTTCTAACCCCATGATTTGTTAACTCTTTCATATTCTAACATTGTTGTCTTGTGCATATATTTTTAGTCTAATGTGTTTGTTTTGTAGGTCTTCACCCTATGGGCATGCTTTCTTGATTCAAAGAGCTATCTACTTCCTCTACAATATCCTTTTGGAACCATGATTTTATTTATTGTTAGTAGATTTCCTTTAGCATGGATATTCATGTAAATTCATATGTCTACCCACTAAAGTGGGGGAAAAATGTAGTGTCATAAAATTGCACCCCTTGAAATTTCACCTACACATTTGCATCCACTTTAGTGTCCATTCCCTTATTATTTGTGTAGGCTCATTTTAGCCCTTGCATCAATATTTTCCCCTCTCAAGATGCTCAAGACCCCTATTTAGTAGCTACCTTTGTGCGTCAACTTTACATCAAACCTTGTGTTTTCCTCGTTCCCACCATTTTATAGCATGATTTGTCTAGACACTAGCACGTTGTGTGGATGTTCGTGCATCACACTATCATTTCGTGACATTTTGATGTTCAAACAGTTGTTTATGAGTGCCTTGCCAGTTGTCACTTACTTTTGTTGATGGTAATAGCTTAGGATGCCTTGTAATGGCTCGAGAACCTTCTTTTACCTCCTTTTATCTCTTTTAAATTGATCTCTTTCATTCTATTGATCTCTCTAGGTCTTTTCTATCTCACTCTCTCATTCTCTCTTCTTTTTCTCTTGCTCTCTTTCTTGCACAACACTCTACAACTTGCTACAACAACACTCTCACATTCTTAGAACGTTGTCTACAACTCTCTTGACTCTCTTAATTCTCTCTCTCTCTCTGTGTATCTCTCTTTGGATTTCTCAATCCTTGTAGGTGATATCTTACTTGTATTGTATCTTTGAGCATCTTGGAATTCTCACATCCCTTGTCTATGCATTTATCTTCTTGTCTATTTATCTATTTTAGTTTCTATTATTTTCTCTATCTATCTATATGGTTATCTATGGAGGTGGAAACACCAAAATGGGGGTTTGATTGAGGCAAGCCCCTAAACATCCCCAACAATTTCCCTCGATCTTATGTGTGTAGGTATTAAAGATATTTATTTGTTGGAGGCTTCATTTCTTGGTCTATTGCGAGCGCCTTCTTTCTTTATCCTCTTTAGTTTTATCATTTATATTTCATTTGGTTTGCTTTATTTTAGTTTTATTATTCTCTATTACTTTCTTGCATTGTAAGAGTTCTTAAAAGTCAGGGTATAAGTAGTCATATTGTTGTTTTCTATGAAATTCTCAGTTTTTAGTCCATACGAGATGCTAGCGGGCCTCCAGGACACCAACACACCGTGTTGTCATTCATGTGTTGTGCTGCTATCTTTGCTTGAGAGCTCGTCAGTCTATCTAGAAGACCTTTATGACCTGCTCTTTATGATTCTAAAACTCTCGCCTTTTTACCCCGCCACTTGAGCTCTGTTCCTTTTCATCTTATTAGGTAGTTTGAGATAGTTGAGGACCATTTGCTCCTTAAAGACTCTTGCTTGTCTTGAGACTCGAGGGTAGCAAATTTCCTCCTCTACACCATCAATATAATATAAAATACAACACCTCAAAGCCCATATGGTAGACCTTCTACCAAATATATGGACGATTGTAATGATAGTAAAAACTATCCAAATGAATTTAAAGGAGGATGTGGTAAAGGTAGAGGCTAAGGTTAACAAAGAAGAGATGAGGTAGCATGTTATAAATGTGGTGAGATAGGGCATCATGCTAATGATTGTATGGAATAGAAAAAGGAGATTTATGGACCATGCCAATATCCTACCCATGATTCATTTAGTTATCAAAGACGAGCACAATATTACAATAATGGTCAAGCAACCTATAAGAGTGAAGAACTATATAGGTCAAATGCATCAAGTGGGAAAAAATTAATTATGAGAATACCTAAAGAAAATCCCTTACATTCTTGAAGTTGCCAAAGAGTAAAGGTGTAAAAATATGAGGAGTAAGTACAAAACCTTTTGATAAAATTGGAGATATTAGAGGATAATTTAGCAAAAAAAAGTTATTTTAGAGGAAAGATATAGAAAATATAAAAAAATGAGATATTTATAGTTACAAGAGGTGAAATAGACACCACATGAGATAAACTAGTCATAGAATATTCAAAAGAAGAGGATGGGGGTAGTTTCCTAGAAAAAGGGGACATGATTTCATTGTGGACAAGGTTAAGAGAATCATTAGGGAAGAAAAATAGAGGGAAGATGACCAAAGAGGTATTTTTTAGAGAACAAAGATTTATTACTAAAGGAATTGTAGTGTACACAATTGTACTCCCTTGTAGGTGATAGTACAATTTCACACTTAGTTTGGACCTATTTCTAGTGACCCTTGTATTTATTCATTTTTAAACCTTTCTAAATAGGTCATAATTCCCTTTATTATGCATCCCAAGGCCAATTTTTATCATTTTCCAAACAAGCATTGAACAAATACAATAAATCTTTAAATTTTCCTCAATCAAGTGTGTCCTAGAAAATTGGGCTAGGATCCATTCACCCATGGGCAACTAGGTCCCCCTTTTTAGGTAGGACCCAAATTTTAATGGATTGTTGGCAACATTTTAACATTCAAAATTCAAATTGTAAATGTTGGCCTTTGAGATCTAATTGTTGAGAAATTAAAGAAATGCCTATAAATATCTAGTTTTTTCACTATTTAAAAAATAGAAAGAGATAACATTAAAACAAGTAAGCAAGTTTTGGAGTCTTGGAGCAACATTGCTTAAGACTGTAGGTCTTCAAGTCCATTTACAAATTTGATCAAACTTTATCACATGATTGAAGGTTGAAGTTTATGGAAGGGAATGATGGATTCTAGGATTGGGAGATGGATTTGGTCACTTCCCTCCACCTAATGACTTATTTCCTTGGCACTCTCCTTTTTTGAACTTCACTCTACTTGTAGCTTAAAGCAAGGTATCATTGCATTTTCAAATTTACTTAGGGTGTTTTGACTTTTCCCTAATTGAATCTTATTATTTCCATATAGGAATCACACTCTAATGTACTTCAATAGGGTTTCTTTTCATTTTAGCTCATAAAAACCTTATACGTGCATAAGGTTAGGGCTCACACACTATTTTATATTATATCTTTTGGTTTTTGTTGAGGTTTAATTACCAAAATAGGGGTTTGACTAAGGCAAACCCCCATATAGCCACCCAAACAATTTCTTATGTCGATTTGTTATAGGTCCATATTTGAAGATGGAGATTTATGGGTACAGGAACAAAGAGAAAACAAAGGGTTACAAGATCAAACTTTGAAGTTTTGGAAAGGCTGACAAAGACCCATTGGGCGACCTAATCTTGCTATAGCACTCAAAATAAAATTTTTGTGATAGGTATACATCAGTTTGCACTTTCCATATCCACTTGAAAATCACTATTTCTGGGTGATCCCATAATATTGGTTTAAAATTTTTGGCCAAACTAGACACTAAACTGATTTTTTCTAACTAAATCTTCACTTTCAGGCACCTATAGTGGCTAAACCGTGAGGAATTTGAAGATGATGCAAACTAGTGATTTGTGGAATTTTGTCTCTAGATTATAAATATATTTTTTTCAAAATTTTTGGAATCAGATTGCACTTCTTTTTCCATCTCCTTCGAAAACTAGTATTTTTTTTAGTAAACACCATTTTTAAGGAGTGATGCTCACCATATAACACATAAATTTTTTTCCATGAAGGATAAAATTATAATTTTTTTGAATTTAGATTTGTAACTATGATATATAGTGCTTCCAATTGGTTTCATAGTGTTTTATTGAATATTTTTTCCTTAATCAAGTTTCAAAGTCAAACCAATTACAATTAAGACATAGGCGACTGTATAACACATAATTTTTTCTGTATGTATCGAAATTCAATTTTTTTTTTGGATCAAGGACTTCAATATTTGGTGCACTCATATTTTTCAAAAAAAAAAATGATAATCTTCTATTTTTCCACATGTGCAGAACAAAGAGCTTGATTTTCGGTGAAAAACCTACATTCACAAGAAATAAAAAATAAATATAATAATAAAATTAAATTTATTTAAAATTACATTTTTTGGAAAGCTTATAATAAGGACTACATACAAACATTTTTTTTAAATGAATTCATATGATCCCCCATAAGGTAAATCAAAAGTGGTTTTTAATTAGCATTTTGATAGTTGTAAAGGAGACTCCATTATAGGTATGGTTTAAAACTAGCGGGGTTCTATCCAAGGGGGTTTCATCTAAGGTAGTTTGATAAAACCCTCTTCAATTGGAATGCTTTAAATGGAACATTTTAAGGCTTAAATCATTATATTTTCTAAAAATATGTGATTTCAGCAAAAATCAGAATCTCCCAGAAATTGTAAACCAGTTTTGTGGGATCACCCTTTCGTTTGTTTATCTTTAGGAGATTGAATTTTTCATATTAGGTCATATAGTCTAATTAGGGAAATCATTCCAAATCATTTCCAATTTATTCCTAAGACTCAAAAGGATCAGATCTAGGTCTGATTGACTCACTTTGGAGGTTGAAAGTCAGTCTGTGCATCTTGTTGATTTGCATCCTAATGAAATCCTAGAAATGATGGCCCATTTATCCTAGGATATGGTTACTAAACTTAGGGTAATGGAATTTTTATGTTTCATTTTGGCAAACCTGACATTTGACATCATAGCTTTATGATTTGGTAGTCTTTCAAACCCTAGATCTAGGTTTTGCATCATTGTATTTTACATTTCTCATTTAGGGTTACATATTGCATTATACAAAATCATAAAAATCCAAAAATATTACATACATATTGCATCATAGCTTGTATTACAATGCATTTTAGTCATTTAGATTAGATTTTCATTTCAAAATTGCATTTAAAAAAGTGTCATTTTATGCCAAAATTGTCACACATTTACATTTTCTTTACATTGAAAAATATTGGAAAAATAGTCAATTGTCAAACCTATATGTAGATAGGAAAAATAAACTTAAACAACTTAAACATTCATATTTTCACCTTTTAGAACCCTGAACAAGGACCTAGTCACCCTTGGGCTACCTTTTCCTTCTACAAGGGCATCAACAATTTTTTATATAGTTGTATGTCTTTGTGTTTGCATTCCATTTCTACTAGTAAACATCTATTTTGAAACTCTAGAACAATATTATTGCATGTTAAACAAAGTTGTCATTTTGCTTAGCTCAATCAAAATTTTGAAAGAATTTCAGTTTTCAGTAATTAGCATTCTCACATTTATAGAATAATTGTTTGCATTTTCTAAATCATTGCATAATCTGGGTAGATTAGATTTCATTTTACAAACATTCAAAACCCTAAATTGTTACAAAAAATTACACAAATTGATAACTCATAAAATAGTAACAAAATTAATCCTAATCTTAGGTTTGGAAACTAAAATATAGTTAATCTCTATTAATCAAACATTTGAAACTAATATTTTTCAAAAAGCTATAGCATGACCTAGACACCCTTGGGCGTCCCAGTCCTTCGTAAATGTTACACCTCGTTTCTGAGTTACCAGATTACTTTTACCTTTATGAGTAAATATGATATTAAATGCAAAATCATGAATTTAATATGTTCTATGGACGAATGAAATACATGAACATGCATTATGATATTATTTTTTAATGCTTTAATGATGCAAATGATATATGATGGATAATATTTTCATGTGATCGACTAACTACGTTTATGATGCACTAAGTTAGACACATTAAAGAATTGAGCCCTCTAGTAAGAGAGGGGGAGTATCACCTAGGAGAGGAGACTGGTATCATAACCACTAATGTACCTACTTGAGCTATCACACACACTTACATCCTAGTTTAATCAAGTTAGTGTGGGATTCAATAAGTAAACCCTTGGTCATAATTTTTGGGATAATTGGAATGTTTGTTTATCGATATTTAATTTCCTTTGGTTGTTTCTTTGGTTTGAATTAAAGTGATTGAATCTCTATATTGGGTGTATGCTCTTCTTTGTGTATTTGATATATATGTTAATCAATATGTATATACATTAAATGTATATATGTATATATGCAACAACTCATTTATATGAGCATATACACATATGTGCACATGTAGGTAGAAATACTTACATATATGTATATACAAATACAACATACACATGGGAAATCGATTGGATATATATACACTTTGTATATACCTATCGATAAATATATATGTGTGTGCTTATTTTTAGATTTTAAAATAATGATATATATGTATATATGTATGTATTTGATAATGTATACATGCATACATACATATATATTAATATATGCATATACATTTGATATGTACACACACACACATATATATATGTATATGATAGGAAACTAAATGGTTTTAATATATAAATTAATACATATATATATATATATATTATAATGATTAAACATTATAATATATATATATATATATTGAATAATATAAATTGATACCAATGCATATGTAATGTGAGGTAAGTGAATAATGTAACACTTGTATAAAGAAAACAACTTAAACATAGCATAAAATAAATGTTACACATATATTCATATATGCGATAGAGTGATTATTGCTATAATATTGAGCACATAGTATAAAGTGCATGGAATGCATTATGAATGACATTCAATAAACTAAATGATGCACTTATTTTCTATGCCATGTAAAAGTAAAGAGATGCATTTAAATATCAAAGTTGTTAAGTATTTGGAAAGCCACATACAAGCAGTTAAAAGCGTTAGACTTGGTCAAGCCACGAGTTGGCAACAAGGTAAAAAGAGTTTGTATTGTGTTTGATAGGTAGCCACTAATATAGTTTCCATAAGAAGATTGTGGCAAGCAACAAAGGCCATGATGGAAGTAGAAAACCTATAGGAAACCATTGCCATGTTTTGACTTAGTAAAATAACCATTGTTGGCAGTTTTTTGGAGGTGACTCAGCCATATAATAGAAGCTAAGTTTGTTGGGACTATATATGTGTTTGTATTCTCATTTTTTTAGTAGCCACATTTCACTCAATCTTTCTTAGTTGACCTGATTAAAAAGAGAAGCTGGTTTTGGATTTATGTTTGTAGTTTAGAGGTGGCAAAAGGAAGGGAAAAGGTGGCGATTGGAGAAGCTAAACTATAGCACCAAGTTTCTCAATGTTTAGTACTATAACATTAAGTTTCTCAACATTTAGTATAAATAGAGGGAAGCCTCTTAGTCTTGGAATTCATTCTTTGGGAATTCATTTGCTTCCATTGTAAGGAAATCTAGGAGCGCATCTATTGAAAACTCCAAACAGTAGTGTCTTTAGTAACTTTCATTTCGATTAGGTTGCCTCAAAGACACGTACAACTATGTCCAAATGCAGAACAGACACAATTCATTTCTCCACATTGATCCATCTGAGAGAAACACATGTAAATTCAACATCAAGCATTAACAGATTCTACTACACGAACCAACAGGCATGAAAGATGAAACAAAAAACCAGAACACAAAGATTTACGTGGGGAAAATCCTTTCGGATAAAAAACCCCACACTCCAAAGATCGAGCCATTGTATTATTCAGCAACAGGAAGTTACAATACAGTTTCAGGCTCTTAGCCTTTCAGAGATTACATCTTGTTCATTCTGGATACAACTGGTAACAACAGATTTCCCTGTACAGTTTCTGATCACCCTCTCAAACTAAATGATCTTCGCACTGTTACAATACCATCACATATATAGTGCATATCAACATAAGAGAAGTCAAACAAGATTCATGATCAGAAGCTCTCTCTTCTCCTCTGTTCTAGCCTCAAGGCCCTCCGTCCATACAACCAGCCTCACAACATTCACATTGTTTGCTTTGTTTTCCTTCTCTTTGGCTTCAGCTCTATGAAATAATTTGTTTCCAACTGTCAGATCACAACTGTCGAATCATCCAACTCAGAAACGGTTCACATTCTGCATTCTTTGATTTTTCCACATCACACCACGTTGGATAGTCTTCACTTGGTCAACATCAATCAACTTGTTTTGCATGTCGGTGAGACACTAGAAGTGTCTCCCTGATGCCACAAGACCCGATTACACGTCACCAAGAGTCGTCTCCATCGGCAAGAGGTTCCATCGAGCTCACAAGTTACATCGACCTCAACATGCATATCGGTGAGACTATCACTATCGCCAGGAGATCACATTGAGTCTTCAAGTCATGCTGAAACCCATTGTATTCCTATCGGCATCCATCTATTAGCAAGACTATCATCTTTTTCCAAGACGTCACAACGAGCTTCATGTTATACCGAACTCAACATTCTCATCGGCGAGACAATAGCCATTCGATGAGACATTACACCGAGCTCATAAGTCATTCCAAAGTGTTCCTTAGTCGCCAAGACTTTAGTTATTTGCTGAGAGATCATATCGAGCCCTTTATGTTATACCGACAACAAATTGCCTCATCGACGAGACAATTCCACTTCGCCAAGTCATCATATCGATGCCTTTAAGTCATACTGAAGACCTATCATCGGCTAGACATTCAACATTCGCCAAGAGATCATATTGTGGTTCCAAAGTCAAACCGAAACTTCTGTCGTCCATTGCATCCCTAACACTATCGCCGAGACATCTCCCGGTTGCCAAGAGATCATGCCGATAGGAACAAGTCATACCAATTTCTTCATCGGCCAGACAGACCGAAGGTCATGTTGATATCAGCAAGACTTCCTATTGTCGCCAAGACTTCTCACTGAGACCCTTGAGTTACACCGACGACCACAGGTGTATATCTATCGACAAGACTTACCTTGTCAGTATGAGACATACCAACTGTCCAAGACTCTCCCCAACACCGCTTGTTGCCCAAAGTCACATCGATATCCAATAGCCACCAACTGTTGGCCAGAGGTCTCCACTCGGCAAAAGGTTACAGCGAAGGCCACAAGTCACAGCGACATCACCAGTCAACAAGATAGAAGCATTGTCTTGGCGACATGAGCAAAACACAAGGTTACAACTTCCAGTCGGCCAGACAACATGAATGTCATAGTGACTTTTGCTTTTCCAGAGGTTACAGCCTATGAGATTGGGCACATTTTCAACATCCATTTTGCTGTAGTTTTTCTTTGTACTAGTAGAGCTAAGTGCAAGTAGTGAAGAGTGACATATTTATTGAGTGTTTGTGAATTATTTAGTGAGAGTTTTCAGTGTTGGGAAAGAGGCTTGAATTTGGGGATAAGCTAAAAGTAGGAGTAGCAAGTGGAGTTTGGTATTGAGCTTAGAAGGAAAATTCATCATTGGAAGCAAAATTTCTAGGCATGCTAGTTATTCTAACCTTTACTCCTTTCTATGTTTGACTTATATTTTTTTGATTGAATGCAAGTGATTGAGCAAGTTATAGTTATTTTTCATAGTTGTTAAGCAAACTTGTGTGTGTAGCTAGATTGGTTATAAGTTGTTTTGGATATCATATTAGTAAGATACCTATATATAATTATTATGAATGTCATGATTGTATGACATAGTTGTATTTAACTATCTAGAAGGTATATGTATATGATACCAAGATGATTGCATGTTACACATATGTTTGCATGAATTATGATGTTAGTAATGCTACGAGAATAATAACATGTTAGATATGCCATTGTGTGCAATGTTTTTATCCTAGTCTAAAATGTAAAACGAAACAAGTGCAAGCAAGGGAACATAACAACACCTCAAGATTGGCTAAGTTAAACTTGAACAAAACAAAGAAAAATGGAGTGAGTTACCTTGTCCATGTTGATTGGTTGGTTGGCCTTGTTGATAGCTTGATATGTGTGCTCCTAGATCAATTTTGGTAGCATAATGACTTGTTGTAGCTTGATTTGGATGCAAGAATGGATGAAAATGGCTATGGATGCAAGATGGTTTGGCTATGGAGATGGTGTGAAAGCTTGAGAGAATGGTTAGGGTTTCAGAATGGTTGAGAATGTGGTTGAATGCTTAGGGTTCCAAAAATGGCTAAGTGTTAGTCATTTAGCAAGGGGGTAGGAATGGACGGTGGAGATTGAAGGAGGGAGGAAGATCAAGGGTTGAGATTAAAGAGTTGACCAAAGGAATTAAAAATTCCTTTTTAATGTGCATGGGAATGATAAAATGAATTTAATATTCCTTGGGAGATGGGAGAGGAATTAAAATTTCCTGAAAAGGACCTTGGGAAGACAAAAAGGAATTAAAAATTCCTTGGGGAATGGGGAGAGTTGACTAAAGGGTTGATTAGACTAGTGGATCAATGATTAGAAGAAGGTTAGGTGGATAATGAGGATTAGGAGCCAACTTGCAAAAGTTGGAGGATGTGACACATCCTCCAACTTGGATTAGGAAAGTGCACATCCCTAATGATGGGATTAGGAGGTGGATTAGGATTAAGTGTAAATTATGGGGGATGGGAGATAAAGGGAATTAACTAAATGGATTATTTATTTAATTCCTTGAAGGAAAGGAATAAAGGGTAAGGTATTTAATTATTTAGCTAAATACCTTAAGAATTTAGAAGAATTTAGGGGGTATTAATTAAATAATAGTAATATTATTTAATTAATGCAAATAAGAGGATATTTAAATGAAAAAGGATAAATTTGACCAAACATAAGTGGCCAAATTAAGGTGTCTACATTTTTCCCCTCTTTGAGATGGCGTTATGAAGTAGCATCATTTCAAAGAATATTATGTTGGGAATGATGCCCTAATCATCAGAGGAGTGACTAGGAAGAAGGATGATAGGAGTGAAGATGAAGATTAGGGATTGAGGCCGCCCCCTCGAGAGGACATGCGGGTTCAAGAGAACACAAGTGGGCTATTGAAATGGATGAGATGATGAAAGGGTAGATGGGGAAGATGATGCAAAATGATGGATAAGAGAGGATGATAAGCGATGGGAGATTGGGAAGAGAAGATGAGAAGGGGAGCACAAATGGATTCAAGGACAAATGTGATGTTGCCCCAGTCAAGCTACAAGCCAAAATGGATTGATGATGGGTGGAACATTGTTAATGAGGGAATAATATATCCCAAAACAATGCAAAAGGATAGGGAAGGATACATCCCAATGATGATGATGAAAGTGTTGTTGATGAGGGAAGGATACATCCCAAAACAACACAAAAGGATAGGGAAGGAGACATCCCCATGATGATGATGAAAGTGTTGTTGATGAGGGAAGGATACAACCCAAAACAACACCAAAGGATAGGGAAAGATACATCTCTATGATTATGATGAAAGTGTTAATGATTGGATCAAGGCTTGTAGCAAGGCTAGGAACAAGACCAAAGATGTGATTATATGGTTTGTGCTAGATTGAATGGATGAGGATTGGATGGAGATGTGAGATTGTTGAAATGAATGAAGACGATGGAGGAAAAGATTCTTCGAATAACCAATCTATATTATCCTAAGAAGGTTGAAGAGATGATGATATGTTGAGGATGAAGATAGGGGAGGGATGAAAACAAAGAGGATAGATAGATGAGGGGGGATGGATTAAAAGTACCATATCAAAACTGCCATGTAGTAGGCACTAAATTTGATATAGCACGAGATACTATGCACCAGGGTATGAGGAACCAAGGTGACTCTATATCACATGCATGGGACTGACACAGAAAACAAAAGGTTAGTCCAACATCCCAAAGTCACAGGGGCTTTGGTAGGGCCAATGTTGGAAAATGACAAACACAAAGGATGCCCCAGTGTAACGCAAGACCACAAGGATCTTGGTGGGTACTACGTAATACAACCAAGAAGAAAAAAACAAAGAAAAGATCAAGATATGACCCTATGTTGACTAGTCAAAATGCACCATAATATGTTGGATCATGGTGGCCTTGACAAGTTATGATAGGAAGCTCAAATGATAAACAAAATGCCAAAAGCATCAAAAGAAAAGCAATCAATTTCAAATGTCCTTTGGCACAGGATCAAAAGGCGGATGGGATTGATGTGGTCTAATGAGGAAGGATGCATCTTGTTAAGACCAAATATGGAGACTAAACTAAGTGATCAACAAGACTTAGGATATTCAAAACTGATTGGACCTCATGATACTAGTGGATCTCATTTGTTAAGAACCAGCTAGATAAAGACATACTTGATGACATGACACAAGACATGAAAGACAAGACACAAGATTGACACTCCCTAAAGACCTAGGGGCTCAAGGGCTGATCAAAGATTAGCCTTGCCTACATGAAAGCGTAGAGCCCTCGTAGTTCAATAAAAGACAAACGACCGACCATGGATAAAAGCAAAAAGAGGACAATGGAAACCATGATGGAGGACAAATACAAGACAAACAAATGCCTTAGGGGATGATCAAATGATTGACCTTGCCTACGTGAAAGCATAAGGGAAACATAGTTTGACTAAAGGCAAACAACTGACCATGGATAAAGAATGATGAGATGACCATGATAAGTTGATAAAATGATGGAACTAATGCGATGAGACAAGATAGACCTGGTGGATATGATGGTGGTGATCATGTGTAGCTCAAGAATGGGATAGTTATCTGAATCATCAAAAGATGAATTGGGAGGATGACATGATGGATGGATGAGTGATGAAAATTGATATGAAATAGATGGCATTGGGTTGCATGAGGGGGAGCCTATAGCTAGATACCAATGACAAGGGATTATGAGATAGGATGAGGATAGAGATGAATGGATAGGGAGATAAGGATGGGGGGTGGAAGGGATGCTATGATGGATGGATAGGAAGATAAGGATGGGGAGATGAAATGCATTTCTGGATGGGTAAGGAGATAAGGATGGGGAGATGGAAGGGATGCTATGATGGATGGATAGGAAGATAAGGATGGGGAGATGGAAGGGATTGTTTGGATGGATTGATGGGGAGATAGTAATAGTGGTATGGAGGGGATGATAGGATTGATGAATGATGTCTCCAAGGACTATGGTACAAGGTCAGAATATTCCCCGCTCTAGATATGTCACGTATGATGAGGCAGGAGGGATGGAAGATAGAAGGATGGGAAAATAAGGGAGTGAGATGGATATGGATAGGATGCATGGATAAGGAAGGGAGATTGATGGTAGTATGATGGGTGGATAGGGAAGGTAGATGGATGTGGATAAGGATTAGGATAGGGTATAGGTGAGGGGAATGTATTCCAAGAGGTGCCCAAAGCATGTATATATGTTTTCCCCTATCTATATCAAGATCACAAGGAGGATGGAGGGATTGGGGGATAAATGGGATATGACAAGTAGGATGTGTAAGATAGGTGGGATGGATGAGATGGGTGAAGGGGATGCAATTTCCCCCAAGTGTGGAAGTAAACTGGATGGGGGATTTACACATGTCACCTATTTTCCAGGTTTTCATCATGGTACTTATCCAAGGTGCTTATTTGCCAAGTTTTCACCATTGGACAAATTATTTCTCTTTACTTTTTTTTTTGACTTTTTTGATTTTTTTTTACATCAAGTTCCATACGAGGTATTAAGAGCCTATGTGTGAAGTGACTATTGGATGTTGGTACAACCTTATTAGGATAAATGGATTATACAAGAGGATGGATTAAAGGATTTGATGTGGGAGATATGTGGGATAATGGATGGGATATTGGAAGTGTATGGGTGGAATGATGGGGTGGATGTGTGATGGGGAAATGTTTTTAGGACTAACATCAATGCATATGGCGGGGGATGTGAAAGGATCAGAGGATTAGTGGATGGATGATGTGAGGATAATGGAGGAGATGGGATAGTAGATTTTGGGACATAAGTGCCCAAAATAGATTTAGGATATGGAGGGTGTGTATGATTAGCTTTTGGATTAGAAAATTTGGATGTTGTTACAAATTTTTCATTTGAAGGCATTGCACCTTTTTTCATTGGGATCCACATGGTTTTGATTTTTGATTTGGTGGGACTTTGTGGCATGTGGGTTTGATTTGGATTTTGGATTTGATTTTTCTTTTCTTCAACATGTCTTTTTTTAAGGGGACATGAGGAGCTTTAGATTCATGTGGATGTTTAGATTTCTATATTTTCACTTTGGCATCCAAAGTGCTTTTAATAGAAATGGGATGGGTGAGAGGAGATGGATGATATGAAGGAAACATGAGTGGAGTGATGGAGGTTGGATTTTGAGGATGATAAATGGATGGAGGATGTGTAGGTGTGTGCCTTTGTTGATCTTGATTAGGAAACATGAGAGTAGGATGTTTATGATGGGTGGCATGGATAGGTGATGGAGGGATAAAAGGATGAATAGGACAAGATGGAGGAGGTGATTTTGGGATATAAGGTCCCAACATGGAATTAGTAGTTGGAGAATGTGTGATGGTGGATGGAGGGACATAAGGACCCAAAATGGATTTAGAAGACAAAGGAGGAATATGGATGGTTGTTTTGAGGTGATACGATGGAGGGGGGATGGTGGAAAATGGTTTAGTGAAGGGATGGGAAGAGCCTATTATTCTTTTGGAGGAGGTTCATTGAGGACAGATATAGGTTGTACCAATATTTTTGGATTGCAAGTCTTGAGAGATATATCCAAGACCTTGTGTATGTGGATTTTCTTTGACATGGATGGGCTATAAAATACCTTGCTCATGAAGGCCTAAACCTTTTCCTTGACAGTTTGTGCTCTTGAGCATCCGCTCTATGGTAGGATGCTTGTTATTTTGGAATAATGATGCGGGTCCATTATTAGGTGGAGGAGGATGGGTTACGTATATACTTGGTTCCTGTTCTACAAGAAAACCACCATGGATAAATGTAAGAGTACCAAGGGGATATAAACATGGTGTTGGTATGGTATGGTTAGGTGGAAATTAAGGATCATGAGATGGAGATGGTGGGATGGTAGGATATGGATTTGGAGGAGCGAGTGATAAGGGATCAGGAGAGGGATTAGGTGATATGATAGGATCTAGATTTGTGGTAGTAGGTGATAAGGGATCATGAGATGGAGCAGTTGGATCTTGAGTGTCAAGGGGATGATGGGATGGAATGGATGGAGGACTGTGATCTTGAGGTGGACTAGATGGGATGGCAGGATCTTGATGTGGAGAAGGGGATATGTTGGTATGCTTTGGATCGAGCTCTTGGCATGACTCATCTTGTGTGGGTGGCATGATGATGGAGTGTTGGAGGGAATCCTCAAGTGGGGGAGATGGAAGGATGGAGGATTCATGAAGTTCATGGGTGGAGATTTCAATGATACTAGGACTAGGGGGAGTGGATTGGATTTAGGTGTCTTCGATGGATTGGGTGGATCTAGAAGTAGGAGGAGTGGATTGGATTTGGGTGTCTTCGATGGATTGGGTGGATCTAGGAGTAGGAAATGGTGATTGGGTTTGTGTGCCTTTGATGGGTTCGAAAACTCTCAGAGTAGGAGATGGGGGCTCAATGGATTCGGTAGATTTGATGGTTTCAATAGTTTGGGGGGTGTTAGAGGTGGTAACAATAATGCTAGGTGTGGGATGGAGAAGGGTCTCATCACTAGTGACTATACATGGGGGAGTGGGGCAGCATGGTTCCACGACTTCAAGATGTGGAGTTGGGGATGTATTCTTTGTCATGAGTCCTTGGAGGACTTCTAGAGTGAGAAACTTACATATTATGGGCTTAGTTGGGGTGACGGGAATAGATGAAGGATTATGCATTGGTGGAGGATTAGGATTATGGACTGGTGGAATAGGATTAGATGGAGGAATGGGATTGGAGGTAGTACTAAGAGTAGGTAGAGGATTAGGACATGATAGAGTGGAAGATGAAGTGACATAGGAGGATATGGATGAAGGATTAGGAGAAGCGAACATGGATGGTGGATTAGGACAAGAGGATGTGGGTGGTAGATTGTAGTAGGAGTATTGGGATAGCATATTAGGATGGGAAGATTGGGATGATGGATTAGGATAGGAGGATGTGGATGTTGTATTAAGATAGGAATATTAAGACAACGGATTAAAGTGGGAAGATGTGGATGTTGGATTAGGACAAGAGGATGAGGATGCAGGTGGTGGATTGTAGTAAGGGTATTGGGATAGCAGATTAGGATGGGGAGATTGAGATGGTGGATTGTAGTAGGAATTGGGATGGTAGATTAGGGTGGGAAGATTGGGATGGTGAATTAAGATAGGAGGATGTGGATGTTGGATAAGAGAAATATGTAGATGAAGGATATGATGAATATGCGGATGGGGAAGACACTGGATATCCCTTGTCAAAGGTAGCATAAAGAGTACTAGTAGGTGTGGTCGAAGGCATGATGGAATTGTTTGGGTGAGTAATCAAATTCTAGATAAAGCTTGGGGAAAGCTTGCTAGCAATGATAGCATCAAGGGGATCTATATAATGCTTATCTTGATCAACAAGAATTTCATTATCATCATCGACATAAGTGGGATTTCCCTTGAGTACTATTTTTGGTTGCATTGATGAAGGATAAGGATTCATGATGTTGGATGTGATGGATATGGATTGAAGGTATGAGAATAGATGATTAGAAGGAAAGAAAAGATGATGAAAAGATAAATAGGATGGATTGGAAGAAGATGGAAGAAGGGATCTTAAGATTTGTTTCGATATTAGAAGATCTTGGATGTAGAGGGACTAAAGCTCAAATTGGGATTTAGGTTAAGCTCAGATTGGGATTGGATTAAAGCTCAGATTCATATTGGATTAAAGACCATATTGGGATGATTGGAGGATGTGATGGGATTGATTCTAAACCAAGTTTAGGGGTTTAACTAGATGATGTAAGGTGCTGACAATTAGATTGGACTGCAAAAGGATGATTACGACACCAAATCTACCTCAAGATGGAAGTAGATTGATTGGGTCAAAGGTGATTACTGAATTAGGATGGATGACAATCCTAAGAAGATGCAAACGATGATGATCAGGATCAGGCACTTAAGCCAACTCAGATAAAAACCTCAGAAACAAAGTCTAGAGGATTGGATTTGATGAATCGATTACCCTTTTTGGTAGATTTCAACAATTGTTAGATTTTTCCATTTTAGGTAATTTCACATGCATATCTTTGAGAGTCCATTTTTTTCCCAAAAGCTTCCTAAAACTAAGTTAGGATGAATTTCCAACTAACATCCTAAATTCGAAACATGAGTTTCGAGTTATTAACAAAAATGACTTTTTAAAAACTAAAAAAAAATACCAAATTGCCATTTTGAGGGTCAAGATGAAAGTTTTAAGCCCTAAAAAGTGCCAAAATGGGGGCCAACCGACCCAAGGTTTATTTGGGAATCCACATTCCACCCCATAATTCATCCACCTATAAAATTTCAGCCCAAACGGATATCTGAGTCAATATTTATGACCTCTGGATGTCCCTGCATCAAAATCAAAACCCTTGAAATGAAGCCTAGGTGATTGGGCTCAATGAACTAATGGTGGATATGCGATATAGGGATGTCCTAAGATGCACCTGTATGATTTGATCGATGATACGATGAATTTTGGAAAATACAGATGGACTAAAGTGACAATTACGAGCTAACAGAAGGTGATAAAATTTTTTCAATCTTGACAAAGGACTTGGAAAACAACAAGCTTTTAGTGGCCCAAAGGATTCACTCTCTAGAATTTGTATGGGAAATGGATATGCCTCTGTGTATAGTAACTTTTCCTGGTTATGTAACAAATTTTTCTGTCCACAGTGAGAAAATTCGCCTAAAACTCAAGGGACTTAGGAAATGGGAAAATTTGTTGATCAAATTTGCCTTTCTATAAGGCCAAATTTGCCTAAATCTGGGGGGACTCAAGAAACAGGCGAACCTGCAAGTCAAATTCACTTATCTTGAATCAAGTTTGCCCAAACAGCAAGCAAAATCACCCAAATAGCTAGCAAAATCACCCAAACAACTAGCAAAATTGCCCAGAACAATGACAACTTCACCTAAACGTTGACATGTTTGCCCAAAACAATAGAAGGATCACCTAAACTTGATGTAAATGGGTAGACTTGATTTGAAAACTCGCCTAACAAGGTGAAAAATTCACTTATTTCTTGAATAGTACAAACATGGAACGAATTTTCCTAAAAATGGGATTGCCTGTTCGATAAACAGACTCACCTAAATCTCGAAACGAACGGACAAAGACTCAAACAGGGAGGCAAAATCACCTGTTTAGGGAGAAGATTTTCCCAAGGTGATAAAAAATTTGCTTGTCTTCAGAAAATAGGCAAATTTTATGGACAAATGGATGACAGATAGACTCAGACTGAGAGTGGGTTTGCCCCTGACAAGGGAAAATTTTCCTATTTTCAGAAAACGAGCGATTTCGATAGAAAACGACTGACAAAATGACTTAAACTGAAAACAAGATCACCCTTATGGACAACAGGTTCACCCCAAACGGAAGCAAATTTTCCTATTCCTAGAAATTAGGCAAATTTGATGGAAAAGGACTGATGGAATGACTTGGGCCAAAAACAGGATCACCCTTATGGACAGTCGGTTCGCCCCAAACGGAAGCAAATTCACCTATTCGTAGAAAATGAGTGAATTTGATGGAAAGCAACTGATGAACTCACCTAAAAGCTAAATGGAATTGCTTGTTCCGGAGAACGAGTGAAAATGGGGTCTCCCAAAAAGTGACCCGTAGGAAAATTCACCTCTGACAAAAGAAAATTTTCCCAAAATGACTTACTTGGATTGGAACTAGAACAACTAATTATGGCAAAGGACAAAAGCACAATAAACAATAGACAAAAGGTAAGGCTAACTCAACTGAAAATAAGAGTACTGGTATCATACAATGAAAACACGCCAAGTAGCACAAACCTAAAATTAGTGATATGTGATTACAAACTTGATGTAGGCTCACCACCTTGAGCGGACAACCCAAGGTTAATACTTCGTGATACCAGGGTGGTTCACTGGATCACCCTTTCTCACGAAGGTGAATAGCTAGCATTCTAATGGCACAAGGTCATCAATAAATGCCACAGGCTCACCTTCACACTCTCACTTGAGGACTATCGTAGTCCACCACAACAATTTCTATCTCAACCTAATGGAGTACATGGTGAGAACTTTGGGCTATGGTGCACATCCCCTACACTACACCAAGCCGCGGCTAAAACATGAGTCTTTATCCAGGCTGAACAAGGCTATATTGTGAGTCCCTGATATACGCATGGTACGTGGGGCACAACCATGAACACCAACCCATCACAAGCGTGAGTCAGGAGCCCCAACGATGCACTAGAAACTTGGAACAAGTCTTCACGTCTTATCTAGGTATCACCCTAGCTTCAACGCTCTGCCAGACATGACATGACTGGATTGATGTACAAATTTCATTCTCCCCCCTTTATATACCCCGCCGGTAACACGTGGTTGGGATTGTCCCCCGGGTGATGAAATCCCAGGTAGATCCCGCTAAGGGAAGAAGATACTAAACATTTTCGGTTGGTCCCCAGGCTCACACGTAGCGCAAGAGGAGAGCTTAGACGCACTAGCACCTCCTAGGTAGACTTGACTGGACTAGAGTGAACTGTGATTTCTCGTCACCCAAGATCGCAAAATGGCACAAGGGGATTGGATATGCCAACAACACACTCACAAGCACAACAAACAAGTAAATTGACCCTCTAATTAATCTATGTGCCTAGATTAGTATGGAAAATGATAGACAAACTACCTAAAAGTCTTCAACTGATCATCCTATAGCAAACGTTTTAGTAGTTTCCAACACTGATCTTGGACAAACAGGGACAAGTTGCACAAACTGTTAGTGAAAAGACAAACTCACAAACAGACAGGTTAGCGGATCAGTGACTGAAAATGAAACCGAAATGAAGCTAGAAACTAGAGATGCAGGTATCGGATTTGCCTCTATTCACCTGTCTGATTAAGAAAATTTGTGCTTGTCAGGAGCAAGTTTGGCTGTTTCTAAGAGAAAACTCACCCTTCTATAAGAGAAAATTCACCTGTTTTAGATGGATAGGTAAATTTTCTTTCAATACAAGCAAATTTGCCTGTTTTCATAGAAAATTCACCCCAGAATGCAAATTCGCCCTTGTTTGCTGATCAATTTCAGTTGAACTGGAAAATTTGCCCCTTTACACAAAAAGGGTGAATTTCCTTGACCCTACTATAGGAAAATTTGCACATGTAAGGTGCAAATTCGCCCGTTAGGACAGCTTCGCCCTTGTATGAAATTTGAACCCACAAAAATCAAATAATAGAAAACGTGAAAAAAAAGACCCGTGATGTGGGTCCCACTGGGCATGCCAGAAATGTGTGTAGTACTTTTCTCCTAGTCTAAAATGCAAAAAAAGAAAAGAAAATGCAAACAAGGGAACACAACAACACCTCAAAGATAAGCCTAGTTGAACTTGAACTTGAACAAAACAAAGCAAAGAGAGTGAGTTACTTTGTCCAAGTTGATTGGTTGGTTAGCCTTGTTGATAGCTTGATATGTGTGCTCCTAGATCGATTTCAGTAGCATAACAACTTGTTGTAGCTTGATTTGGATGCAAGGATGGATGAAAATGGCTATGGATGCAAGATGGTTTGGCTATGGAGATGGTGTGAAAGCTTGAGAGAATGGTTAGGGTTTCTGAATGGTTGAGAATATGGTTGAATGCTTAGGGTTCCAAAAATGGCTAAGTGTTAGTCATTTAGCAAGGGAGATAGGAATGGACGGTGGAGATTGAAGGAGGGAGGAAGATCAAGGGTTGAAATCAAAGATTTGATCAAAGGAATTAAAAATTCCTTTTTAATGTGCATGAGAATGATAAAAGGAATTTAATATTCCTTGGGAAAGAGAAAAGGAATTTAATATTCCTTGGGAAATGGGAGAGGAATTAAAATTTCCTCAAAAGGACCTTGGAAAGACAAAAAGAAATTAAAAATTCTTTAGGGAATGGGGAGAGTTGACTAAAGGGTTGATTAGACTAGTGGATCAATGATTAGAAGACAGTTGGGTGGCTAATGAGGATTAGGAGCCAACTTGCAAAAGTTGGAGGATGTGACACATCCTAATCATGGATTAAGAAAGTGCATATCCCTAATGACGAGATTAGGAGGTGGATTAGGATTAAGTGTAAATTATGGGGGATGGGAGATAAAGGGAATTAACTAAATGGATTATTTATTTAATTCCTTAAAGGAAAGAAATAAAGGGTAATGTATTTAATTATTTAACTAAATACCTTAAGGATTTAGAAGAATTTAGGGGTATTAATTAAATAATAGTAATATTATTTAATTAATGTAAATAAGAGGATATTTAGATGAAAAAGGATAAATTTGACCAAATTTAAGTGGCCAAATTTAGGTGTCTACAACCATCATTAAGAGGATACAATGTTATGCAAACCATGTTGATAGTTTATCCTTGAATGGTTACTCATATTTTCCTTGAAAGTAGGAGAATAGTCTATTCCCTAGGGTTAGGGTATACTCTTGAAAATGATTATATTGATATTCAAAAATAGGGTTGGAAAACATATAAGCATGTTATCCCACAATAATGAGTTACACTTTTTGGCCAAACTTGACATTGAAATCAATATTTTCAGAAAAAATTTCACTTTCTGATACTTATAGTAGGTAAATTGTTAGGAATTTGAAAATGATGTAAACTAGTGATTTGTGAGATTTTTTTAGTAGATTTTTAATGTATTTAAAAAAAAAAAATTATATTAAATTGTAATTTTTTTTGCATTTCCTTT
The DNA here is from genome assembly GCA_007258455.2 of Sequoia sempervirens. Classification (NCBI taxonomy): domain Eukaryota; kingdom Viridiplantae; phylum Streptophyta; class Pinopsida; order Cupressales; family Cupressaceae; genus Sequoia; species Sequoia sempervirens. The sequence continues at coordinate 574,397,049 of VDFB02058242.1, read as the reverse complement.
GATAACTAGTGTTTAATAGTAAACAACATTTAAAAAAAGTGATGTGTACTTCGACTCGCATAACTTTTTTCTACAAAGTATAAAATTCTGATTCTTTTGAATTTAGGTTGGTAACACTGGTATTTAGTGCTTTCATTTTGTTTCACAATATTTTTTTGAATATTTTTCTTTTAATTAAGTTTTGAAGTCAAACCAATTACAATTTAGACATAGGTGCACTTCGGCTTGATTGAAATTTGATTTTTTTGTTGGAACAAGAACATCAATACCTAGTGTGTAAATATAATTTTCAAAAAATATTTCCTCAAATTTACTATTTTTCCACAATGATTTTTCATCGAACTTGATGTTCGGTGAAAAACCTATGTTCAGTAAAATTAAAAATTAAAATTAAAATATATTAAATTTATAGTTGTTGGAAAGCATGTTTCAAGCACTACAATCCTCCAACTTGGGTTATTAAGTTGACTCCATTTGCACCTCCTTCCCGGGCTTCGATAGTCAAAAAAATGCATAAATTTTGAAATGGTGGAGGGGAAGGTGAAAAATGAACCCCCTTCATTAGAAGGGGGGGTTCTAATGAACCCCCCTATATTCTGCTAAACCATTCTGCTAAACCTTTTCCTAAAATAACCTTCGAATGAAGGCTAAAAAATTGAACATTTAAACGACTAATTTTTGTTTTTTTCCTTTTTTAGAAGTCGATTTTTTTAATATTAGCAACTATGCTAGTTTTTGTGTTTTTATTTTTAGGAAGTTTCGATTTTTAATATTTGTATCTGTTTTTTTTCTAAGTTTTCTTATTATGATTGAAAGTGTGAATTTTTTCAATCAATAAATTTAGCAATCATTTTTTCTTCTCTTTTTTAAATCATTAAATATTTGTATTCTACAAGGCAGGGTTTGGAGGAGAAAATCAGAGGAATTTTCAAGCAATATTTTACAAAGAAGGAGATGGGAAATAAAAGAACAAGACAAAAGAAGAGTGCATGATAGAATCTAGTAGAAGAGGAAAAGAGATTACGTGAAGAAAGCTTGCAAAGATATCATAGACGAAAACAAGGTATGCCAAACTTGAGCCTCTCCCAATATTATTCTTTTTGTATCCCTTTAACCTTCCATTTTATATTTCTATTGAAGAATTATGTAGGAGCATTAATTTATTTCTCTTAATCAACATAAAATTTCCTATCTCAAACTTATCTCAAAATTATTTAGTTTCATGCACCCATGTAGAAATTTAAGAGTGATAATATCTTAATTTACACTAGATTAAATATTACAACCTTAATTTCCCTTCTTTAAACTAACATGCATTTCCCTTGATTAGCCCCACACTTGAAAGATGAAATAAATACCCAACATGATAAAGTACCATGAAATACCAAAATTCTTTAATAGAAGACAAAAACAAGTGAATAGGTGCTGAGCATTGTTAATAGAAATCACAAGTGTGGCATCATGAAAAATTTGATGGTAAAATTGATGAGAATAGAACAAAAAAAGATAATTAATTATCTGCAAAATTAACTACTAATGAGCCATAGAAGGGGGTACAATTGGAATCTATCAGAGGAATACAAGAATCCATGGCCACTAAATCTATGCTTTATATTTTTCCCTCTGCCACCCTTTCTACTCCTCATTGCAGAGAAGAGACATAAAAAACATGTATTCATTGAAAAGACTTTAGAAATTTACCAACACATACATTTGGCAGGCGTAAAGCCAAATTCCTCAACCATCCTAGCATCTTCACTGTCTGTGCCAAAATAAATGGGTGCCTCCCCCTTGCTTGATGTGTATGACAGAATGTGGAAACATAGACAAGGCACATGGGTTATTTGCATGAGTGGGTTCAACACGCGGAGGAGGAAAAAGAGAACAACAAAACTAATAAGTGCTCAGGAATATAGTAACTTTGTAAATTATCAGTGTAATCTTTATACCCATAATCAAATTTGATTATCTATCTCTGAAATTTGAATTGTTTGGAAATCCATTTTTATTTGGTATGGTAGGAAATCAATACATTGTAATGAGGAAAGCATCATGGTCACGAATAACATGTGTCCATGCTTCTAAGGAGAAGTTCTAGTTTACTTATGATTAGTTGTGTATCTAATTATTCTCTCTTTTTAATTTAAACAAACATTGGAACAAATATTTATTAACATCTACAATATATAAAAGATGATTGTTAATGCCAAACAGGTGATTGGTATCAGACTTAGACTTATTAACTTGAATCTTGATATGGAAAATTTAACTCGTTGTTTCATTCTAGTTGCTACTTTGTTGCCAATGCTTGCTATTTTTTGCAAAGTAGTGCATGTCAACTTCTCGTCACCATAAGAGTTTTGCATCAATCCTCTTTCCCATCAGCCATATCTATCATGATTCTCTCGTTTCGATCTTCATTTTGATTATTTACATGTAATTTTCAAAATCTATTTTTGGTATGTCCATCTACATTGCAGTTCTTGTAATAAACTCTTAAGACTTTTGCATCTATAATGGCCATCACATTCCTATTGCCCTTGTACCTGTTGTGCCTCCACATTTCTTTGTTATCATCTTGTTCATTATATTTGAAAGAACTGTCTTGTAAATTTTTCTTATCCATCTCTATGTAAATTGGATAGGGCTTGCACATATGCATCAGCAATATCCTTTGGCTTGAAGGGTAAAACAAAACGTGCATTTTAATATGGTAATGAAGCCCACCCATATATTTGATCGTCACATATTCATCTTTTGATGAAATCCCCATATTGACGGCTTGTTTATAAAACTTGGTGGCATACACACTTTGTACCTGCTTTTGTTGAAAGCATCATGATCTTATCACTTTCTCCTAGTAGACAATTTGGTAGAATTGCAATTTGATCAACATTTTGAGCTCCTCCTGTTTTGTTGACAATGATTGTGATGTTAAATACTCGAGCTCTTTTTTTCACCTTTGTGCTGATGGGGCTGACCTAAAAAGAGATAACCAAGCTACAAGGGCCTTCCTCTTTGAACTAAGCTCCTTATATTGTGGCCATTACAGAGTCTAATAATGACTGTCCATAACAAGCCTATAGGCTGCTGCCCATTATCACTGTAGACTGCCTTTTGATGGTTACTACCTTTCATGCCTCTGTCCTTTGATTATTCATGCTCTTTGGACACTATCTCCTTGCTCAAAAAATTGGTTTGAAGGACTTCATGTACAACCTCTTTATATAACCTGCTCATTTTCATTCAATAAAGACTTGGCAATTTTGGTTACCACGAAACAACCAACCCCCTGGATCTTTTTGTTGGCACTGTCCCTGCCATTCACAGATCTCTACCCCTGTAAACTATTCATCATAGCCCTCAAAGTAGGCACCTTCACACATTTTTACCATCACCAAGGTTTAGCTATGGTTTAGGAAAAGACAAGGATTTATTTCATTGCTTCTAAATTTCAGTGATTACCCTCCTTCCAACCTTAACAAAGATATTTTACTGTTCATTGTCTTTTGAAAAATCCATTTGGACTGTCCTGAATAGGCTATTAAGGAGAGGAAATGTGCAAGAGAATCACTCGATGAATTGGCATAAGATCTGCGAGATTTAGCACTGGAATTACTTATCACTCTAAAATGCAAAGGTCCAACAGCATTTGATGCATTCACACATTCAGTAGAACTGATAAAGCAACTACAAATTGAGCTACATAGAGACATTGACCCAATCAATAGTTTATCACCAATGACTTCTGTATTTGTTCAATGGCTAGTACCACTATCATCATTCAAAACAAAAGTTTTTGTCCAATATTCATATCATGGTCGTGGCTTCCAATAGGAAGACTGCCCCTCTGACTAGGCGTGTTACTTATCTTGTTAGCTGAGCAGTCAAGATCTTGACTAAATTTTAAGGTTAAAATTTGGGAAACCTTCAAATTTCAATGTTAAAATGATCATCTACATCTGCTGTTATTTGTAACACATCAAAGACAACTAGACAAAGAGGGTTTCACCAAAGTTTCTATAAGAGAGGGACCCACCCTTAAGAAGAGAAGAGGATTTTCCAAACATACAAATTATATTTAAAAAGAGAGTAATTTTAAAGTTACTCTATGCATAAATATATTTATGTTGTTTTATATAAATATATGAGAGTAATATTATATTTCAAGATGATACATTTATATATTAGTTACTGATGTTTACAAATTTATAATAATTTTTTTGTTTTTAGTAACATTGATATTTAATTTTATTGTTATTTTGCTTTCACTATTAATATAGTCTCAAGATTTGGTTAAGACACAAGAAAGTCTTAAATTTTAATCTTTACATATTTAGTTTCATACTACTCCTTAACAATATCATTGTTTTCCTTGCTACAAATATCATTGGGCAAATAGGTGTTATAGGTACGAAAGGTCTAGTTTTACACAAGACACAATCATAGCATAAGGACAAAATCACACCATTTGAAACTTGTTATCGATGTGATCATCTTCTCCATAATTTTATAGTAACAAATTAGTTTAGATTCCGTTGTTTAACTTCTAGCACATCAAATTATAAAGTGATTTGGACTTGTTAAAAAGTTATAATGAAAACAATGAACAACTCTTTATTGAGAACTCATATTGGCTAAGCATTAATTCCCTCCTGTTTCAATTTCAACACATGTTTAATTATATTCTAAGCTTATCACATTCAAACTTATAATTTTTCTAAGAGTTTAAATTTAATTTATTAAACCCAAATATTTTTGAATGATCATTTTATTTCCCTTTAATAACAAAGGGTGTTGAACACATTTGATATAATGTGCCTCAAAATTATATCTCAAATTGAGTTTTTATTATTATTAACTTCAACATCAACTAAATTAATAATTGCACTCAAATGTATAAACAAAATGTCAATAGGTTTGCAACTATTAGGGTTATGTGATATTTAGTTGCAATCCTACACATTTGACAAGTGTTAGTATTAGTGAGGGTTGTAAAACTATTTTTTTATATGCCTATTAATATTCACAAAAGCATGATAGTAGACAATGCACAAAACAACAAAAAACATTAGTCAATCAAGACTTAGAGTGTCTTTGTCATGGCCTTTTAGGATGTATATTATCTCCTTATACACTATGAGGATGAATATATTATACACTATGACTTGATGAATATACGAAGTTCCAAGAACTTCACTATTGTAGAGAGCAAAACTTAGAATATTACACCAATAAATTTCATGTCCACTTTACATGCCTAAATGAGGACATTCTTGAGCATATTTGAGTGTTTAAGTTTAGACAAAAACTCTAGGGGATGCCAAAATTCATATAGTTAGTGAAGAATTCATAACAAAATAGTGTGAGGATCAGACTAACACGTGATAGGAGGATATTCACTCCTTATTTGAGATATTTAAGGCTCAAGGGGATTTAATTTTAGGTCCCTAAAAGGATGAACCAATTATAATCTCCCTTAAGAATAGAGTCAAGTATTAGATCTTAAAGATAAAATAAAAGTTTATGCTTCATATTTATCCTAAGCAACCTAGTGTCAATGTTTTCTTGCAAGACTAGGTATATAAACTACATCTTAATTTAACTTAGTCAAGATCTACCTAGTGATCCATTAAAATCATCCTTTAAGTTCCATATGTTCAATTTATTTGACATGTTTTTGTGTAGGGGCTCAACATACAAAAACTGAAGTAGAAGTCGATCCAAATTTAGATACATATAGAAGAACATATAGTTGATATAAGGAGGAGGCCCAAGGGCAAGGAATGAATGTTGGAGAAGGGTTAGGATCGCTCTTGGATACCATCATGGATGAGCATATGAATCTAGCTAAAGAGGTGAAGAGAAAAAATTCTTCTAGAAATTTAGATCATTTACTTCAAATGGATATGGAAAAATTGAAGTTTTATGCTGAACAACCTAGACGAAGTACTAGGAGGTCAATGAACAAAATTGCAAAGCAAATAATTGCTCATTTCAATAACCTTGATGCACTCGATCAAGCCCAAATATTATCAATTGTACTTCTTAGTAATGAGCTACAAGAGCCATTACAATTGCTGGGTGTAGATATGAGTATGAAAAAGAGGAAAGGTTCACACCTACAAAAAGACATTGTTGAAAATTTGAAAAAAGGTTTGGGTTCCATTGGGAAGCAATCTCGATCAGCAGATAAGGCAATTTCAAGAAGAGTCATGTTGACATTGATTTTAAGTAAAAAAGTGGCCAAAAAAAGACAAATCTCCTCACTTTCTTGATCGAGATTGGTTTCAGCAGAAAGAAATTGACACAATATGTCAAAAGGAGAAAGGTGAACTTGATGATAGTATCGCAAAAGGTAATTGGGCAATTATGTGTAGAGCTCCTTGATTTGATAGGATTCAAGATGTTTTTAGGAACTTGATCTCAACCTTTTGGAATGATCATACCCGCCCTTCATCAAATAGTAGAGATGTTATCAAACATAGGATTGAGCCCAATAATAATGAATTACATACGAAACATTGGTTAGACATAACACAACGTGAGATGTATGTGATGTTTTTTTAATTCAAATCCACATATAAAGATTTGGGAAAATAATGTTTGAAAGGTTAAGGCCATACTATGTGAAGACAAACAAGGTTTTTGAAACTTGTTGTTGTCATTATTATATTGAATTTGATATCTACTATTAGGTGTTCCGAAAGATTAGAGAAGAAAGTGATGGTTTTCAGAATGCACCTCCTAGATGAGCAAGTTAGTTCATAAAATCCATCCTATGTGATAAATCAGATGATGATAATGCAACCAATCAAATAAGCTGCATAAAAGGACTCTATAAAATATGTGAAAATTTGTTTAAAATGCCTTTGAGAGATGAAGATACCTACCTGACAAAGTTGATAAATTGCAAGAGTTACAAGTACATCAAGTTTCATACCAAAAGTGGAAAAGAATCAACAAGGTTAGATTATGTGAAGAGGAGATACCTATTGGAACATTTATGGAAAAGTTTCATAAATTGATACAACCATACATACAACAATCTTTCTTTTCTAAGTGGCAAGCACAATAGTTTCAGACATTAAGAGATACTTTCCCACTTGGAATAGTGTTATTATTAGTTGAATTTGTAGAGAATTACTCTTTTGTACATCAAAAAAAGATTTAATCATAATACTATTTTTCAGAGCAAATCACTATTATGGTGCAAGTTTGTTATCGACATGCACAAGTGGATTTGGATGGTGTTGATAGTACATCTAAGGCACAAGTCATTAAGAAAAATATCACTTCTATATCAGTGATGAAAAAGAGCATGACACACTATTTGTACAACATTGCTTCAAGAAGCTTTTTGAATATTTGGCAATCAAGGGTGTCAAAATTGAAAATCATTTTGTATGGTCAGATGGATGTGCTTCACAATTTAAATCTTCAATGTCATTTTATGCACTATGTAGATATCATCGAAATGACAACATACCACATATTTGAAGCTTCTTTGAGAGTGGGCATGGAAAGGGTGAACATGATGGCACCAAAGCTTGCATCAAACGTGAGCTCTAAGAAAGCATCAAATGAATTATGAGGGAGATCACATAAAAGATGCACATGATGTTGAATGGTGTCAGAAACACTTTACATCAAATGAGGTCAACATATCTTCAACAACCAATCGATACATTCCTCATAGAGTGTTTTGGGAGATATCAAGTATGCTTTTGTTTTAATTTAAATCTTTAAATATATACATATACGTGTACATTCAAGTTCATTTATTTTAGTTTGAATATGTTTATATTAAATTATGATTTTTTAATGTAAAATTAATTTTTGTAGGTGTGGATAGAAGATCAATGCATGGATGCAAGAGGGTAGATAAAAGAAGATATTTGCATTCTGTAATGAGTACAAATAGTTTCCCATGGACATTGCAGACTAGGGATTACTCATGTTTTTGTTATGAATGCATTTTAGAAAACTATGATGAATGCAACAAGCAACAAAAAGGATATGTCAGTAGATGGAATTTGGTGCCACTAGATGTTAGTGACAAATACAATGAAGATGAAGATGAAAGATTTGAAGACATTCCTTTGATTTCAATTGATTATGACTATATTTTAGGACTAATTAAAAAGGGTATGTATGTATATATATTTATATCGTGCATGTATGAGCTTGTGTAAATTTGGTGCAGGAGATATTTTTGCAGTCATGCAAAGCCTAGAAACATAGAAGGTGTTAGTTATTATCTATTGCATTGCATAGGAGAGAGGTGGAAGCTAGCAGAATAAAAAACAAGTGATGGAATGTTGTTTCCCAAATGTCTGACTAAATAAATAGATGCTCTTGCATGCTTTATCTATTGGATGTATATTTTGAATTTGTTACTTGTATTGACCTTGTAAATATTGTCTTACCTTGGAATTTTGGTTCCCACAGGTTTAGTTGTAGTGCAAGGGACATATCTCAAACAAGTCAAAATTGTTCAACATGGGATTCATTTTATTGATTATCAACTTGAGAACAAGGTATATCAATATAGCCACCTAGTAATTGATACCACCCTATCCCTTCATCCAATTCCACGTGCTCGTGGATGTCGTAAGTGGAGACTAGATAGTGATGATCACTGGAGAATATTACATGTTATTGATGAATGAGCTGAACCACTTGAATTGGTCCGAGTGACATGATGTTTCATAGGTGGAATTGAACAATTTACACAAAATTGTATGACTCCAAATTATATCCAATTGAGATTTTTGTCTCTATATAACGTGGATGATAATTTTCTTGTTATTTTTTTATTTTTTATTTAAAGTGACTAGATTTTTGAATTGTATAGTTAAGTGAGATTGGATTGTGGAGTGGAATTGTTATACATACTATACTCACAAAACATGATGCAAAAATGTAACTATTATCTTCTCTTCTTAGAAGAAGATATTTTTTATTTTACATAGGATTTTTTGCTTTTTAACCATGGTTTGATACATTGTTTTGGAAAACTACTTGAAGTATTCCTCTTATGTTTCTATATATATCATCATTTTCATATGGTAGTTTTATGAGATTATTTTATATGTGCATATATGCTATTAAAATGTTGTGAAATTAATGAGAGAAATGGTGTTTTATATATACAAAATTATAGAATATTAATACATTCATTGTGCTCTCTTTGATATTGGAGTTTATTTTTCATTTCCGATTCTTAGAAAAAAAAGTTGTGAAAATTAACAACCTCAACTCACTTAATCACTTTTTTAGTGATTCAAGTTTTAAAAGTTAAATCACTATTGATTGTTTTCTTTGTAAAAGTGAGACACAACTAAATAAACTTTCACTCATATATGTGGAAAAATGTCATATATATGTAGTGTTATTCTATATTGCAATAATCTTATCATGTTTGATAAAACCTATTATAACATGTTAATTCATATTCCATGTCCATTTATCAATGTCTTATATATTGATTTGTTGTTTTAAACAAGGATTAATAGAAAATTTTATCAAGACAATGGTTTATTAAGTAGGTTATATTTTTTTGTTACATGATAAAATATATAACATTTTATTCAAATTTAATTGTATAATTTCTGCATCAAATTTATGTCTATATTTAATGAGTAGTGGTAAACAATAATTTTCCAATAACTAATTATACCTATATTCAAATTAAATGAACCTAAAGTAACACAACACAATAATGCTATGTGATGTGTAACTCTAAAACTAAAGGAAAAAAAATGATAATTGATAAAACAACACATGCACAATAAGCCCATAAAAATCCTTTTTTTTTGTTTTGATCAGTGAAGGCAGGGAAACCTTGCAAATTTTATTGAAATTGTAAAAAGCATTACAAACAACCTTCCCACTCATGAATGGAAACTATCTCAATTTGCAAAAGCCACTAAAAACCCACTGCATACTTCAACCCTCACCCTACATATCAGGCTCCCTAAATGCTATTGCCACCCATCAAAAACATCCCACACCCCAACCATAACATTTAAAATTTCCAATCATTACAAAATCTGCAACAAAGCTTATCTATTTTCTTCTCCTGTCGTGTGAACGAAGCAACATGTTGAAGGTAACTCCCTTATTCTTCTTCTTTTTTCTTTCAACCTTATGCCAAATCTCCTCTTGTTCATCTACTCATGTGTGCCCACCTAACTCCTCATCAGGTATATTTCAATCTTCAGGGGATTCCATGCTTAGACACTTAGACTGACCACCCACTACATCTTCTGGAATGTTGCCTTGCTCAACAAATGATGAAGTGTCCACCACATGTTCTTGTTCCTTTCATGGTACTTCTATTTTGGTGGTTGTAGCCATTGAAACCTCAGCTAGGACCTTACCATCTAGGCTTTCTTTCTACACTGGATAATGGTGGGGGGAAACCTCTTTCCACCAAGTTGCTTGAGCAACCCTCTTACGCTTGGAACATTGACCAGCTATGTGACCAATGTTAAAGCACCTATGACATCTAAATGGCACTCCTTCGTAATCCAACAACCGAACCCAATTCCCTCCTAAGTATTTCAAGTGTGCCTCTGTAGGAAGATCTTTTGTAATATTTATTTCTACCAAAATATTCGCATAAGTAGTGTGCAAAAAATTTAGGGAACCCTCATCCACCCCCAAAAATTTCCCCAAAGTGTTTCCAATGGCTTCGAAGCAAGATTCAAACCAAAAATGAAGAGGAATATTAGGAAATCTTACCCAAAGAGGAGCTAAATCAAAGGACTCTGTTGTAGGATTGAAAGCAGAGTGTCATGGTTTCAGCATTAACATATGTTTATCCTCATAACTCCATTGGTAATCACAGAGGAGAATGTTCCTATCCTTCACATTATCAAACACCACCACAAAAAACCCCCTTGAATTGGGGTATATTTGCACATCTCCATCCAAAAGTGGGCGCCATGTTCCTGAAATCCAATGGTGCAAATTGAAAAGGCAAGGCCAAAACCCTCGAAACCTCCCTATCAAGTCGAGCTCCTCAAAATACTTCACATTCTCTAATACTTCATTTGTAATAACGCCCTCCAAGGAAACAAAGGGGGATGTTCCTGCACTACGTATGGGCCTTGAAAGCTTCACCTCTCATGGATCCAAATCCCCTTTCTTCACTTTCCCTTGTGCCTATTTCCACACCTCAATCAACATTGCCATTGGCCCTTGTGCCTATCTCCACATCTCATTCGGTGTCACCACTCATCGAGGAAATGTCGCCTTTGCATCATATAAAGAGCACCCAACCCTCTCATTGAAACCTGTCGAGACTTTCCCCCCTCCTGACTTTGAAAATGCATTACCATGTTTCACAATCTCTACGAAAGGAATGCAATGTTGACTTGCAGCACGAAAATCATCTGGAAATCTTCACCCGTTCCAGCTGCAAGAAGCCCTAGGCACCGCAGACAGAGACAGATGTGGAGGTGGCTGATGCAATCAAGGTGGTAAATTCACACTAACCAACACAAAATGACTTGACTCAATCAACAAAATTTTCCTTTGAATTCAAAACTCTCAACTTTTACAAAACACTCCACAGGAAGCTTCTAGCCCTCAAAATCAACAAATGGACTTATCATTTGGAGAAGGTCATACCAAGGCCTGAAAAACACCTTTTGAGACTCACAAATAGATCCAAGACAACTTACTAAAAGATCCAATAAGATTTCTTTGAAGAAACTTAGAGAAACAATTGACTATCCCTATTTTTTGTTCACCAATTAGCCTTGATTTACAAAGGAGGTTCCTCCTAATCACCACTTTATCACTCAAAATATTCAAACAGAGATAAATTGTGTTACAAAACACCAAAATCCTTGATCAAACCAAATATTTAAGGTTTCTAAACTATTGATCCAAGAAACCCTCCCTTTTCATGGATATAACCAAGGGTTTATTGAAAATGATGACTCCCAACCATTCCAGAGAAAACCAAAATGTCCAACACCTCAAATTAAACCTGCAAAAACTCAAAAATCACTCACATGAACAGTTCCATCAACATTTCATCAAAACCCTTCTTTAACCCATCATTTTCATAAGGAAAAATGCACTTTTTACCCTAGGGAATCACTCCAATTCACACAAAATGCTATCCCTACCTACCAGACCATGAAAGAACCTATATTACAGTAGTTTGGACCCATTCCATGAGTCACAACAAGTAAAAAAAGTGGAATGGGTCATTTGGCCATTTTAGATGGCTCTCAACACCAAAAATTGTGAAAATAAGAAGGTAGCAACAATAAAATGATGAGAACTCACTCCAAACTCTGTTAGACCTTTAGAATAGGTTTATTTGAAATCTAACTCAAACTACCACACTTTCCAATTGATTTTAAAGCATAACTCGGGTTGTACAGGCCGTACAAAATGAAGAAAGATGGAAAAACCAAAAAAATGCAAGAAAAGTGTTGTTTTTGAATTAAACTTCACACCACAACCTCCAACAACCCTCATTCAAGCCTTGGAGAGTATTTTTATACATATTTAATCCCAAACTAACCTTCCAAATGTTCATAACTTCCTTTCAACTTCTCTTGACCCTTCAAATTCCCCAAAAGTTGCATTTTTGACACTTTTTGTTGACAACTTTGCACTTTTTGTGCAACTTTTTCCTAATTGACACCTAGGACATAAAAATAACTCAAGTGGCTTTATAATAGCATTATTACAAACTTAAAACTCTAATCTTGCATAATTATTTTGTAAAACCCTGTCCCGCAAAATTACAAAAATACTTGCAATTAAAATAAACAATCCCATGTAATTAAAAGCACTACTATTTGGATTTCCTAAATCCAATAGATCAATATCTCATATTTAAAACACATCGTTCAAGCATAATTCCAATTAATAAACAACAACCAAATAAAACTAAATGTTTAACCTTTAGTTTCACAACTACTCATATCCATTAACTCAATTTCACAATTAAAATAATTAATCATTTCAATTTAACTACTCGTGCTTGCATGCACTAAAACCATAAAATCCATCTAAATAAATATACTTGTTAAATAAATATGCATATTCAAAATATATATACATTTTCTAATTAAATAATCCAATTATTCATTTCCAAAATTCATTTAAAAAAAAACATTTTAAATAATATATCCTCAATTCAAATATATATAATTATATTTGTATAAATACAAATAATTATATATATAAGTAAACATATAATATTTATTTATTTAAAAAAAAAAAATAACAAATTCCAACTATAAATATATCAATATATAAAAAATATATAATATATATTATATATTAAAATATATAACATATACCATATATAATATATATAAATTATATAGCAATAATTTAAAATAAATAAATAAATCAAACAGAGGAAATCGCCGACGACATCCCATGACAGAGGAAGGGAGCGCTGCCTGTGAGAACGCCCCCTCCACATAACTGTGGAGGGCGCTGCCACAACAACCCCTCGCTCGCCCGCCCCCTCCTCCCCGTCCTCCCCCCTCCATGGGAAGTGGCAGTGGGGTAACCCCCTCACCTACCCCCCATGAACATAAAAATTTATATAAAAGAACTTCCCCCTATCAACAATAAATTTGTCGTATGACGTCTATAATATATTTTCTTTTAAATTATATATATACAAGAAAAAAGACAACTAAGTCTGTGTAATTACAGAGAAGAGCAAATTTTAAAACTAAATTTTCTATAGGAAAATAAGTAGAAAAATTTACAAAGGTTTCCTAAATCCTCAATTATTTTCTTTTGAATTTCCTATTGCGTTAAAAAAAATCATTTCCTACAGAGATCTAAAACCTTCACAACAATTTATCATTTTCTACAGAGAAGATTAAATTCAATTTTCCAGAAAGAGGTTTTCTAAGTTTTGATTTAAATTCAACAGAGGTTCAAAAATCTATCTATAATTTTCTTTTGTATAAATCTATTTCAAATAATCAATTTACATAGAGGATCTAAATTGTTTTTCCACAGAGGCTGTAACATTCACGACAATTTCTTAAAAAAAACAAAAGCTTCTAAAATAAAAGAAATCCTCTTCTAAACTTTTCCAATTTGCAATACAATAATAATAAAATATCTCTTTCAAATTAAAATTCACAAAGCAATAAGGAACCTATTCTAGAAGATCTATTGATTCGAAGATTGATGTCGAGCTTCCCTTTAATTTTCAATTGCCAAAAGCTTCCTCCAGAAGAATTGCCACTTCCCAGAGAACAAAATATAATCCACAACCAAGAATACAACAAACTAGATTCCTAAAATTATCAGGGAGCTTCTAAGATTAACAATTTCCTCAAACCTCAAAACAATTCTACCATTTCCAAATCCTCTCTCTTTTTACCCGTGAAAACAACTTCCTTTTCTTTTCCCAATTTTCAATCAATCTCTCCGGAAATCAATTTTAAGACAATTAGAAAAAAAACCTTCTAACTTCCAGTTAACACAACAAATATCTTTTCTTCAACAACCAAGATATTTCTAAGATCTTTTCCCAATAACATGCATTTGAATTTAAAATAATTTATTTCCTTCAATTCACATTTAATAACTTATTTATTTTAATTCACATTTAATCTAATAATTAAAATTACCTTATAACATAAAGTAAATTAATTAATTAATTTATTATAAAGTTTTCACATTCATAATAAAAATTAATTAAATACTTAATCAAAACATATAATTTAATCCTCACAATAAAACTTTGCACAATAATAAAATACCAAGAAAAATATGGATAAAGAATACGACCAATACACAGACTGGCGACACACTGTAGTAGGGTAAAGGTTTGACTAGGTTAACCCGTTACTATCTCCCAATCAACATTATTGTTGGGTAGTGGACACACTCAAACCTGTGAAACTAGGTGAAGCCGTTGTCCTATACTTGCAAACCTACAAACAAAGCAAATGCTGTACATGTATCCAGATAATAAATCATACACACTGTGAAGAGAGAGTCGCGAAAATCACAAGGCACTCGCACACGAGTGATGCAATACCGTTCTCTTCACCAATACAATATCACATCAATTGACAAGATAAAATATCCATTAAACTACAATAAGCATGTATAGCAATGTCATCTCAACTAAGCATCTATGCAAACATAAAGCATGCCAAACATAATCATCATGCATATAATGTATCATCACCTCCATATAGTCTACCATCGCTCCACTATCAGCGATTGAATAACTATAACATAAAATATGGTCTAACAAAGTATCTGAGCTATCAAAGAAAACATAACAAATCGGAGGGGTGTCACAGTTTTACAAATTCATAAATTTGCCACCAAGGACTACAAAGACAATTTTGACAATTTTTGACAATTTGTGCAAGATTTCAAAACTACCAACCTATCAACTCTAAATGACTCCATATCAACTTATTACATAAATAATGGTCTCACTAGACCTTATTTAGTGCAAATAAACTCAAATTACTCCAACCACCTAGTTTCACCAACTTCAAATCATCAAAAGATCAAATGTGCATTTAAGGGTCTAGGTGCTCTTGCACCAACAACATCGTGTCTCCTCCCCACTAAGTAGCACTATTCATAAAATCCCTTATTAACATTATAATAACACTACTCATTTAGAAATACATAGCAATGTATTTAATTATGTCATAATAGCTACTAGTTTAATATAGCCCAAATGATGAACCATAATTTTGAAGAATAGGGCACTATTTTTGTAACATGAACATGCCATGGAATTGAAAACATCTTTTGATGGTAGAGTCATCATTCACAATGTTGTCTTTAATTTAATTTTTATTATAGGCTTTTACCATAATCTTAGAATTTCAGCGGTGTCACAAGGTAGCTTACTAGATTTACAAAATATTTCATATTAAAACAAGTGATTGTTTACATATGCTTAGAAACTCTTGCAATTGGCTTTACAATACGCTCAACTCATCTAATTTATGAAGGTTCTTGGGCCATAATGTATGCACTCCATTGGAGAATTGACAATGAAATAGAGACTAGACAAAACCTTTATCTAAAAGCTCTCATACTTTCTTTTCTACTTTATTCTTGATATCTAAATTTATATAGCATTCTACATGCTTAATGGGTTCCCTAATCAAATTCAATTTTATGATTGACCTCTTTGTACAAGAGCAATATAATAACCAATATTTTAGGGGAAAGTTCTAACAAAGATAAAAGGCTTAAGTTGCACATTAACTTGTGAAAGAACAGTGAAACCATTGACCCATATCTCATTTTTAATGAATACATAATATCAATGGTTCCCCTTTTTAGCTGACACCTTCACAATTACAAAAGATGAATATGCATACGATTGTTACCCAAATGTGAATTAATTATTTCTCTTTCTTTGAAGGGAAGATAAATTTTTTATATTGAGAATGAAAAGTTTAGGATGAAAATTGGTAATGTTTTATTTGCACCAGGGAGTGTGGTATAGAGGCTAATGGTTACCCTGTTTTAGGTAAAAGCAAGCATAAAAGGCCACAAAATGTTCACTAACCAAAAACAAGTGCCTTTGGATTTTTTTTTCGAGGAAAAATCATAATTTTATTGTGAAAGTGCATAAAGGAAGAAAATAAGGCAATAGAGATCTAGCCCACATCACATCACATGATTGCCCAGACAAGCACAGTATATAGTGAAAGGGAACTTCTACCTATTTATTTAACAAATGGTAAATTGCAAACTAGGAGAATTCAAACCTATTTACATGTTGTAGGGACATAGATCTATATTTTGAATAGATTGTCATTGATGAAGTTTAATGGTAAACAAAACTCTCCAGTCTGTAAAGGGTTCAATTCTGAATTTAGGAAATATGATTTTTGATATAACTCTAAATTTGCGTAAATTTAATATTCCCATAGATCTTGTAGGATCAAACAATTTTCTATAATTTTTTTGAAGATTGAATCAACCAATAAAATCTTTAAAACAAATCAAGGATTCTAGCTATTGTAGAGCTAGAATGAGAAGATTGTCTTCAATAATAGCAAAATTTAAAACATATTCAAAATATGAGATATTTGACTATTTCACTGGGAAGGTAGTTGATTCCTATTTACGTAAACCTAGATAGGGGAAAATAAATTCCTTTAGAAATGTAACAAATGCAACATTACAAGAAAGAAACTAGTAGAAATAAAGAAAATACAAATCAAAAGTTTGAAATAATTGAAAAAAATTGATTGCTTATTTGTATTGAATTTATTTACAATGCTCAAGGTTTTATTCTTGAGGTGGACTGACTAAGACCTAGAATATCTAGTGAAGACATAGTATAAAGAGAGAAAAATAGTAGCAAGGATTTCAATAGCCCACATAACTCATACATGATGAGTAATCAATAAAGACAATGATTTTTAAGGAAAAAGATAACATCATCTCAGTTGCATGGCACAAGAGAAGCAAATGTACACCACCCATAGAACACAATTCCTCTTCCACTTGAAGAGCATGCTCCAAAAAAATACATTTGGTCTCATGACACCATTTCATGGTTTCCATAATGGTGTAGTTCTTCCATTCAAGGCTGCTACGTCAGGAGTATTTTCTTGAAAAGCATATCTTGTCACACAACCTCTTATATTGCCATATGTTACATTAAATATATGTATATTAAGATTATGATCTTTGCATGAAGTACAATTCATAACAGGCATAGACAAAAGGCTAGAATCTTCTAGATTGATACATTACATAAGAAGATTTTCTTACCTCCACGACCTTCACTAAAAGATTCTTCTTGAGAATAGCTTGTACATAAATTACTAGATCTTGCTTCAAATTCAAATTGAGTATGTTCATTTTTCCTTTTGTTGAAGTGTATCTTGTGATCTTTGATTGAAGGTTTTGTTACAATAAATGAAGTTGAAAATGCAAGTGAGCATAATCAAAAGCACTATATAATTAAGTACAAAATAATTTCCCTGAATTAAAAATTAAAACCAACATTTCCTCAAATATGTTGAAGAGAAATTTTTATCCCAATACTTTTTTTTGGTTGGTAAATGCTTTTAACTAGAGCTATGAACTAGTGATGCCACATTCGGGGGACCTCATCCCTGTCATTCTACTCCTTCTCTTCCTCCTTGCCTCCTCTTCCTTCTTTCATCTCCTTCTCTTCCCCTCCTTTTACTACTCTCCATTCCTCTTCTCTTCCTCCTTCTCATCCTCCTCCACTCCTGCTCCTCTTTCTTCTCTTCCTTCCTCCTTCCTATGACTCCTCCTCACTTCCTCCTACCACCTTTCCTTCGCTCTGCCCCCCTTGCTTCCTCTACTTCCATCCTCTCTTCCTTCCCTCGAGGCTCTTCCAACCTTCTCCTCCAACTGTTGACACCCTCAACTATCTGCCGCTTCCACCTTCTACTACCATCCAATGCCTCCAGCGATCTTTTTACTCCTCCATTGACTAGACTCGTGTTACCGCTCACCACTCTAGCTCACCCTTGTACCTCAATCCCCTTTTTCCTATCCCCTCGAGCTTCTCCCTGCAACACCCTGCTCCACTCCTCCATTTGTGCATCTCTTGCAAACTCCACTAGTAGTTTGACCCCACAACAACACCAGATCTCCCTATGCCCTTCACGCATCAACCTCCATCCTATGCCCCACGAGCATTCATCCCACAATCCACTGGTGGGATTTGAACACCTGATAGTAGTTTCACTACTACTTTCAACTTGTTGTTGCACTACGGGGTCATCCCCTTTTTATCCCAATACTTGCATACATATACACATTTTAATTTCAGTGGTGAGAAAGGAATTGAAATACCAAGAATATTAGTATGTACTAACAATGTAGTATAGTCTCGAATAGTATTGACTTCTGATGGTTAGACACATAAACCTGTGATGTCCTTTATGTTAGAAAATGGCAAAATTCCAATTGATTGCAAAACCTATGAAGTTTGGAAGTGAAAGAAATACATATGAGTACAAAACATTTGCAAGTTACATCTCACCTTCACCAAATTAATCCTAATGATCAACACCATTAGATACCAAAGCAATGGGTGTTTGAAGAAGAAATTTCATAGCACAATTATCCACTACAAATAGAAACATACATAATAATCAAAGACCCAAATATACCATATCTTGAGCTTGATTCCAAGACTTGATTAACATAATAAATAGCTAGGACATTTTGCAAAACTCTGATATTGACAAGAATAACATGAAAATAAAGATTTGATACCTTCCCCAACACATGTTCTCTGTGTAGCAATAACATCTCATATACCTGGCCCTCGACTATAGATATGATGTGTAACAACACCTACAATGTTTTGTCTTGATTCTTGAAGAAATTCCTTAAACCAATTTGCATAAAAAAATCCATCACATGCAACAAGTTGGGGTTTCACTTGAAAATCCTTGGAAATCTTTTTTAGTATCCCATTAAGGTTAATTACATCAGTTGCATATTGCTTACCATTAATTCTTGTTCCAACACCACTTCCACTAACCTCATTTCCTATTCCCAAAAATGTCAATTTTCTTGATCTAAGGTGGAAAAGGCCTATCTTTCTCCCCAAGGATACACGAACCTATACATTTAAATGTTTATCAGATGCATAAACAAGTTTGAAAAAAAAAACCATGAATGCTACAAAATTACTATTAAGCTATACCACACTCATTTTCTTGTCAATTAACAACTTAAAGATGAAAGGCTAAATTGATTATGCACCTTAGCATCATGTAAAAAGGAAGGCACAATGCTTACCCATCAGAAAATTTTCCAATAGTGAACTTTCAAGATCCTACAATAAGCCATTAGGAAAAATTAGAAGCACATACAAAATAAATTTGATTTTTGGGACCTGATCAAATGTAATTAATTAGAAAAGAACCATTATTACATTAATTAATCAAAATCCAGAAATAAGTGGATGAAACTGTAAGAGTAAGCAATCTCAAGAGACACATAAAAAGTAGAATCTTAGCAAATTTACCTTTTGTACCCAAGAATGACTCCTTGTACATACAACCTAGAAAAAAACATGTGCTAAAGAGTTAGCATCTAGATAAATTACTGTCGATGCGAGGATACAGATTATGGGCTGAATTACACTTAATCCATGAAGAATCGAAGCATAATAAAGCAACCAATACTCAAATCTCAACAACATCAGTCAATCAAAATTGAAAGTAAACATTTTATCAAAAAACCTAACATGCTAATCTTATGAAAGTTTTAAAGAAAAAATCTACTATAATCCATTGAAATTTATCCTATTGTGAAATTGGTGTTGCGTTGATGTGGATTGACGACCCTTTCCCAATCCCGTGATAATGATCTTGTTTTAGTCGATTCTATGGAAGAGAATCGATGAAACCATGATGTTTGGTCTATGAAAAACCTAAATTATGCACAAAATAAACATGATGCAAGCTAAGTTACTGTGATTTTATGCTATAAATGATGTAATTATACAATTTCTAAGCTAATCTAAGCTAATTTCAGCTAAAAGATGAAAAACCTAATTTATTTACAAACTAAGATGGATGCATGGAAGCCATTAATGAAAGCTTGAAGCTATTATGCAATTAAAATGAACTAAAAATAAGCTAAATGTGTGCAAATTGAGAGTATGGGTGTGAGTAAATTCAATAACATGACTTTGTAATAAAAGATGGATTCATTTGTCTCCAAATAGTGATATATTTATAGGAGAGAAAATGAGGAATGAATGGTTGAGATCAAAAAGCTTAATCAATGGTTCAGTATGAAAAAGATGAGAGGCATGGATCATGGATTCTCATCAATAGATGAGAATGTGAGATGAAGATTAATCAAAGGCTCACAATTACCCTCAAACAAACACACTTTTGACCTACTCACACAGTTAAGGTAGCTTGCTAGAAAGGTTAAGGGTTGCTTACGCTTTTGAAGCTAGGTGAGTTGATTGGAGTAGAGGGGAATATTCCATTAAGGTGAGGAAAGTGGTTTATTAAATTAAAACAAAGTTTTAATTGTGCAAAAGGATAAAAGAATATTCCATGGGAATATTCCCTTTGATTAGAGGGATACTTGGTTTAATTGCTAATTAAGCAAGGTTTAATTGCTAATTAAACAAGGTTTAATTTATGCAATTAGGGGATTAGAAGAATTAAGAGATATTAAATTCGATGATTTAATAAATAGGGGAATGGTGAAATGATATTTAATTAAATGAATTAGGGTTATTTAATTAAATAAGATGACTTAGGAGATTAATTTTTTTTTTTTTTATGTATTTAATTTAATTAGATGAAGTGTTAGTGTGAAAAGAGATGAATTAACCCAATTTAATTAATTAGGCCAAATAGACGAAAATGATTAAATTAATTAATTGGCTAGGCTAATTAAATCAATTAAGTGAAAAGAGGATGGATAAAGAGGAAATAATGTTAATAAACCTGATTCAAGTGTATGATATCGATTAGGACATTTTTTAGTGTCTACAATTACTAGCTTGTTTCATTCAAAATTTTGATTAGTTGTTGTGAAAACATAAAATAAACATTGCATCTTGTAGTAACAACTTGTTTACCTATTAATTAGCTCATGCTCCACCAAGGTCATCATGCCGGCTATGAATTGAGCGACCCTGTGAGTGAGAATCTTTCTCTAATGGATACACTAAGACATGAAGATAGTACAAGACATGTACACAATCTAATTACATTATGCCAAATTGGAATCATGTTCTATATCTATATACATGTGTACAAATTATATACATACATGAGTACATGATTTAAAAAGTTAAAACTCACCTATCCACTAACATTAGTCACATCAACTGAATCACACTTATGTACATTGTCCATCCTCAGACTAGGTGTAACATGAGCTAACTCCCTCTACAATATATATATAATTTAAAGTTTTAAAAAGTTTAAATTGTGTATGCATGTACATACATACATACCTTTGTATTAGGTGGTACAGGATCCATTGCAATGATCTTATCTTTCAACTCGGTTGTATCACGGGTCTCCCTGGCTAGCTCTAGTATTGACAGGTGTAGTGGACTAACCATGTGAGATGGCCTTGACGACATGTCTCCACATAGCAACATATCCACATAACCTGATGATCCTATCATCTGTAACTAATCCTGAAGTAAATCTAGGCCTTGGGATGCATGATGTTGAACACTCGCAAAAGGACCAATAGGTGTACCCTCCTCTCTAGCACCTGAATGATTTGTAGGTGGATCTAACAGATGTGTAGCACTACCAAAGTGATGAGAATACCATGAAGGACCTATAGCCTAGCTGGATCCTAGATGTGAATGGAAATCTCTACCCACATGTCCTCTGACCTCATGTATTGGGATCCCAAGCTTTGTCACAATGAAAGCATATGAATCCAATAGGTCATCTACCAAGCAACGAGTTGTACTTCAAAGCATCTACTCTCCTTTGAGACCATCTATGTCTGAGGGTGAAAGGACACCTAATATACCATAAGGATCAATGCCATGATTCAATGGTCTAGATTGTGCAAAATGAGTCATCAAATATCTCCCCACACGATTAGTAGATATCGTAGATGCAACAACAACTATATCACCAATACTGTCAATTGCTTCCCTTTGGGAAGAAATGAAAACTTGGTTTGCAATAAGCACCAGGGTTGGGGAGATAGTAGGAAATCTCTCCCCAAACAAATCTTGATAAGTTTGAGATTGTCAATTTGGTCGACGAAAAGTGTCCTTGTCAGCAACCCTGCCACGTCCCTAACCATAATATTGTGGTAGGTCCAATTAGTTGATGTTGAGGCCCAAATGAAACTCAATGTACAATTGCTATGCAAAGTATAAAGGAATTTGATCATTATTTTGATAACGATCAAATGTTGCAATAAAGCATGGGTATATCAAAGGAGCCATCTAAGGATCAACACATCAAGTCACCTGCTATCCCTTAACCTTGGATTTACCAATGTAATGTGGAAACCATTATATTTTGAGGGTTTCTTTTGTGACTTGCTATTGAACATCTGCAAGAGAAACATCACCACTAATCTCTTGTGCCATTTGAGTAAGAATAACTACTACAATTACAACAAAATAAGCATGTGGTGTCAAATGTCCATCTAATATTCTCTAAAATATCTAGAATGGACACACATGTATTCTTGTAAACCCTTGTGGTGGCGGGCTCAACTAGAATATCACACAATTTACAAATCTCCTCATCTATTTTGGTAAATATACCCATAGGTGGTGGTCCCTAAGTTTCCATATCGGTCCCTGATTTGTCCAACAAAATAAATTACTTTAAACATCCTAATGTTTAAATTTAAGTGAAAAAATAGACTTTCTCTTTTCCATTCCAAAAAATAAATTAGAAATAAAATGACAGATGATGGAAGAAAGAATAATTACAAACATCATCACATTATTTCTTATTTCATAATTTGTAGAAGCTTAGGCTTGAGAAATTAACTAGAATCTAAACTTTTTTTTTTTTTTTGAAAGGGGTAAAATTTTTATTCAATGAGAATCCAAGAATTTTTAAAGCAAAAGGCCAGTACGAACGAACACCTGGAAGCCAACCAGCAACAACACTACCTATTCATGTCCTCCACTAATAACCTCTCAAGGGTCTCAAGATAATTAGAAGGAATCTCATCCTTTCCACTGATATCCCAGCCATCCACATTCTCAGAAGCCCACTTCGCTAGACAATCGGCAACTTTGTTCCACTCTCTAGGGATATGACAAAAGGAGATAGAATCCAAGGAACTGCAAAGACTCAAAATCTGCCTGCCCACAGAAGCCAATTGCCAACTAACATCATCCAACCTTTGATTGTTTAGCAAATCCACAACAATTTGAGAGTCTGACTCACAGATGATCCTCCTCCATCCCAAAGAGCATCCACGCTCAACAGCAATCTTAATAGCCAGGGCCTCCATCAGATTATTAGACTGCTGCCCTTTGTAACTAGAGAAGACAAAAACCACATCACCATCATTACTTCTACCAATACCCCCCACGCCAGCATGACCAGGGTTCCCACGAGAAGAACCATCAGTATTAATCTTTAGGACCCCCACCGGGGGAGGCATCCACTTCCCATCACGACAAACACGTTGCCGAACCTGACGGGGCCTTCTGCCAGCAAAACAACCCCGATTACTATCCCCCAAGCTCAAATTCCGCACAATATCAAGATCACCAGGGTCAAGATTTTCAGACCTGTCACACTTAGCTGAAATAGTCTCCTGCAGCCTGCTAATTATCTTCTTCCATAATTGAAGATTTCCCAGATTGGAACCACAGAAAACTCTACGGTTCCTCTCCAACCAAAGGTTCCAAAGAATGAAAATAGGCCCAATAGACCAGGCCACCTGAAGGAAAGGAGTCTTTGTTGGTGGTCTGCCCAAACTTTCCCAGAAGTCAAGCAAGGAGGTAGCATGAATACACCCATGATGCCAAGCCTCCCACCATCTGTGCCATAACTCCCTAGAGTAAGGGCATAGAAAAAACAAGTGGGAGGTACACTCCTCATTGTGAGAACAAAGAAGGCAAATAGAGGGTCCCTGAAAGCCACGTTTGCGAAGATTTTCCCAAGTGAGGCACTTCCCCTGGGCAACCAACCATAAGAAAAAATTGCATTTGGGCCAAGAGAAGTTGTCCCAAACCTTCTTCCACCAGTGCACTTCAGCATGACCATATAAGTTCCTATCCAGCATAGCATAGCCTTGGGAAACAATAAATTTACCTTTTGGACTGGGATTCCAAGCGAACATCCCTCTCCCATTAAAGGGGAGGCACCAAGGCTGAAACCCTCCAAAACTCTAGAAACCGGCCGATCCTCATAGGTCACCCATGGGCACTCTTGTGGGTCCTTCCGACAAGCCACCACCACAGTATCACAGCTTGGCGGAGTTTTAAAATGCTCCACCTTAATCCTTGACCCTCAGAGAAAAAATATGGAAAGGAAGGTTGGTGAGGGAAAAACTAGAAAGAATGGGAGGTGGCCATCCCAAAGTCTGCCAAATAAAACATCGACCTCTATTACAGATCCAAAAGAGGCCTTCCTTAATCAGCTGCGCCCCCTTCTTAAGGGTGTCCCAAATACAAGAACCTTTACCCAACAAAGGAAGGCGCGGCACATCGAGGCAATCAGCACCAGGAAGATACTTATGGGCCAGAATCTTAGCCCAATCCTGATCAAGATTGTTACACCACCTCCAGTACAGCTTGGCCGCCAAGGCAGTGACAACTAGAGCCATAGACCTAAGACCAAGGCCCCCAGCATGCTTCGGCCTGCAAACAGACTCCCACTTGACCAAGCTCCACTTTGAGGAAAGAAGGTTGCCAGACCATAGAAATTGCCGAGACAAAGCATCAAAATCCCGCACAAAGGTGGACGGGGGAACCTGCACACAACACCTATAAATGGGGAGAGACTGCACCA
The DNA here is from genome assembly GCA_007258455.2 of Sequoia sempervirens. Lineage (NCBI taxonomy): Eukaryota > Viridiplantae > Streptophyta > Pinopsida > Cupressales > Cupressaceae > Sequoia > Sequoia sempervirens. The sequence continues at coordinate 574,371,559 of VDFB02058242.1, read as the reverse complement.
CAGTCTTAAGAAGAATCATTCTCCCAGCAGAAGATAGCCATCTGTGAGTCCAATGGCTAACTCTACTTCGAAATTTATCCAAAATACCCTGCCAATAATCTCTCCGCTGTCCTCCCAAAACCAAAGGGATCCCAAGGTACATCAGGGGAAGAGAACCGATCTGAAATCTAAGGATCCTGGCAATCCTGTTTTGAATAAGCTGAGGAGTATTAAAGAAATAAATAGAAGATTTATCATCATTAATACGTTGACCAGAAGCCTTCAAATAGATGTCTAAGGCTCGCCTGAAGTTCACCGCCTCGCTAATTCTAGCCAAGCCCATTAGCCCAGTATCATCCACAAACTGAAGATGAGAGTAGGAAGGGAGAAGGTTGTTCCAGCTCCAGCCATGGATAAGACCCTGTCTCACCTGAGATTTAATAAATCTACCAAGACCCTCAGCCATGATAATGAATAAGTAAGGGGATAAATGATCCCCTTGCCGGAGACCCCGAGAAGCACTGAACAAATCTGAAGGTTCCCCATTAATAAGAACAGAGAATGAGGTAGAGGTCACACAACTAAGGACCCAGTTCACCCATTCCTCAGCAAAGCCAAAAGCTAAGAGAGTTTTCTGTAAGAATTCCCAGCTCACCCGATCATAAGCTTTAGACATGTCAAGTTTAATAAACATAGCCTTCTCCTTAGAGTTAGCCATAGAATGAACAACTTCCATGGCTATTACAACCCCATCCAAAATTTGTCTCCCTTCAACAAAACCACCCTGCTCAGCCGAGATCAAAGAACCAAGGAGTGGTTTGAGTCTTTCAGCAATCAATTTAGTGATGATCTTGTAAACAACGTTACATAACGCAATAGGCCTGAATTGAGCTAGCTGGTTAGCTCCTTCCAACTTAGGTATGAGGGCCAAGAAGGTAGAATTCATAGATTTGAGCATCTGTTTGTTCCTAAGAGATTCCTGAACCACCTCAAGGAGATCAAACTTTATAATTTCCCAGAACTCTTGAAAAAACTCAATTGGAAACCCATCTGGACCAGGCGCCTTACCTTTTTTCATATTAAAAACCACTCTCTCCAACTCAGGTAACAAGATAGGACATAAGAGAGTCCCATTCATCTCAGAAGAGACCAGGTGGGGAATACAATCCATGATGGCCTGCTCCTCAGCCCGGGCAGCAGGATTCTCCCTAGAAAAGAGGTTTGAAAAATAATTGACTGCCTCCCTGGAAATATCAGCATAGGATGAAAGTTGAGCCCCATCCTGCGAAACAAGAGAGGAGATAGAATTTCCTTGTCTTCGAGCCTTAACTGAATTATGAAAGAAAGCAGTGTTCCTGTCCCCCTCCTGAAGCCAATCAATACGAGATTTTTGCTTCCAGAAGATCTCTTCCCGAAGCTCCCACTCTTCTAAACCCTTCAGGGCCAAGGACTCAGCCATACTAAGGGCAGAGGTCAACCCCTGGTCTCGAATCTGACGAGTGATAGTATCCAACTTGGACTGGGCAGCCATCTTCTGAGCTTGAAGGTTCCCAAAGCATTGTTTATTCCATCTCTTAAGTCTGAACTTCACATGCTGAAGCCGCTTACTAAAAGTGAACATGGCTGTCCCATGAGCAGGCATCCCCTCATGCCACCAATCCAGCATAAGCTCCTGGAGAGATGGATCTCTTAACCACATCAATTGGAATTTGAAGGAGGGATTTTTGGTGACACCATAAGTAGTGACAGAAAGCTTTATGGGCCAATGATCAGAGCCCCTCCAATCAAGGATTTCAGAGCTGGTCGTCAACCTACTATTCAACCAATAGCAAGAGACAAGAAATCTATCAAGCCTTTCAGAGATAGCCTCCGCACCACATCTCCTATTATTCCAGGTAAAGACACCATTGGAAGGCTTCACATCAATGAGATTCAAGAAACCAATCATATCCCTGAGAAGATTAGCAGAGGGGTCTAACCTAGCTAACCCACCACGTTTTTCATCTAAGCAAGTAACAGCATTAAAATCCCCAGCCATAATCCATGGGAGAAACGGGTCCAAAGCTCGGATGAAACGAATGTGAGCCCAGAGATTTAACTTACCTGAAATATCCGTAGGAGCATAAATATTGGATAAGAGAAACCTTTCTCCAGTAGCAAAGCTAGAAGCAATCAAAGAAATGGAAGACCGACTAGACATCCGGCATAAGGGGGAAACTTTCCTCGGGTTCCAGAAGCAAGCCACACCCCCTGCACTGTTCAAAGCACCTACCCCCTACCAATTACCTTGAGGCCAGATACGTGAAGCACAATTAGCAAGCCCATCAACAGTAAGCTTAGTTTCCTGGATAAAGACAACATCCGGTAACTGAGAGTCAATTAATCTGCGAACAGCCTTTTGTCTAGGGATGCTGTTCAACCCCCTTACATTCCAAGATAAAACAATCATTTATGAGGGTGGGAGAAATGGGAATCAATGGGCTTCACAGACCCAGACTCAACCAAAGTATCACCCATAAGCTTAACCTTCTCTTGATCAGTCTTCCTTCCACTCTTTGACGGTTTATCAAGAGGCCCCTTTTTAAAGGATTTCTGTTGTAAGCCTAATGTAGGAGGAGCTTTATTACCCTTC
>VDFB02058242.1:574332331-574368848 GCA_007258455.2 Sequoia sempervirens | reverse complement strand
AAAATACTCAAGTAAGAAATTATGAGGATGGAATTTTTAATTATTAATAAGAGTGGTGGGGTGAGACAACTTATGAGGATGTGGACCCCATGGAGGCAAGTTGGCAAGCTGACTAGATGTTGGCGGAGGCATGTTGTAAAAGGATTGCCAAGTCTAGATAAAAGGAAAATCTAAAGATGGAAAGGATGGTCGAATCACAATTGCTTGTACCTTGATAGGAAAGATTTAATTAGGAAAATATATCACATGAGGAAAAATCTCAAGTCCCATCTTCGATGTGACAGATGGGTTGGTGTTTATAACAATAATAAAAGAAGGAATAAAAGAAGTGATATCATTGCTAGAAAGGGAGGCAGAGCCATTGCTAATAATGATGAAAGGTGAAAAGGTGATAATCAAGAAGTGAGCTCTTCTATACATCATAAAAATAAATCGAAGCCGAATGCATTTCAAATGAATAGTCACAGAATCACCATTAGAATTGAGCATGTGGAGTTGCCTATTGCTAGTGTTGAGGATGACGAAGGTAATAAAAGTGATTTCCTTCTTGTTCCTAAAAATTTCCATAGCCTTAATAACACAATGGAAGGCCCAAGGAAGCGTATTGAACCTCATAAGTTTGATTCACTCCACAACAATGAGGAGCTTTAGGGTCTTTTTGAGCAGGCGGGTTTCACTTTGTATTTTGCTGCAATGGAGGGATACAATGAAAAAATCAACTACAAATTTGCTAATGCATGGCGTGATGGGGAAGTTAATCTAGGCGGGCTCCAATTTAAGGTGGATGTAAAGCTGATTGCGGAAGTGACGGGTTTGGCTTATGAAGGTACGAAGGTTGCTAAGGTTAGCAATGGTAAGTATCAGGACTATTTTGAGAAATTGTTTGAAGGAAAAGAAAAACCTGAAAGATTCTAGAATGGTTACTCTAGGGTTAAATTACCGCCTCTGTATCATAATGTTTGTTTCATTGTTATGAAATATTTCACCCTCGATGGGTGTTACTAGTCTTTCCATGGATACCATTTTCCCATCTTCAACCACATAAGACATCAGGAAAAATTCAATTTTCCTTTCTTTTTATTTTCATCCCTGAGCCAAAGTCTTACACATGGGGCCAATCCACTATTACACCAGGGCCTCATAAGAACCATTTGCAAATTTGTGCTTTCTATGACCCCTCAGAAAAACCTGATTCTCCGGTCGATTGAAGACCCAAAACCCCAAAGCTTGGTGAAAATTGAGCTTCTAGAAGATAGCCCCCACCCCAAGTCTAAAAAATCTAGTAAAAAATCTCAAAGCCCTAATATTTCTCTATGGAAGGACTTTCTTTTGATAATTCCCAAGAAAAGAAAGGATGTTTCGATGGAGAAGGGGACTAAAAAGAAGAGAAAATTGTTTATGCGTGAACTTGGGGAAGAGGTGGACACTATTACCATATAGGATGATAATGAGATGGAAGGCTCAAACCTTGGTGGAAGGAGGTCAAAGAGACTGACTATGGCAATGTCGAAGGGATAGGAAAGTAACAAAAATTCATAGAGCCCTAAGGAGAAAAGCATCCACAGTCCGCAAGAAAGTGTGGAAAAGAAAGAAGAGGAAGATACCGATTCATCAACTAAAGAGATTCCTAATAGTTTGGGTGGTGACTCGACTGAGGAGGACTCCAAAGTGGAAAGTGAGTATGGTAATGGTGATGAAGATAAGGTGGAGGAGTCACAACATGAGATGGCTCGGGAAGAGGAGGAAGGAAATGCTAGTAAAAATCTGGAGAAGGAAGAAAAAACTGGCAAAGAAGACAAGGACAAAGTTGATGGGAATGAGAGAATTAAAATACTGGAGGAGAGGATGTAGGTCTTGGAAGAAAGGATACATGAGAAGGTGGAGGACAACACACTTCAAGCCCTCAAAGATGTGGTGATGAGTATAATTAAGGATAGACTGGAGCATCTGGAGAAAGGAATAAAGGAACAAGGAAATGATAGTAGATTTCAAACCTTGGAAGATGTGGTTAAGAGTGTGTGCTTGGTGGTTGATATCATCATGAAGAAGGCTATTATGGCTACTATTTCTGGTATGGGAAAAATCAAAAGGAAACAAAAGAAAAAAGTAGTAGGTGAAGGCGCAGACTTGGCTGGAAAGATGGAGCTGAAGGCAACAGTGAACAAAACTGTTGAAGACTTGATGAATCCTTGGAATTTGATCGAGGAAGCATAACATGGTTGCTTCGTTGTGCTATTTTTTCTTTTTGTTCTGATGGTTTTTTCTATTGTGTTTCCTAAGACTGTTATTAGTAGTAATGGTCATTGGAGCCAAAACTTAAATATCTATAATGCTATTTATATTTTATGTAGGGACTCTATGATAGATGTTAATAAGTACTTTAGATGGTTAGGGAAGGATGCTAATGATGCTAGGTTAAGGTTTTTTTATTCCTATGATAGAACTGCTATTTTTAATCGTATGGGAATTGGTTAAGAAATTTGTTTGTGGGAGGGGGGAAGTGTGGTGGGCTTCCTATTTTTGTTGTTTCTCACCACCTATTGTTCTTATATTGTTGTACTAATTTGTTCAAGTCAGGGCCCTTTCCTTGCTTAATCAATCAAAAACAATCAACTCACAGGCGAAATTCCTGAATTTTTGAGTGACATGAACATTCTTGATCTATCAAATAATATACTTTCTGGAAGAATTCCTCCAGAGTTCAAATGATTGATTGTTCTCAATGTATCCAACAATGCATTCTCTAGACACCTTCCTAACTCTCTTGATACTCCAGCTTACAAGGAGAGATTTTTGGGTAATCTATATTTATGTGGGGGTCATAATTTGATGCTACCTCTATGTTCTTCTCCTCATAAGTTTTCACCTCATATTTTAGCTACCATTATAGTAACGCTTTTAATTATAGTGGTCATTACCTTGTGCTCCATTTGTTTGTGTCGCTCATTTTTCAGGAAGCCAAGAAGGACCCCATTATGGAAATTAACTCCATTCCACTCAACAGAAGTGGACAAGTTATACACCCACTGTAATTTGAAGGAGAGTAACTTGATTAGCTCCAGAGGTGGTGGAAAAGTTTACAAGGTCATTCTCTGCAATGAGCAAGTGGTAGTCATTAAGAAGATCCAAAACATGAGCAATTCAAGAGGAAATTTTAATAGAGGAGGTGAGAAGAAAGAGAATAAAATGGGGGAAGTAGAGGTGGATGCATTGGGACTCATCTGGCACACCAACATCTTAAATCTTTTGTGTTGCATTTCAAGTGAAGAGTCAAATTTTAAGCTGTTGGTATATGAATTCATGCCCAACAACAACTTGTTTGTGCATCTGCACAATGGCCCGGGTCCACAAATAGTGTTGCAATGGTCGATACATTATTAGATCACTCTTGACGCAACTTGTGGGCTTAGTTATATGCATCATGGTTGCTCCCCTCCAATATTGCACAGGGATGTGAAATCCAACAACATCTTGCTAGACAAGGATTTGAGGGATAAACTTGTAGATTTTGTTGTATCCATAGTGCTTGATAGGTTGGGTGATGAGTATATAGTGTCTGGTTATGTAGGGTCATACAGATATATAGCCCCTGGTACGAACACTTTTTCTCCTTCAAATTATAAAAAAATTGGTTTTCAATGACAAATTCTCCCTCCCTCATGTTTTTCCTATTTTTTTTTACTTGCAAACTGTGATGTGTAGAATATGCATTTATGTTGAAGGTGAATGAGAAGACTGATGTGTACAGCTTCAGAGTGGTGGTGTTAGAGATGGTGAGTGGGATGAAACCCATGGGTGAGGCAAATTATGGAGAGGGTATGGACATAGTGGGTTGGATATGCAACACAATTTGGATGGGAGGAGATAGAGAAGTGGTGGATGAGTGTGCAGTAGAAGATAATTGCATAGAACAAATGCTACACATCTTACATGTGGGTTTGGTTTGCACGAACAAAGAGCCAAATCAGTGGCCTTGTATGAGAAAAGTAGTGGAGATGTTGATGGTGTGTGATGCAGACAATGACAAGGAGACAAGGGATCAAATAAAACTTGAGCATGTGGAAAGGATTTTAAACATGGACAATGAGAGTGAGACAAGGGATCAAAGTCATTTGCTTGCCAGATTAACACGTCTGTTACGTAGACCCTTAATGTATGAAGAAATTATAGGAAGATAATGAAACTTTTCAATGGTTGAAGTAGAATATTATCTTTGGAAGTCATGTAATACATATAATAGGTTTTTTTTTAGATTCTTCACATCCCATGCATCTATTTAAATTATTATAAAATAGTTGTTATTTTAAGTTTTTTTTCTTCAAAATGTGAGAAAATGTAAAAAGGTTATTAAACAATTAGAAAGAAAAAATATATAAGACGAAAAAATTGTCTATCATAAACTAATTTTTAGTTATATAATATAACATACTCTTATTTTTAGTATGTTATAAAAAAAATAATTTCAATAGATATATCAATGTTTTATTATTATTCAATATTTACAAATTTTTATCACAAAACAAAGAATCATTTGGTCCAATTTCACATTGTGTGGCATTTTCATGAATGAAATATAAACTTATCCACTACTATTATCAAGTAACAACTTGTCCTTCATTATTATAACAATTTTGTCTACTTGACACAATCAAAGATTAATAATACAACAAAATAGAAAGACCTGTAAGAAAAATCAAAAAAATTGTAGAAGAGTTAAAATAAAATAAATTCTCTTTTTTGGTTGTGCAAAATTGTTGACAATCTAGATGCTCATGCATTGAGCACATTGGATAGCAGAAAATGTTTCAATGTGAGTTGAATCTCATTAATATTTTTTGAAATTTGGGATTGAGTCCATACTTAGCAATCTCAAATGCACTCTTCCAAGTGGCCTCATCTATTTTTTTGTTCTTCTATTGAACTAAATACTCCTTATATCATTTCACCCTTGTCCTCTTGATTACTCAAGAACCTAGTATTGTATAAACTTCATATGATTACTTTTTTGGTAGTTGTATTCATTCTTGTTTCCTTTGCAAATGTGAAAATGGTTTTTCTTTTCGACTTTTTTCTCTTTCATAGTAATGCTACAAATCAATAACATTAACAATTGGAGAAATATCCATTCATGTCGGAAGTTCAATCTCCTAAACATTTGATGAAAGTTTCATTAAGCACCTTGTATAGACTTGAATTTTCTATTTTATTTTGTTATTATGAATGTAATCCATGTTTTCAAAGATTTTTGGTTGTTGGTTTTTTTTATCGTAGACATTTTTGTCGTGGGCATGTTCGAGGGTCAAGCGGTTTATATATCGGCGTCTTCATTTTCTTAGTTTTTCATTTTTAAAATTTTTGTCTAAGTATGACCCTCTACGTAAGTGCCATGTGGTTCCCTTGCACTCATTCTTCATGAAGCCTCGACATCCCTTAGAAGCAGCACCAACAAGCCGCATGGTGGCTTTGTGCACTATTGGTAAAAGAAAAAGTTATAAGTGCTTTTAAAAAGCGCTCACTTCTCAGTCTGCCACGTGTCATCATAATGCTCATTTTGTAAACCGCTCAAGCCTCAATCATTCCTAGTTTGTGCTATTGGTTGGGAAAGTAGTAGAGCGGGGCCCACAATACAAGTATTTTGAAAAGGGATAGATTCCACATGGCAGCTTAGCATTCCTTAAGAGTGAAGGGGGTTTTCTTTGGTTTTAAATGGTGCACCATTGTCTGATTAATTAAATAGGGACTCACTAGCAGAACCATCTTCAAAATGGAATTCTTTAATCCACGTGATGCCATGACACTTGTCTAAGGTGAAGGTTTTCTTATCAAAGGTTAGAGCTATGTCGTTGGTTGTAATGTATGGTTCCCATTTCTAGCAAAAAGTTTAGGAGTAGCTTGAGGATGTACACATGTCATCACAATGCTTTCTCTTGGAAATAAGGGAATCATGAGACATTAAGGTCATCCCATACCCAAAGTTTAAAACCATCTACATGATTGGGTCAAAGCACTACCCTTTTAGTTAAACAGTTACAATGGCCTCATCATGAGGAAGCATGCCAAGCTTCAAGGTGTCGGTCCTCTTGTCTTGTAACCTTCTCCATGTCTAATGTTTCAAGTCCTATATATTTGGGAGTCTTATCTTCTATAAAGGGTTCACAACTTTTCAAGAAGAATAGTGATTTTAATAGTATTATCTTTGAATAGAAAATAGTAGAAGCTTTTTTTCCATTCTCGAACCTTTAAAGGTGCCCCTCACGAGAAGAATTTAATATTCTATACTAGATGCCTTCCATGGGCTTTATAATTTTTTCTTCCCCCAACAATGAAGAGGATGTGGTGTTCTATTTTTAAATATGTGAAATCAATTGTTATCTATTATTTCTAAATTTTTCTTCTATAGTGTTTGACTTCTTGTTTATATTGTAGAATTTAAACCATGCGTATACTCTTTTAAATTTTCTATAAATGCTTCAGAGAGTCTAGGCTATATTATGCACTATTAGGAGTGAACCATATTAACAAGTTTGGCATATCACCTTAGGATAGTGTTTCAATTTAGTTTCTTTCTTATATCTCCTTCTTCCCCCTTTTTCTCCCCAATATTTGAAGAGTCGGATTCTAAAATCCTAAAGGTTGTTTCATAGACCACAAGTTGGTCCCACATTTGTGAAACTTCCCATAGGAGGTTTTTGTTAAGAGTGATGACAGTTTTAGGCATTAACCATTCCTTTTTGGCATGCCCAATGGGCGCTGAACCCATAATCACCTGATTAGAAGCTAGAATTTATGAGTCAGAGGCCCATTACAAGGTCACTAGCAACACAAAATATAATTTTGTTACTACCACCCAAAGAGCCATGGGATCTAGTACAACAAAAACATATGAACAAAAATTGTAAATTTGTATGGCTATCCCAAAAGTACCAAGGAGCTTCTAGAATGGAATAACAATAGTCAACTAATTTTCCCTACTCCTCCAGTTGTGTGGGATCCTATTCTTGCTAATGCACTTAAAGTGTTTCCTAAATTCACGAGAGAGAGTTTCAAGACACTGATGGAACATTTGCAAGATGTAGTAGACATATGCATTGTGTACCATGTTATAGAGAAAAATTTAGCCCTAAGATTACTCGTTGCATATTTTAAAGGGAAGGCCCTTTATTGGTACATATCTTTGTCTTCAAATTCAATTAATACATGGGATCAACTCAATGATAGTTTCTTTGATTCATTTACTGAAAAGGGAGATCGATCATCCCTCCTCCAACAACTAATAACTATCAAGAGGGTTTTGCAAGAGGCCATCATAGACTTTAACACCAAATTCCACAAAACTTGGTAGAAGATTTCGGTAGCAGCCCAATCACCAACAAGTATGACCATTGTCTTCTATCTTAAATCCTTCAATTCAGACATAGTTGTGATGATTCAATCTCTCAAAGGACAAACATTACCAGATGCATATGAGTTGATCGTAAGGGCAGTGAATAATTTAATAGATGTTGGGAAGCTCCCATCTCAACCACCTATGCCTATGTTTCCAAAAATATCAATGTCGCCACAAGATGAAGCTCCAAGTACCTCCAAAGAAACTATTCCCATGTATGTATACCCCATTTATCAAACAAATGTGTCTACTTCACGAACCTTAGTTGGTGCAATCATGGTAGGAGGGTTCCAAAAGGAACAGTTCGAACTGTGCAACAATGAGTCAACACAATGGAAATAACACAACAATTTGATATGTGAATAGGAAATATTATTGAATCAATAATATTACATGCAACATATGCCTCATGGGTGAATATTCAGGCTCATAATCCTTGCCACTAGGGCTTTAACAATACAATTGGCCAATAGGCCTTATTACATGCCCCCGATGGGTTTATGCAAAAATGTAATGATCCTAAAACATCTGAATTATAAATTATCACTAATTATTGATCTACAATGAATTACAATGCTTATAAATATGGTCTTCAAGCTCCAAAATAGGTCTGCATTGGACACTAGGGTTATTAACTTGACGAATGATCAAATATGAATGTCGACCTCAAGATATGAAGAATTAGCTTCACACGAAATGAATTAACTTATGAATCTTCAAGTTAGGTCCCAACAAACCCAATATGCTTGTATGATGTTCATTAGGCTCTGCATGATTTGGAATAGGTCCACACTAAGAAATTTGGACCAGGTTGGACCCAATTGCTTTGATTGGTAACACAGTGAAATTTTGAGAGTGATAACTTTCAACAGACAACTGTAAATGATGTGAAATTTGGATATGTGATAGATGTCGATGTATAGATGCTCTATCCTACTCTGTGAGCTAAGAAAAAATGGTATGGTAAAATGAGAAATGAAATTCTGATACTGCTACTAAATGCAATGCAAGAAGAGAACAATTTTTGGTTGATACAAGATTGCTTTACAACCATGGGTGCTCTTGCATCAAACACCTGAGGTTGGAAGAAAAGTGAGTGCCTCACTTTTCAGGGATAAGAGGAAAACCAACATGGTCCAACTCAACCTAAGAAATCTGTGATGAATCTTCCATTGTTTTGGCTTTCCATAAATATTCTTTGTACTGCTTGTTTCTCGTGCTTCTTTCGGCTCTGGTATCCAAAATCTGCTCAATCTCCTTTGGTTCCTGATGAGGTAACTGCTTCTTCAAAGTCGCTTCATCATTATTGTCACTTGATTCTCCTTTATGAAACTCATATATGTCTACAACATTGAAAATATGCAATATACCCAATGTCACTAGTAACTCTACTTCATATGCATTTCCAAAATCAAAATTTCTAAGTATCTTGCATGGTCCAAACTTCCTCATCTTCAACTTATTGTATGTACTAACTAGAAATCTCTCCTTCCTCAAATATACCATCACGTCATCTCCAAGAACAAATTCCTTATGTCTTTGGTGCTCATCTACCTTCTCCTTATACTGACTCTTCATATCTTCCAAATGCTTTCAAACTTGATTATCCAATGTCTCCATGAAATCTATGAACTCTTCGGCCTCCACACTCCTTTTATTCTCCATACTGTTGTTCCTTAACTTTGCAACTCCTCTAGGACTTACTCTGGTAACAATCTGAAATGGTGTCTTCCTTGTACTCCACTTTACTAAATTATTGTATGCAAACTCTACCTGTGGTAAAACTATATCCTAACTTCCTACCTTATCTCCAACCAAACATCTCAAAAATTTACCCAAAATTCTATTTACTACCTCTGTCTATCCATCAGTTTGTGGGTGATATGCTAAACTAAAATTCAAATTTGTCTTCATCTTCTTCCACAATGTCTTCCAAAAGTATCCAATGAATTTGGTGTCTCTATCTGAAACAATACTCTTACGTAATCCTTGCAATCTCACAATCTCTTTGAAAAATAAGCCAACAATATGCACATCATTAGTCTTCTTACAAGCAATAAAATGTGTCATTTTGGAAAAAATTTCCACTACTACCATAATAGAATCATAACCTCTCTATGTTCTTGGAAATCCCAATATGAAATCCATGCTTATGTCTTACCAAGGTCTCTCTAGTACTGTCAAAGGTTTGTACAATCTAGTATTCTAACTACTTCCTTTCACAACTTGACAAATTTTGCAACTTTGAGCATACATCCTTATATATCTGTAGCCAAAAATAATGTTCACTTACCAAAGCAATCGTCTTACTCCAAAATGTACTGCTAAACCTCCACTATGCTTTTTCCTTGATCAAGTGCCCTCTCATTGAATTCCTCGATATACACAAATATTTTTCTTTGAATAACATACCTTCTTGAATAAAATAATCCAACTATTAGCTTTGGTTTATCACTAATGGTTCTTTACATGCTATCCAAACTTCAATAAAATCTTCATCATCCTTATACATATGCTTCAACTCCTCAAATCCCAATACTTGCACTCTCATCTTTGTTAACAAATTCTTTCTTCTGCTCAATGTATAATTTGCAACTTTTTTTGACTTGCCACTCCTATGCTTCAATACAGATGTGTAACTCTACAAGAATTCAATCCATCTCATATGTCTCTAATTCAACTTTCCTTGACTTTCCAAATACTATAAATCTTGATTATCTATGTACAACACAAATTCCTTAGGCAACAAATAATGTCTCCACTTCTTCAAGGCTTGAAATATGGCATAAAAGATCATAAAATGAGTATCTTCTTTTGGAATCATTCAAATTTTCACTAAAATAGGCTATATGTCTTCCTTCCTGACTCGGCATTGCTTTGATTGCATTTCCACTTGCATCATAATCAACTTGAAATACTTTATCAAAATCTAGTAATGCTAACACTGGATACTTTGTCACCTTTTGCTTCAACAGTTCAAAGCTCTTGTGCTCCGAACATCCACTTAAAGTCTTTCTTATCCCCTCTCATTGTCTCTATCATGGGGTTAAACACACTACTGAAACTATTGATAAACTTCCAGTAGAAACTTTCCAATCCATGAAATGATCTCCAATGTTTATAGGTGTAGGCCAATCTAAAATTGCTTTCACTTTCTCTAGGTCCATGTTTAATCCTTCAGTAGAAATTAAAAATCCAAGGTACACCAACTCGTTCTTCATGAAACTACACTTCTTGACATTAATCAACAACTTCTCTTCTCTTAACCTCTATAATACTTGTTGGATGTTCCATAAATCCTCTTCTCTAGTCTTACTGAAAATCAAAATATCATCCAAGTAAACAATGACAAACTTATCCAAGAATTTATTCAATACCTCATTCATCAATCTCATGAAAGTGCTTGGTGCATTGGTCAATCCAAAAGGCATCACTAACCACTCATATAATCTTTCATTTTTCTTAAATGTGGTCTTCCACTCATCCCCTTCTTTGATTCTGATATGATGATATCCACTCTTGAGATCAATCTTTGTAAAGTACCTTGCTCCACTCAAACAATCCATAATTTCATCCATCCTTGGCAATGGGAATCTATACTTGACAGTGATCTTATTGATTTCTCTTGAATCTGTACACATTCTCCACCCACCATCTTTCTTTGGTGCAAGTACAGTAGGTATTGCACCTAGGCTCAAAATTTCTCTAATTAGTCCTTGACTCAGCAACTCTTGTATTTGTTTGTTCAATTTTTCATTCTCTTCCAGTTTCATTCTATGTTTTGCTTTGTTTGGAAAACTTGCTCTTGATATGAGATCTATATGATGACTAATACTTCATATAGGAGGTAGTCCCTCTGGTACACTCTTTGACATGATTTCTTCATATTCTATCAATAATTCTACAACTTCTCTACTCTTTGCAGTAGGGATCCCTACCTCTATTTTACCACTAGTCTTCAGAATCAATGCATAGCACATGTTCTCATGTCTCAATCCATCTATAAATTTCCTTCCATCTACCAAGCATAGTTTGGCAATGCCACAAAATTCAATCTTCTCTTCTTTCTCCAAAGGTATCAAATTGATTCTCTTTCCATTTGATGTCACAGTATAAGTATTCCTTCTTCCATCATGAATTACTTTCTTATCATATTGTCATGGTCTTCCTAACACTAAATGACATACATCCATAGACATAATATCACACAATACTTCATCTCTATATGACCCAATATGAAACTTCACCAAACATTATCCATTCACCAATATCTTATGTTCATCATGAATCAATGTTATCCTATAGGGGTTTGGATGCTTCAATCTCTTCAAATTCAACTTGGTCACCATCTCTTCTAAAACTAGATTATCAGTACTACCACTATCAATGATAACTTTACATACCTTTCCTCTGAACTTACATCTAGTTTTGAATAGACTTTTCCTTTGCAGTGGTTCTTTAGTCACTTCTTCATGCATAAAATCTCTCCTCATCACCAATGATTCACCTTTCTTAGGTTTTCCAACTAAATTAGGGGATCCAACATGCTCCTCATCCACATATACTGCTCTCCTAGTATGCTTAGGTTTCTTTCTGATAGTCCCTTGATGACACTCAAATTCTCTATGTCCTTCACCTCCACACTTGAAACAGGTTTCTCTAAATGGCCTTCTCTTAGGTCTTTCATCTCTCTAGTATCCATCATTGTGGTAAGAATTATAAATTCCTCTATTACTAGGGTAGAAATTTATATCTTCTCTTCCTCTTTAGTATTAATTAAGATCCTTTTCTTCACTCTGGTAGGGTTTCATATCTTTGTTCTTCTCCACATATGGTCTTATTTCTTTGGATTGGGGTCCACTCTCCTAAAATCTTCCTCTTGCACTTGTCTACCTTTGTTCAAACTTCTTGTTCAACTTATCTTCCACCTTCAATGCAAACTAGTATGCTTCTTCAATAGATGTCATTTTACTAAACTAAATTCTTCTTGAATGTTTTATCTCAAACAATTGATATATCTCACAACTTCTTTGCTTGCTTCACTATGACTGGTTTTGATTATCTTGTAGAATTCTTCAGTATAATCCTTCACAAATATTTCTTTTTTCTTAGGTTTTACAATCTCTTCAACAATTCAAGTTGAATCTGCTAGTATGAATTGATTCTTCAATTTTTTCACCATTCTATCCCACATGATGATTCTTTCTTTGCCTCTTCTATTTCAATCTAATTGAACTTCTTTCCATCATAATGCAACATGACCTTTCAACTTTGTTTTCACAAATCTGACTCTTTAATTTTGTATCCTCAATTTCTTCATATTCAAAGTGCTCCTCCATTTCATTGATCCAATTAATCAACTCTTTAGGATTCAAATTTCCTACATAATTTTGAATTTCAACTCCAAATCGCTTGCCAATTTTTGAGATGAATTTCAACATCTTCACTTGATCCAATTTGTCTTCTTCTTCCTCTATGGTTTCTGCAATTTGATTTGCATGTTTTGCTTCACCATCACTTTCATCATTCTACCTAGGGTTTATACCTCACCTTCGATCTTCTTCAACAACATCCAACCTAACTTGCATCTCACACATTATCTCTAGCATTTCATCCATTCTTCCAACAACATTCACCAGGGAAAAATTTAGTGGAAAATCTTTGCCAATTGGTGAATATTAGATACCGGCCAAGTCGAAATTGGCAAATTAATCACACCCAACAAGGTGGCCAATCACTCGGGTTTTACGAATTATCAATCCAATGCATGTTCATTTGTCATCGATTTATTTTATGAGGCATATTTAAGTAATCAATTCGCCATAACAAGCTACATGTTTCAAATGGACCAAGTAATATTTTCACGTGGAATCTCGAAAGCATGTAATAAATCACCTACATATTCACCAATACTATTAAAACAACATTGTGTATTAGGACCCATTTTTCCAATTAAAATTTACAAATAGTTGCTTGTGAGGACCCATTTTGCCAATTAAAATTTACAAATAGTTGCTTATGAGGACCCATTTCACCAATAACATTGAAAAATAATTACATTTGAGGACACAATTTTCCAATTGTCATGACACCTCCATGCTAATCGTAGGGCCATAATCACCTTGAAAATTACAATGTATCATTGTATAATCATGCGGGATTCACCAAATTTTTAATATACCATTTAAGAATCCTGTAGAATTTGTCAAATATGGATTGAAATAAATACAATTGAAATTGTCATTTATTCTTACACATTTTGTTCAGTTCTAAAATTGTGAGCTCTTGATTTAGAAGTCGGACTTGAAACCTTGAAGTTGATCATAAGCAAGTTACAAACTTCCAACATAGACATTCCTACATTAACGAATAGCAATTCAGTGAAAACTCAAACTTAAAGGTGAGTGATCATTTCTTCATAGTGTTATAAGATTTCTTCCTCTTTTTTATCCTTGCTTCAATCTTAAAGATGATATTGAGTAGGGAATGGGATCTATATTCTCTATTCTTCTTAAACAAGAAGACATTTTTTGCTAGATTTTATTCAAAGTGAGAGATCAATATGTCAAACAGCAAATGCAACAAGGGTAATACTCCTCGGGGTGGTGAAGGGACTAGGAGGCCATCAAAACACTCAAAACATAAAGTCACCATATAGTCTTACTTTGGAATTGGAAATGCTTCTAATCCATCAGATCAAGATGGAGCTACATCATCAACTCTTCCACCAAATATTAATGAAGGCATTCACAATACCTCACTACCACTAGAAGGTCAAGGTGATATTTTCATTGAGTTAAATGAGTCAAATGAGGATGGAAATATCACAAAAGATGTTCCAAGGGATACCCTAGTTAGCTAGAATGAGATAATTGACTTGGATGATGTTGGTAGCAAGAAATGAAAAGGAAAATCAAAAGTGGGGTGCGAGTGGGAAATGACAAGGAATTTTTAGCTTGATTGGGTGTCAATGTACCCATTCATTGTACCAGTGGAGAAAGAAAACAAAGATGAAACTACAACATAATGCATGTGTATGATTTGTAGTTGGAAATGTAAAAGAGACAAGAAGTTGCAGCTAAAGCTTGACACTATAGAAAAGCATATCAGTAAAGTTTATGAAAAACAAATCATAGATGGAAAGGAATAATTAGTAGTACAATGGAAATCAAAGGAAGCATGTCTTCACATTAAGTATGCCACAGATATGAAGAGCATAAGTAATGAATGTTGAAGCTTGCTGCATGTTGAGGTACAATTGAGGCTCAATTTGGAAAAGCAATGGAAGGAGCACAGTTGGAAAAAACTGTTCAAATGAGTGTTGTTTTTCATATTTTTTCTAGAGGGTGTCCTATGACAAACTACCCAGAATATTTTAATTTATTATATTTTTTGGGTGTTCCTCACTTTCCTAGCTCAAATTGGTTAGTAAACATTGGATGGGAATGGGAAAACTATATTTTTGTAGTGGAAAAGCAAGATTTAAAGGAGAAAGTAAAAGAGTCAAACTTCATTGCATTATCTTTAGATGAAGTTACTGCAATAGATAATACTTCTTGGGTCTATATGCATGTGTATACTATAAAACAACATGTCCACCAAGCTCATCTTCTTTGTTTTCATAAAATGAAGGACAATTCAACATCGCAAAATCTATTTGAACTAGTCAAGAAATCTTTGAATGAAATTGCAAGCATGGATGACTTAATAATTGCCAAAAAGTTGGTGTGTGCAGGAGTTGATGGAGCTGAAGTGATGCAAGGTCACAAGAGTGTTGTTTGCACAAAGTTACAAACTACTTGTGCACCATACATGCTTGGCATTCACTACATGGTCCACATAATGAATTTAGCATTTAGAATTGTAAGCAAGTTTTCTACAGTATCAAAAGTTGAAAATCTAGTCCGTGAGCTCTACACATACTTTTGTTGAAGTCCCAACCATTTCATGGAATTTCAAAATTTTGTTGAGGGAATAACAATAGGAAACAAGCTTCTCAAGGATGTTGATACCAGATGGATCTCCCTGCATGGATTAGTGCAACGAGTTCTTTCAGAATATCAATCCTTGATTGGAGTAATGTACGAGCATCACAACACAATAGACAAAGCTCTTAACCTCTTCCATAGGTTAAGTGATATAGAGATAATCTTGAATTTAGCTAGTCTTCTCTCCGTGCTAGATGAAATGAACAATCTTGTGAAGAAATCCCAAGACAGAACTATGTATATTTATGAATATTCCAAATTATGTAGACATACATGCATGGCCCTCAATCATCTATATCTAGATCTAACTTCTAAAAACCCATTTTTTTTCAAATAGTAGCAAATTACTAATTTAAATAAGCCTAATAATTATTTATAGTTTAATGCAAGCGAGAAATTATGTATCTATGTACATGGATTTGAGATACCAATGTACCATTGTACAACAACCAAGTACTCTATTAGAGAAGTACCTATTAGAAAGGAAAATTTTAACAACATTGTTAAATTTGTTAGTGATAATTTGAAGGAAATTGCAAAATGTCTTTCCATAAATATTTATGATAGATTCCCTTGAAAAGAAATACTTGAAGCCATGGGTATTGTGTATCCTCGATTGTGGGTAAACTGAGATAGCCCAACCTATTTTCATTGTAAAGTAAATATCTTGATTGAGCACATTTTGAAAAGTATAAAATACAACGAGCAGACAATAAAAGGAATTATAAATGCAGATAAGCTTAAACAACAATGTAAGAATTTTTTAAGAAGTATGATTGACCAGTTTGATTCCATGGGCATGGAGAAGTTATTTGAACCAGGATCAATAACAAAGGCTTGGACAAACTTAGGTCAGAGTGAAATATTGTGTGGTTCGATATCAAACTATTTAAAACTTGTTGATTTATGTCAAACAATGATATTGGGGTTGGTGGAGGATGAGAGAGTTTTCAGTTTATTGGCATTTTTGAAATCAAAGATAAGAAACAAACTAGACAAGAATTTGGAAAATTGCTTGAGGATAAAAGGAACTACATATAATGTCAAAAAAATTCATTTTGAAATGGCACTCACAATTTGGAGGTCCATATACAAAAGAAGAGGGTTGTGCAACACTCCAAATGCTAGTACTAGTGGCATTGGTAGTGGGACAAATGGCACTAACACAATGAATGTTGAATTTGAGATGCAGGGAAAAGAAAATGAAGACTAGACTCAGAATCAAGATGACTCTTTTACTTTATCTCAAGTTGAATGTCAGTTTTAGGACCCTAACTCCATTTGGGAAATGGAAGTGAATTAGTAGCTTTTAGGTATTTATACTGCACTTCATGAATCATTTTCCAAACTGTAGTTGATGATATTTTATATTGTATTCCATGAAATTGTGAATCATTGCACTTCATGATATTTTATCTCATATTGCACTTCATGAATCATATTCCAAACTGTAGTTGATATTTTATACTGTATTCCATGAAATTGTGATATTTTATATTTTATATTGTATTCCATGATATTGAATTTGATATGTGATTCTTCATCATTTTTAAAGAAAAACACTTATCACACGACCTATAAATTCCTATTGCATTGCCATTCACACAATCTTTGATAAATAACTAAAAGGAATATTAATTCATTTCTTGAACAGAAGCTAATAGTTCAACATCCATAACATAAACACATGATAATAGTACTGACAAATGAATATAGATAATGGTGTAAATTCAAGACCATTTCTCTCTTGGACCCCTGGTGTATTTGTTATATTAACTATGAATAAAATGATCAAGGGTTGTTTTGTTGATCTTCATTGTGTGCCAATGATGTATGGTTTTTATCTTTGTTTTAATCCATAGGTATTAGGTACTGGTGGAACCCTTCAAATTTTTGTGTTCCACTGATTATTATTGCAAAACCTGGCTACTCTATTGATTTGGAATGTGTTTTAAGGCTTAGGGTTCTAATCATTCTCATGTTCTAGGGTTTATTTGTGTTCTAGACCCTCTCAAAAACCCCAAGTGTCTTTTCCTTTTTCCTACATTCTATTTCGCAGTTGACAGGGTTTTACCCGTCCCCGGTCTCTTAAGTCATATCTTATGCATTTGCGTCCGTTTACTCACTGGCCCCTTGAGCCTAATGTTTTTGGTTGCTACCTATAGAATAATTATAAGTCTTGCCTTATCTTATGTGGGTCATAAAATTTGAAAGGACTCTGAAATATTGGAGTAAGCAAATTCATGGTCTCCCCCAAAAAGGGAAAAGATGTGCCAATTTGAAGAATGTCAAGGAGAGGGATTTATGTCGGTGAGACTAGAACATCTGTCCCTTTGACAACCCTAAAAAAAATAACCGAATGACTAAAGTTGAGGAATCCATTGAAGGGAAGAATGCACATCGAGAGAACAAGGATGCTAGTCCCATTGATAAAACAATGGCACTGCCATGATGTGATAAACTTGCGAACATATAGGAGCAATAAGAGAGTATTGAAGAAGTTACTTATAGGGAAGTTTTCGAGAGGACATTATGATATTGGTATGAAGACATATAAAGTCTCTTCGAAATCTTGAAAAAGAGGAAGGAGTACACCATTAAAAGGAGATATCAAGGAAACAACCTAAAATATCAGTAAGATCAAAATATTTTCATCCTGATGAAGCGAAAGTGTTGAAAAGACAACAACATGACAAAGAGACAATTTGGCGACAGTGATGAAAGATCAACAACCTATATTTAAAACAATTAATTACACTTTCAATGACATGAAACTTGTACCAAAGGGAATTAATGAACCAAATTTGAAGACATTGAGAATCAAATTTTGAAAATACTTAGAAATCATTAAGATAATAGAGAGAAAAGAAACAAAGTGTAGCAGTGGACAACGACAACAAGAAAAGGATAAGGTGCTCGTTGTCCAAGTAACCAAAGCCTGAGCTGAAAGTTTTAGTATCTGCAGACCAGTTTGATTATTGAAGCATAGAAGTAGGGTTTCTTTTTTGCAAGACTCATATTATGGAAAGCATGTTTGAAAACCCTAAAAAAAAGGCAAAAATTGGAATAAAGACATTTGAATCAGGACTTGATTGATCAATGTCCTCGCTCTGGATAGAGGTCTAGAAGGAACACACAACTAAACCCTCAGGTTGAGAAATTGGAGGACATAAACAAACAAGTAGGGGATACATGGACCCCAACAAGGGGATATGAGTTGTTTATATACCAATATAGAAAAATGCACAGACACTAACCGGTATCCAACCCATGGAGACTTAATTTACGGAAGTTGGTGGTGCCCAATGTGTTCATCAATGTTGAATCGATCAAAGCAATTGCCAACAAATATGATCCATAGAATCACACGATTAAATTAGAGAATGGGTCTGAATTCTACCCTGTTACCAAGAACTTTATATCTATGGTGTTCCAACTGGACATGTAAGAAGGTACCCTATTTTGAGAACAATTTTTTTTTATTTCCTTCAACTAATTAAACATTTCAGTGTTGTTGTTCTTAAATACATAAATAGTTTGTTCACCAATTTGAAGGATTGTTTGATTCAATACTTTCATTACACATTTCATCATCAAGGCTAGATACAAAGCACTTATGATTCAAACAACATAGCTTATCCAATTTAACTCAGTAGATAAAGGGTCTCACCAGAAAATTATTCTTGAATAAAGAATTCAAGGTGTATATACAATAACATAGATATTATTGGGCTGACATGTTGAATGACAAGAATTTCCTCAGAGACTTCAAAACTTCCTTCAAACAGCTCATTTCTTCTACTATCAAAAGGCACCCAATTTTACATCTTCCAATACATATGAATTTCGGTGGACTGAAGAAAACACAATGGAACAGAGTAAACACAATCACTCCAAAATTCAGTGGGACTCCTTCCAGTAGATATACAACAGTCACATCAAATCTGCAGCAAAGCAAATATCTTCTTTAAACTTTAATAGGTGCCTTGGACTTTAGTGACGCTAGTAATATGTGGTGACCAACTGAGGTGACAAGTAGCACAAAGGTTCTTTTGACTTCGATTTCCATCAATATACAATTATTCCTCTTATCTAGGTGATGTCTCAGAATAAATTTAAAAGTAATATTCTACAATATTAAGTGCCACAACTCCTTGCTTGTGTATGGTTTTCAGATGACATGACAACTCGATGTAATGTTTTTTCCAACCTTCAGTAAATACAAATGCCATGAATCCTGAAAGGAAATATGTAATAGCTTCTTGTATTATAATACATTCTCTTTAATAATATCGAATTCTATTGAGATCCCAACTGATGATTGCTATTCCAATAAAGAAGCAGTTTTCAGAAGATAACGATGGAAAGCTTCCAATCGTTGTTTCCCACGATCTACGAGCAATCACCTACCTTTGTTGTCATCAACTAATTTAAAACACTTGACTTCTCAAGACAATTGAGTTGGTCAATAACTCTTCCTACGTATTATTTTACGACTTGCTTAATCTTATTACCTTGGCTTAATTCAATTTCCTTGTCCTACGATTAAAATGTGAGTGGGGGAAGAGGTGATTAAAATTATCAATGCCCGCATAACATTCAAAGATATGATGCGGCTCTAATATATTGTCCCGAATCAATATTCAATTCCCATGGCATCACCTGTGTATAGATGACACCAAGCAATTCAAAAGCACTTCAAATCTAGAATGACAAAGGAAAATTCACTATTGCAACTAGTTGTATCCCTCAACTCCAAGTTATTTGTTTTCTTCATTGACTTGTTTGAATATTCATGACTTTCTCTCTAGATACCTAATATGGTGTGACGACTCCCTTAGGGGTAGTTGTGTGTAATTTTGAAGCTATTCTCTATGTAGTGTATTTTGCTCTATTCAAAATATAACCCTACCACTAACCTTCAGGAACTCCTAAAACAAGACCACCAATAATCTCCACGACATATCTATTCTAGATTTTTGTTATGAATCTTTTCTAATTGTAATGCCTTCTTTTCCACCATAAGTTGTGCTACATAGAGCATCAGATGACTTGTAATGGTCATGATAGCTATTGTCGATTAATTTCTTGGGCTATCGATTCCAAAATATAATTAACTTTGGCTTCATTTCCTTATACTCCATTCATTGAAAAACCTCCTCCTTTGTTATTGTGAGCTTTCCCAAGGAGTCAGCAGAAGACTTAAAATTTGGCATGAACTCTTTTAATATTTGTTCTCAAACCATGACTGTAATATGAGCATCCATTTCTAGAAAACCATATTTTACTCAAACAAAATGAAAATTATATTTCTTTCTCAAAGGACAAGATTTATAACATGGGAATCAGATTATCAAACCTCCATTAAACTATGTTGTTAAGCACCAACACAACCCCTAAAATAGGACTGTCAGCCACCACCCTAGGTGTATCTTCCAACATCGAAGATGATCTTCTTTCAAAGGTCACCCCACCTCAGAAAGATTGTGAACCATGTCCATGCACAAGAACTTGTTCCAATAACCAAAAAAATCAACCTACTACAAAAAGCTCTCCCACAACTTGTATTCTTCTCCATCGTAACTCCTGTTGTGTCTTCTTGCCTTCTCCTCTTTTCTCATTTCACCTTTAATTTGAATTCTTTTTGAAAATTAAAAGTAACTTTTTTTAGTTTATTTAAATTTTCTAATTTTAAGTTACTTTTGTTCCAACTAATTAATTTAAGTTGTCTTAATATTTTAACCTTTTTTTGACAACACTAAATTAATTAATTAATTTAGACTAACTCAAAATTGGGGACATTACAGGACACTAGTATTGAAATGAAATTTAGGATCAGGGACCTCCTGAACAATTATCACAACCTAAGCACTAGTTACAAAAGGTGGAGATTGTCATTACACAAGCCCCGCAATAAAGGTAATTGACTAAGTATTTTCAAGGGAGGAACACTCTACATATTCAGTTAACATGTTTGAAGAGTATTTCCAATGCACGTACTACTCTGTTTGTCAAGTTCTTGGCCTGGACACCCCCATATTTATGGACATAACACCAATGGTCCTAACGACTGATGTGAAAAGTTAGGGTGCCAAGCCTCTTGATTAAGATGAGTACCTAGCCAAGGAAATTCACAATGAGCTTATTTCTATCAAAAATAGAAGTGGAGGTATCATATTTATGCATTATTCTTCATTCATGCATCCCATTTTATATGAAGGAAAGAGTATGGGGATGTGGGATGAGTCTCTAAGAATAAAGGACCTGGATGATGATAGAAATGTCAAGCTAGTGCAAATGTGGAAAGCCATTTGGGATAGTAGATGTGAAAGATCACATTATTTATATTTTGAGGAATATTTTGTGAAACCTTTATATAAGCTACTCGGTCATCCATATGACTATAGCCTATCACCTGAAGTACAAATGTTCCTCAGGCTGAAGGATAAGGACAAGAGGGGGAAGGTCAATCACAATTGGGGTGATTGGTATGCCTATAGTGACTATACAAAAATTAGAGTATATGGCTATGAGGGAGCACCATTTCTATTGCCTAGAACTTGTCTGAATAGGATTGCATATTTAGAAATTGTGAGGCAACTAGCCTACTCAGATTTCATGCACCTCAAAAGCCATAACAAACAATCACTAATGCCTGGGACATTGTGCTTTGGAGATTTTACTGTGATTTATGAGAAAGGTTATGAGTTGATTGACAAGAAGTTAGAACACTACAACTTACCTAAAGGGAATGTAAGGGAGAAGTTTGATTCTGAGCACTTTATAAATTATGTTAAAACAAGTAAAAAAAGAAAATTGAAAGGATATCATCACACACTTTTTTGTGGAAGATTATTTAATAAGAAATGTTGATGAAAATTATGCAGCTAGAAGGAGAAACCTGTATCATATATTGATGTTAGAAAAAGCTTGGAAGACATCCAATAATCCCCAGTATGAAGGAGCTTTCTTGAAATTGAGGATCCTATAAAGAGGCTGGATACACTAATTTCACATGAAGCAGAGTTAACTAGGGATGTGCCTCCTTGGGTGTTCACAAAGAGAAATGAGGACATTAGGGAAATGCAAGCTGAGTATGAAACCCCTCTATGCCATCTTTCTCCTCAGCCAACACTGGATATTAGTTTCTTTATTGACACATCCATTATAGAAACAAAAGAAGTGGGAAGTGGTGATAAAGGAGTGTAGGTGGATAAACCTGTTATTGAAGGTTATGATCCTCCAATAGAGAGAAATCTTGTTGTAATAGTGTCCCCAACTGAGCTCTCAGATGATGTAGGGCACAATGTCGGCCAAAATTTTACTTTTGATGATGAATTTATTAAAACCTTTGAGTTTAAGGCCTTTATGTATGAGTATAAAGGTAAACTAATTAGGGAAAAGATTAAAAATGTCACTCCTGAGCAAGAATTAGAAGCTTTGAAAGAGCTACATGATGATATTGATAAAGAAATGGAAGCCATGACCCTAGAGAAGGGAAGAACATTGTTAGAATAGGAAAGGATCATGTTGCTCCCTGGATGGGATATGAGCTCTACCATTGTATTTGACAGCTTCTAGAGAAGCCAAAATAAATACTTGTAGTTAAGCATAGAAGGGGTACAAAAAAAGTATACACTGGATTAGGTTATGATCCAAATAATGAAACTTTGTTAATGTGGGCCTTGTAACCACCAAACAAAAAACCTTTATTTATTGATGATCCTAATAAGGCATTTGGCCATCTCCTTGTACAAAGGGTTGAAGATAGTGATCCTCTAGAAACAATAGATTTAAATGTTAATATTGCTAGATTCACTAGAGCCAAAATTAAAAGGATGGTGAAGAATAATAAGGCATATATGATTGAGAATGAGAAACTGGGATAGGAGATCACTAGTTATAAAGACAAATTGCCATCTTCTTCAAGTACCTACTTGCCATGGTTAGACACTAATAACAAGGTAATAATAGAAGCCATGGCTGAAACTACTTATTGGAAGTGCAGAGCTGAGAAATTCCAAAAAAGGGGTGATAAATTAGAAGTGTAAATAAAGTCCATCAAGTTCAAGATGGTCTCAGAACTGATAAAGAAAAGATTTGAAAGAATGCTTGAGAAATCAGAAGAGGTATGGATTGTTCACCATAAAATAATTACTTCCTTCCAAAAGCATAAAAGGTTACACCTCAAAATGGTAGAAAAGAAGGAGGAATTAATGGCCAAGGGAAATGTCAACTGACAAGTAGGTGTTCAAGACTTATGATGAATTAATTGATATTCATGAGAAGTTTCACACTGTGTTGACACAAGAGTTTGGTAATTTTGACCAACCCTTGGATATGGCTTTACCCAAATTCTTTAATGATGAGGGATAACTAAAAGAACAGAGCATGTGGAAGAATGAACTAGCTCAGCTATTAGCAGTGGCTCTTGACAAAGTGAATGACTAAGCAGTGGTGTTGGAAAATACACATGTACAATTAGAGAAAATCTTCACTTTGGAGTTTGTTATAAAAGATATAATCACTAATGCAGATACATATGCCAAGAAAGAATATATTGAGCATCTTTCCAAAGTCAACTTGTTCATTGCTCAAGCAATATAAGGTTCAAAAGTTTCATCAAAATCACTCATCGTAAGATACACTATCATGAAGAAAGGACCTTGAAGAGATCTGAGGTGATCACGAGTACCTTATAGAGATTAATAGATTATGTTATCACAATTGTTGTGGACTTCACTGTTGTCTTTGTTAATTATAGTTGTTAAGGTTTTAGTTATGTTCAACAAGATGTAAATGAAAATTCAGCATTGTAGATCATGTTGTCATCCAATAATTCAATAGTCATTTATTTGACAATCCAGTGGAGTGTAGCAGTTGTGAACAATTTATTCATTTATTCAATTATGCAAGGAACGACTAGCAATTTTGATCTATTCCTTCTAGGCTCAATCTATCCCACAATACAACATTTCACCTTTAGTGTAAGTTGTTTAGTAATCCAATTTTACACCTAAGAAAGGATTTGAACCATCATGCATAACTATTCATCCAGGCTTAAAGCTTGTCTCATATGGTAGTTGTAGAAGCTTGTCAAGAATCAAAATTATTTTAAAGTATAAACAAAGTACATTTTATACTAATTTTGCAAAAATGGAATACTTGTACTTATTTATATGTAGGTAATCAATTATTACACATCATAAAAGAAAACCTAAGATATAAAGGAATGCACCTCTTGTAAAACTGCTTTCTAAATTTGAGTTAATTATAATTACATGTGGAGCCTGTTGTACTTAACTATCCCTATTGAGCTATGTTTGGTCTGTCAGTTTCAACACATTTTTGTTTGTAAATTATGGGAGGGCATTATAGAACACCTTATATGACTGATGTAACCTTCCAGACTGTTGGAACAGTACCTTATATGGCATATAACCATATGATAATTGGTATAGCACCTTATATGACTAATGTAATTTTCCAAAATGTTGGAACTTCTTATATGACTAATATAACCTTTTGATGATTGGAATAGGACCTTATTTGATTAATGTAATGTTGAGGATGATTATTGGTGGCTAGGAATGATGTAAACTAGTAATTGTATAACTAATCTCAAGGTTAGGTTTATTGATTTTATTCCTCCAAACATAGTGCTTAGCTAGGGTTGATTGGAAATGTAATAAAAAAATTAGATCTAACACTTCTTGATGCAACTGGGAGAACATCTGTGAGTAGACCTCAAACCAGTTTCACAATAATCTCTCACCAGGTATTCAAACAATCTATGACATGTATCCCTCAAAATTTGGGCATCACAATATTGTTGATATTACAGTTCAGGCTTAGCAGATATCTACGTTGCCTATTGATTCAAATGCATATGCCATGATAAGAATCCCATCTCTAGATGATATAGACCACATTGCATGTGATGCCCACATCTTGAGGGATACATGTTATAGATTGTTTGAAGACCTGATAAGAGCTTATGATGATCCTCATTGGGAGTTGTAAATGATTTTTCAGAAGGGGGATCGTCTTGAGAGTCTAGATGATTTGTGCTCAACCATATAATCAAAGCCAACTTATATAGCTAAGTTTAGATTCTAGTTGAAATTCATGAACGGTGATGGCTCTGCGCGGCGCCTGGGTGAGAGCTAGGGCCCGCGTGCCCTAGCTCTTCTGTTCTGCGTGCTTTCTCTGTGTGGCGTCCAATCTGCTGGGGAGCTCTCGTGGGGTGGGGTGTTGGCTGTTAATTAGGGGTGCGCTGGTCGGGCTGGGATCTCGACCTTTGTCTTGCTTGTGGGCAGATCTTCATTCTGCATTTTTTGCTATTACCGGCATTTGCTTGGCGGGTGTGTTCAGTGTTCTGAGACTGTGGGTCTCCTTCGCCTTCTCTCGCCTTTGGTGGGGTGCTGCTATGCGATCCATGGAAAATCAAGGTTTTGTTATTTCTGAGGTTTCCTCTGGAGACTTGGAGATGGTAGAGCCATCTTCTTCGCTGCATGTCAATGGTAAGAATCCGATGGGTAAACCCCAGTCTGGCGGTGGGGTTTCCTCCTCAAAAGAGGTTTTTCGAGTTAAAAAAATAAACGGATGTTTGGAGAGATCTGAGGAGCGACCAGTTTTGGTTATTCAACCTGAACAAGTTGTGGAGGATGTCGAATATTGGTGTAATCATGCCCTTATTTGCAAATTTTTGGGCCTTCGTCTTTCTCTACCTGTTTTGGATTCCTGGGCACGTCGAGTTTGGAACCCGGAAGGCGATATGGAGATTATTTTGGCTGCCAATAATTATTTTCTAGTTATCTTTTCAAGCATGTCGGATAGGAATAGGGCTTTTGAAGGGGGGCCATATTTCTTTAACCAGGTGGGGCTCTTCATTAAGCCTTGGCACATGGGCTTCAACTCTGCCGAAGAGATCCCCTCGCGAGTTCCTGTGTGGGTGCGATTGCCGAGGCTTCCCTTGGAATTCTGGAGGGAAGATATTCTTCACTCAATCTCGTTGCTTCTTGGAAAACCTGTGGGATCGGCTTCCCAAACTCAAGATCGTAAGGTAATTTCTTTTGCTCGCATTTGTGTTGAAGTCGATTTAAATAATCCATTACCAGACTCTATGGAAATTCGCCTGGGATCGTCTTCTTGGATCCAACAGCTGGATTATGAAACCCTACCTTTTAGATGCAGAATTTGCCATGAATATGGACATTTACACCGCAAATGCCCTAGATTTAAACCCTCCCCCTTAGTTGCTTCTGGGCCTCCCAAGGGGGACAAGGGAAAGGCTCCAATGTCTCATGAACTTGTGGATAATGAGGGTTTTATTCCGGTCAAGTCCCATAACAAAGGCAAGGGCAGGAAGAGATCTTGGATGGATAGGCAGAATGAAGGCAACTTTAATAGGTTTGAGGTTCTTGATGATTTGACCCAGGAGGAGGGTATTCCAGTTGAGCTCTCCTCTGGGGCTAAGGGTCTGCAAGATGTTCAGGATGATGATGCAAGGAAAGAGGATCAAATTCTATCTCCGGAGGTTCATCAGAAGGATCAGAAGGTTATGGACTCTTCGGCGCATGCTCAGGATTTCGGGATTCTGCAGGGGTCACAAACTCCGAAGGACTCTGTTGCGGTGGTTCCTGATCCCCCTGCTCCTAAGGGGGCCTCAGATCCTGGGAAGGGTAATAAAGCTCCTCCTACATTAGGCTTACAACAGAAATCCTTTAAAAAGGGGCCTCTTGATAAACCGTCAAAGAGTGGAAGGAAGACTGATCAAGAGAAGGTTAAGCTTATGGGTGATACTTTGGTTGAGTCTGGGTCTGTGAAGCCCATTGATTCCCATTTCTCCCACCCTCATAAATGATTGTTTTATCTTGGAATGTAAGGGGGTTGAACAGCATCCCTAGACAAAAGGCTGTTCGCAGATTAATTGACTCTCAGTTACCGGATGTTGTCTTTATCCAGGAAACTAAGCTTACTGTTGATGGGCTTGCTAATTGTGCTTCACGTATCTGGCCTCAAGGCAATTGGCAGGGGGTAGGTGCTTTGAACAGTGCAGGGGGTGTGGCTTGCTTCTGGAACCCGAGGAAAGTTTCCCCCTTATGCTGGATGTCTAGTCGGTCTTCCATTTCTTTGATTGCTTCTAGCTTTGCTACTGGAGAAAGGTTTCTCTTATCCAATATTTATGCTCCTACGGATATTTCAGGTAAGTTAAATCTCTGGGCTCACATTCGTTTCATCCGAGCTTTGGACCCGTTTCTCCCATGGATTATGGCTGGTGATTTTAATGCTGTTACTTGCTTAGATGAAAAACGTGGTGGGTTAGCTAGGTTAGACCCCTCTGCTAATCTTCTCAGGGATATGATTGGTTTCTTGAATCTCATTGATGTGAAGCCTTCCAATGGTGTCTTTACCTGGAATAATAGGAGATGTGGTGCGGAGGCTATCTCTGAAAGGCTTGATAGATTTCTTGTCTCTTGCTATTGGTTGAATAGTAGGTTGACGACCAGCTCTGAAATCCTTGATTAGAGGGGCTCTGATCATTGGCCCATAAAGCTTTCTGTCACTACTTATGGTGTCACCAAAAATCCCTCCTTCAAATTCCAATTGATGTGGTTAAGAGATCCATCTCTCCAGGAGCTTATGCTGGATTGGTGGCATGAGGGGATGCCTGCTCATGGGATAGCCATGTTCACTTTTAGTAAGCGGCTTCAGCATGTGAAGTTCAGACTTAAGAGATGGAATAAACAATGCTTTGGGAACCTTCAAGCTCAGAAGATGGCTGCCCAGTCCAAGTTGGATACTATCACTCGTCAGATTCGAGACCAGGGGTTGACCTCTGCCCTTAGTATGGCTGAGTCCTTGGCCCTGAAGGGTTTAGAAGAGTGGGAACTTCAGGAAGAGATCTTCTGGAAGCAAAAATCTCGTATTGATTGGCTTCAGGAGGGGGACAGGAACACTGCTTTCTTTCATAATTCAGTTAAGGCTCGAAGACAAGGAAATTCTATCTCCTCTCTTGTTTCGCAGGATGGGGCTCAACTTTCGTCCTATGCTGATATTTCCAGGGAGGCAGTCAATTATTTTTCAAACCTCTTTTCTAGGGAGAATCCTGCTGCCCGGGCTGAGGAGCAGGCCATCATGGATTGTATTCCCCACCTGGTCTCTTCTGAGATGAATGGGACTCTCTTATGTCCTATCTTGTTACCTGAGTTGGAGAGAGTGGTTTTTAATATGAAAAAAGGTAAGGCGCCTGGTCCAGATGGGTTTCCAATTGAGTTTTTTCAAGAGTTCTGGGAAATTATAAAGTTTGATCTCCTTGAGGTGGTTCAGGAATCTCTTAGGAACAAACAGATGCTCAAATCTATGAATTCTACCTTCTTGGCCCTCATACCTAAGTTGGAAGGAGCTAACCAGCTAGCTCAATTCAGGCCTATTGCGTTATGTAACGTTGTTTACAAGATCATCACTAAATTGATTGCTGAAAGACTCAAACCACTCCTTGGTTCTTTGATCTCGGCTGAGCAGGGTGGTTTTGTTGAAGGGAGACAAATTTTGGATGGGGTTGTAATAGCCATGGAAGTTGTTCATTCTATGGCTAACTCTAAGGAGAAGGCTATGTTTATTAAACTTGACATGTCTAAAGCTTATGATCGGGTGAGCTGGGAATTCTTACAGAAAACTCTCTTAGCTTTTGGCTTTGCTGAGGAATGGGTGAACTGGGTCCTTAGTTGTGTGACCTCTACCTCATTCTCTGTTCTTATTAATGGGGAACCTTCAGATTTGTTCAGTGCTTCTCGGGGTCTCCGGCAAGGGGATCCTTTATCCCCTTACTTATTCATTATCATGGCTGAGGGTCTTGGTAGATTTATTAAATCTCAGGTGAGACAGGGTCTTATCCATGGCTGGAGCTGGAACAACCTTCTCCCTTCCTACTCTCACCTTCAGTTTGTGGATGATACTGGGCTAATGGGCTTGGCTAGAATTAGCGAGGCGGTGAACTTCAGGCGAGCCTTAGACATCTATTTGAAGGCTTCTGGTCAGCGTATTAATGATGATAAATCTTCTATTTATTTCTTTAATACTCCTCAGCTTATTCAAAACAGGATTGCCAGGATCCTTAGATTTCAGATCGGTTCTCTTCCCCTGATGTACCTTGGGATCCCTTTGGCTTTGGGAGGACAGCGAAGAGATTATTGGCAGGGTATTTTGGATAAATTTCGAAGTAGAGTTAGCCATTGGACTCACAGATGGCTATCTTCTGCTGGGAGAATGATTCTTCTTAAGACTGTGGTGCAGTCTCTCCCCATTTATAGGTGTTGTGTGCAGGTTCCCCCGTCCACCTTTGTGCGGGATTTTGATGCTTTGTCTCGGCAATTTCTATGGTCTGGCAACCTTCTTTCCTCAAAGTGGAGCTTGGTCAAGTGGGAGTCTGTTTGCAGGCCGAAGCATGCTGGGGGCCTTGGTCTTAGGTCTATGGCTCTGGTTGTCACTGCCTTGGCGGCCAAGCTGTACTGGAGGTGGTGTAACAATCTTGATCAGGATTGGGCTAAGATTCTGGCCCATAAGTATCTTCCTGGTGCTGATTGCCTCGATGTGCCGCGCCTTCCTTTGTTGGGTAAAGGTTCTTGTATTTGGGACACCCTTAAGAAGGGGGCTCAGCTGATTAAGGAAGGCCTCTTTTGGATCTGTAATAGAGGCTCTGATGTTTTATTTTGGCAGGACTCTTGGGATGGCCACCCTCCCATTCTTTCTAGTTTTCCTCAGCTTCAACCTCTTTTCCATATTTTTTCTGAGGCTGGTTGGATTAAGGTGGAGCATTTTAAAACTGTCAAGCGTATTGGGCAGGTGGTGGTGGCTTGCTGGAAGGACCCACAGGAGTGGCCCATGGGTGGATCTGATGAGGATCGTGCTGTTCTTTCTAGAGTTTTGGAGGCTCGGCTTTGCAGCTCCCTTAATGGGAGGGATGTTCTGGCTTGGAATCCCAGTCCAAAAGGTAAATTTACTGTTTCCCAAGGCTATGCTATGCTGGACAGGAACTTATATGGTCATGCTGAAGTGCACTGGTGGAAGAAAGTTTGGGACAACTTCTCTTGGCCCAAATGCAATTTTTTCTTATGGTTGGTTGCCCAGGGGAAGTGCCTCACTTGGGAAAATCTTCGCAAACGTGGCTTTCAGGGACCCTCTATTTGCCTTCTTTGTTCTCACAATGAGGAGTGTACCTCCCACTTGTTTTTTCTATGCCCTTACTCTAGGGAGTTATGGCACAGATGGTGGGAGGCTTGGCATCATGGGTGTATTCATGCTACCTCCTTGCTTGACTTCTGGGAAAGTTTGGGCAGACCACCAACAAAGACTCCTTTCCTTCAGGTGGCCTGGTCTATTGGGCCTATTTTCATTCTTTGGAACCTTTGGTTGGAGAGGAACCGTAGAGTTTTCTGTGGTTCCAATCTGGGAAATCTTCAATTATGGAAGAAGATAATTAGCAGGCTGCAGGAGACTATTTCGGCTAAGTGTGACAGGTCTGAAAATCTTGATCCTGGTGATCTTGATATTGTGCGGAATTTGAGCTTGGGGGATAGTAATCGGGGTTGTTTTGCTGGCAGAAGGCCCCGTCAGGTTCGGCAACGTGTTTGTCGTGATGGGAAGTGGATGCCTCCCCCGGTGGGGGTCCTAAAGATTAATACTGATGGTTCTTCTCGTGGGAACCCTGGTCATGCTGGTGTGGGGGGTATTGGTAGAAGTAATGATGGTGATGTGGTTTTTGTCTTCTCTAGTTACAAAGGGCAGCAGTCTAATAATCTGATGGAGGCCCTGGCTATTAAGATTGCTGTTGAGCGTGGATGCTCTTTGGGATGGAGGAGGATCATCTGTGAGTCAGACTCTCAAATTGTTGTGGATTTGCTAAACAATCAAAGGTTGGATGATGTTAGTTGGCAATTGGCTTCTGTGGGCAGGCAGATTTTGAGTCTTTGCAGCTCCTTGGATTCTATCTCCTTTTGTCATATCCCTAGAGAGTGGAACAAAGTTGCCGATTGTCTAGCGAAGTGGGCTTCTGAGAATGTGGATGGCTGGGATATCAGTGGAAAGGATGAGATTCCTTCTAATTATCTTGAGACCCTTGAGAGGTTATTAGTGGAGGACATGAATAGGTAGTGTTGTTGCTGGTTGGTTTGGTGGTGTTCTGTTCTGGTGGGCCTTTGGCCTTTGCTTTGTACTTGGATTCTGATTGAATAAAAATTTTACCCCTTTTCTCAAAAAAGTTTAGATTCTAGTTAATTTCTCAAGCCTAAGCTTCTACAAATTATGAAATAAGAAATAATGTGATGATGTTTGTAATTATTCTTTCTTCCATCATCTGTCATTTTATTTCTAATTTATTTTTTGGAATGGAAAAGAGAAAGTCTATTTTTTCACTTAAATTTAAACATTAGGATGTTTAAAGTAATTTATTTTGTTGGACAAATCAGGGACCGATATGGAAACTTAGGGACCACCACCTATGGGTATATTTACCAAAATAGATGAGGAGATTTGTAAATTGTGTGATATTCTAGTTGAGCCCGCCACCACAAGGGTTTACAAGAATACATGTGTGTCCATTCTAGATATTTTAGAGAATATTAGATGGACATTTGACACCACATGCTTATTTTGTTGTAATTGTAGTAGTTATTCTTACTCAAATGGCACAAGAGATTAGTGGTGATGTTTCTCTTGCAGATGTTCAATAGCAAGTCACAAAAGAAACCCTCAAAATATAATGGTTTCCACATTACATTGGTAAATCCAAGGTTAAGGGATAGCAGGTGACTTGATGTGTTGATCCTTAGATGGCTCCTTTGATATACCCATGCTTTATTGCAACATTTGATCGTTATCAAAATAATGATCAAATTCCTTTATACTTTGCATAGCAATTGTACATTGAGTTTCATTTGGGCCTCAACATCAACTAATTGGACCTACCACAATATTATGGTTAGGGACGTGGCAGGGTTGCTGACAAGGACACTTTTCGTCGACCAAATTGACAATCTCAAACTTATCAAGATTTGTTTGGGGAGAGATTTCCTACTATCTCCCCAACCCTGGTGCTTATTGCAAACCAAGTTTTCATTTCTTCCCAAAGGGAAGCAATTGACAGTATTGGTGATATAGTTGTTGTTGCATCTACGATATCTACTAATCGTGTGGGGAGATATTTGATGACTCATTTTGCACAATCTAGACCATTGAATCATGGCATTGATCCTTATGGTATATTAGGTGTCCTTTCACCCTCAGACATAGATGGTCTCAAAGGAGAGTAGATGCTTTGAAGTACAACTCGTTGCTTGGTAGATGACCTATTGGATTCATATGCTTTCATTGTGACAAAGCTTGGGATCCCAATACATGAGGTCAGAGGACATGTGGGTAGAGATTTCCATTCACATCTAGGATCCAGCTAGGCTATAGGTCCTTCATGGTATTCTCATCACTTTGGTAGTGCTACACATCTGTTAGATCCACCTACAAATCATTCAGGTGCTAGAGAGGAGGGTACACCTATTGGTCCTTTTGCGAGTGTTCAACATCATGCATCCCAAGGCCTAGATTTACTTCAGGATTAGTTACAGATGATAGGATCATCAGGTTATGTGGATATGTTGCTATGTGGAGACATGTCGTCAAGGCCATCTCACATGGTTAGTCCACTACACCTGTCAATACTAGAGCTAGCCAGGGAGACCCGTGATACAACCGAGTTGAAAGATAAGATCATTGCAATGGATCCTGTACCACCTAATACAAAGGTATGTATGTATGTACATGCATACACAATTTAAACTTTTTAAAACTTTAAATTATATATATATTGTAGAGGGAGTTAGCTCATGTTACACCTAGTCTGAGGATGGACAATGTACATAAGTGTGATTCAGTTGATGTGACTAATGTTAGTGGATAGGTGAGTTTTAACTTTTTAAATCATGTACTCATGTATGTATATAATTTGTACACATGTATATAGATATAGAACATGATTCCAATTTGGCATAATGTAATTAGATTGTGTACATGTCTTGTACTATCTTCATGTCTTAGTGTATCCATTAGAGAAAGATTCTCACTCACAGGGTCGCTCAATTCATAGCCGGCATGATGACCTTGGTGGAGCATGAGCTAATTAATAGGTAAACAAGTTGTTACTACAAGATGCAATGTTTATTTTATGTTTTCACAACAACTAATCAAAATTTTGAATGAAACAAGCTAGTAATTGTAGACACTAAAAAATGTCCTAATCGATATCATACACTTGAATCAGGTTTATTAACATTATTTCCTCTTTATCCATCCTCTTTTCACTTAATTGATTTAATTAGCCTAGCCAATTAATTAATTTAATCATTTTCGTCTATTTGGCCTAATTAATTAAATTGGGTTAATTCATCTCTTTTCACACTAACACTTCATCTAATTAAATTAAATACATAAAAAAAAAAAAAATTAATCTCCTAAGTCATCTTATTTAATTAAATAACCCTAATTCATTTAATTAAATATCATTTCACATTCCCCTATTTATTAAATCATCGAATTTAATAAATATCTTAATTCTTCTAATCCCCTAATTGCATAAATTAAACCTTGTCTAATTAGCAATTAAACCTTGTCTAATTAGCAATTAAACTAAGTATTCCTCTATCAAAGGGAATATTCCCATGGAATATTCTTTATCCTTGCACAATTAAAACTTTGTTTTAATTTGTCAAATCATCTTTTCTCACCTTAATGGAATATTCCCTCTACTCCAATCAACTCACCTAGCTTCAAAAGCAAGCTAACCCTCTTACCTTTCTAGCAAGTTACCTTTGACCTGTGTGAGTAGGTCAAAAGTGTGTTTGTTTGAGGTAATTATGAGCCTTTGATTAATCTTCATCTCGCATTGTCATCCGTTGATGAGAATCCATGATCCATGCCTCTCATCTTTTTCATCCTAAACCATTGATTAAGCTTTTTGATCTCAACCATTCATTCCTCATTTGCTCTCCTATAAATATATCACTATTTGGAGACAAATGAATCCATCTTTTATTACAAAGTCATGTTGTTGAATTTACTCACACCCATACTCTCAATTTGCACACATTTAGCTTATTTTTAGTTCATTTTAATTGCATAATAGCTTCAAGCTTTCATTAATGGCTTCCATGCATCCATCTTAGTTTGTAAATAAATTAGGTTTTTCATCTTTTAGCTCATTTTAGCTGAAATTAGCTTAGATTAGCTTAGAAATTGCATAATTACATCATTTATAGCATAAAATCATGGTAACTTAGCTTGCATCATGTTTATTTTGTGCATAATTTAGGTTTTTCATAGACCAAACATCATGGTTTCATCGATTCTCTTCCATAGAATTGACTAAAACAAGATCATTATCACGGGATTGGGAAAGGGTCGTCAATCCACATCAACGCAACACCAATTTCACAATAGGATAAATTTCAATGGATTATAGTAGATTTTTTCTTTAAAACTTTCATAAGATTAGCATGTTAGGTTTTTTGATAAAATGTTTACTTTCAATTTTGATTGACTGATGTTGTTGAGATTTGAGTATTGGTTGCTTTATTATGCTTCGATTCTTCATGGATTAAGTGTAATTCAGCCCATAATCTGTATCCTCGCATCGACAGTAATTTATCTAGATGCTAACTCTTTAGCACATGTTTTTTTCTAGGTTGTATGTACAAGGAGTCATTCTTGGGTACAAAAGGTAAATTTGCTAAGATTCTACTTTTTATGTGTCTCTTGAGATTGCTTACTCTTACAGTTTCATCCACTTATTTCTGGATTTTGATTAATTAATGTAATAATGGTTCTTTTCTAATTAATTACATTTGATCAGGTCCCAAAAATCAAATTTATTTTGTATGTGCTTCTAATTTTTCCTAATGGCTTATTGTAGGATCTTGAAAGTTCACTATTGGAAAATTTTCTGATGGGTAAGCATTGTGCCTTCCTTTTTACATGATGCTAAGGTGCATAATCAATTTAGCCTTTCATCTTTAAGTTGTTAATTGACAAGAAAATGAGTGTGGTATAGCTTAATAGTAATTTTGTAGCATTCATGGTTTTTTTTTTCAAACTTGTTTATGCATCTGATAAACATTTAAATGTATAGGTTCGTGTATCCTTGGGGAGAAAGATAGGCCTTTTCCACCTTAGATCAAGAAAATTGACATTTTTGGGAATAGGAAATGAGGTTAGTGGAAGTGGTGTTGGAACAAGAATTAATGGTAAGCAATATGCAACTGATGTAATTAACCTTAATGGGATACTAAAAAAGATTTCCAAGGATTTTCAAGTGAAACCCCAACTTGTTGCATGTGATGGATTTTTTTATGCAAATTGGTTTAAGGAATTTCTTCAAGAATCAAGACAAAACATTGTAGGTGTTGTTACACATCATATCTATAGTCGAGGGCCAGGTATATGAGATGTTATTGCTACACAGAGAACATGTGTTGGGGAAGGTATCAAATCTTTATTTTCATGTTATTCTTGTCAATATCAGAGTTTTGCAAAATGTCCTAGCTATTTATTATGTTAATCAAGTCTTGGAATCAAGCTCAAGATATGGTATATTTGGGTCTTTGATTATTATGTATGTTTCTATTTGTAGTGGATAATTGTGCTATGAAATTTCTTCTTCAAACACCCATTGCTTTGGTATCTAATGGTGTTGATCATTAGGATTAATTTGGTGAAGGTGAGATGTAACTTGCAAATGTTTTGTACTCATATGTATTTCTTTCACTTCCAAACTTCATAGGTTTTGCAATCAATTGGAATTTTGCCATTTTCTAACATAAAGGACATCACAGGTTTATGTGTCTAACCATCAGAAGTCAATACTATTCGAGACTATACTACATTGTTAGTACATACTAATATTCTTGGTATTTCAATTCCTTTCTCACCACTGAAATTAAAATGTGTATATGTATGCAAGTATTGGGATAAAAAGGGGATGACCCCGTAGTGCAACAACAAGTTGAAAGTAGTAGTGAAACTACTATCAGGTGTTCAAATCCCACCAGTGGATTGTGGGATGAATGCTCGTGGGGCATAGGATGGAGGTTGATGC